>CM021101.1:860134121-860616076 GCA_007115665.2 Sequoiadendron giganteum
GAGGGACAGAGTGAGAGAAGGAGAGGGAGAGTGGTAAGGAGAGAGGGAGAGTGCGAGGGAGAGTGGGAGAGAGGGAGAGAGAGAGAGAGGGATAGGGAGAGAGAGGGAGAGAGAGAGGAGTGATTGAGTGAGAGACTTGAGAGAGAGAGAGATGGAGAGAGAGAGGGAAAGAGATAATATTTAAATATTTTATATATTAGTAATATATATAGTAATATATATATTTAAATATTAAACATTATAATATAATATATTATATATTAAATACATAATTCGGTACCGATTATCATAAATTATATATTATATATTACATTATAAACTATATTGTATATTATATATTAAATTATAAACCTTATTGCATTTTTTAAATCATATATTATAAATTGTATAACATTTTTTAAACTCATATCTAAAACATATCAGATATCGAATTCAAATCGGATATTCGATTTGAATTGGATATCCGTTTTGAATCGGATATCTGATATGTTGACATAAAATTTAATGCCTAGGGATTAGGCTTAGGCTTGCTTTGGAATTTGGTTCGGACCTGTCAATCCTAAGAAGTCAACATGAAAAACGTGTTTAACAACTTACCTTTCTTTTCCAGACTTCACCCATGTGGTTGACGACTTTTTTTTACCTGAAATTGATGAAATGAAAAGGGTTTATAAAGGAGCTTCTCAGCTTTCCACCAATATAAATTATACTTTACATTGAATCTAATAAATAATTATTATTCATTTTCTATTAGAATTATGACTAAAGTCCCGATTGATAGCCTGATTGAAAAAAATCTATAGCTTTCAAACTGTATCACATTTTTTGAATCTAAAACATGCGTAACATTCTATGCTTTGCATACTATAGGATTAAAAAAATAAAAAATCATGAAGTTTTGACCAAGTTAAGGTGGTTAGACATACGAGTTTTTATATTTTTTAAAATTTGATATAAAAAATACATAATTAATTATTTACTAGTAAAAAAATTACAAAAAAATATGCATCACATCTGGACATGAGTCCTCTACTTACATCTAAAATATTATAAAAAAAATTATCATTTTATTATGGTTAGGGTGGTCATACAGACACCTACTTCTTATTTTTTCCCTGAAATTTAAGTACTACTTCATTGAAATTTCAATTGTTCACCAAATAGATTTTTTTTTAGAAAAAATAAACCTAGTTGATGGGGAGTCCTATCCTTCAAGAGCAATATTGATCTTCCCAAGACCTATTATTTGGTATTCCTAGGGTATTCCACTCTACCCTACTCAGGGATCTCTCCTAAACCCCTCTCACTTCATAAGACTCTCCACCAATTTCAAATTCTTCACCTTTTCTCTCAATTCACCACTAAGCTTCCCTGGGCTCAATTTTGCCACAAAGCTCCTAAACCTTTTCTTGGGTCTTGAAGTAGGTCTTCCAACTATTCCTAGGGTGATATTTCTCTACTCTAATCCTTCTTGCAGGTTTCTTTCTTCATTTACCCATCGAATTCAAGAAAAACCCAATTTTAGGCCTTGTAGCCTTTTTGCCCCTTTTAGGCCTCCTAGAATCCGTTTTCTTGGCTTTTCTCAAAAATGGTCTTAACAACCACCAAATATTTTTTGATATTATTTCTATTAGTACCCTAGGATTCAATATTTACCAGGTGTAAGGTCTCCCAAATGGCCCTTCATATGACTATCCTCATACCCCCTAAAATCAAGGGTTTCTAGGGTTTTGGCTCATTTTTCCAACTTTGAGGGCTTCAATGACCTCCCCAGCTCTCCTCCTTTTTCACACATGTCTAGAATTCATGTTTCCACACTCCCATGCTCTTTATTGGCTCAAACCAATCCGTTTATCAGATTTCTTTTCTGCTGTCCTCTCCAAGCCACTAGCCAGAATGCACTTGCACTCGCCTAGTGTTTGATGAATTCAAATATTCCCCTGCAAACCAAGACTCCATACACACTATTTAAACTATAAAAAAATTCCCCTAATTGATTCCAAGTTTCCATGGTAGCATTCCCAAAGGAATTCAAGTGGGGATCATTATTTACAAAAACTGGCCTTAACTGGCAATGTAACCAAGAACACCAAAACTTGCAAAAGTACAACCAGTTGAATTAAATGGCTAATCTAATGCTTCACAAAATAATTAAATAACAAAAAATAAATACTAAAAGCATAATATCAGTCCTCTCAATCCATTCTTGATTGGATGAAGGCCCAAACACAAAAAATCACTCAAAAGTTGTTGAATTCCAATCACAAAATATGCTCTCCAAGACTCAATTCATGAAAATGAACTTCGAACTCAGGTATTAGGGTTTGGATGACCTTATATACCTTTCTCCCACGTGATAGGACCCTTAGGTTGGGCTTAGAACATCATTAATTCCTTTTTTGCATTTTTAGGCCAAATTCCTAAGGCAACCTTGTCTAGTTTTGCCTAATTTTATCATTCAGACTTTTCCAAACCTCCAGGATCTAAACCAACCTAAGTTTTCCATAACACACACATCAAAAACACATTTGGGACTTTACGATTAGTCCTTATTACCTTGGTGGTTGGCTAGAACCACCTACAAGCCAAAATTGCCAAGATCTTCCAAAAGACCTTCAAGGTGCTCTTGCACCATTCTCCCCCTGCAACAAAAAAGTTAAGGAACCTATGGTGTCAAGAGCTCCTCACTAATTCCATGCTTCTAAAAGTCACTCTCTGCTATCCAAGTAGCTTCTAACTCTGGTTGATGTTTCCACTTCACTAGGTGCTCCTTGTATGTCTTTTGCCTAGTCTTCTTCACCCTTGAGTCTAAAATCCTGTCCACTTGTGGTCTGATTTGATTAGGTACCTTGAGTGCTTCCACATCCTTGTTTATCTCAGCATTGTATTTTTCTTCATCCATTTCTGGTCCTTTATACTTCACCAAGTCTTTCACATTGAAGATAGGATAAATAGACATCCCCTTGGGTAACCCCACCTTGTAAGCATTTGATCCATACTTAGCCAATACTTTACATGGCCCTATCCTCTTCATCTGCAACTTACTGGGTATGCCTTTCTGTAACCTTGCCTTGTTCAAGTATACCATCACCATATCACCTATCTCAAATTGCAATTCTCTTCTCCCTTCATCTCTTTTAGCCTTCAAATTTTGATTAGCCTCTATCAATGTCTTCCTTACCTGCTCATGAACCTCTCTCATTGACTGAGCAAAATCATCAGCATGTCCTCTAATTTCTTCATAACCTTTCATATCTCTAAGCTCAAGTACACGATGCAGAGTTAGGAGGATTCAACAACGTATCTCACAATCCTTCAACAATAATCCAAATAAATCTTTTTATAAAACATTCTATTATTCATTCTATGTCACATTGGAAACATAACCATGGTAGCCCAAAAGAAAACTTTTTCATTTTTTCCAAAACTGCAAACCCTAGACAGGGTTCAGACCTGCCCTCACTAAAATGATCATAACTTATTCAAATCTTAATGAAATTTGATGAGACTTAAAGAAAATGAAAGTCGATTCATATAGGAACAAAATAAACTTAGTTTCAGACCAAAATATATACTTTAAAATCCGTACCATCACATTCTTTCAGACTATAAATTCTGCACAATATTGTTAAAATAGGCTGTCTCACCAAAATAGTCATATCTCCCACAAAACTCAATAAAATTGAATGAGATAAAAAAATTTGGAAACTAGAAATAGAGATATTTCCATCCATATATGATACTCCATTATTTGAGTGCATACCAGGCCGTACAAACCACAACTTCAACCTGGAAACAATGTAAAATCAGAAAATGCACACAAACTTGAGGTTGCCATTTATCAAACTTCACAAATAATGTCTCCAACCTCCCAATTCGAGTTTTTGAGGGTGTACTTATACATTTACAACAAAAACCAGCTATTTTCAACCACATTTTAGTTAGTTTGTTGACAAAACACCTTAATGACACTTTTGACAAGTTGTTTGACAACTTTCTTGAGCAACTTTTACAATTTTTACAATATGGAACAACTTTAAACATTATTTGACAAATGACTTCAAATATTACTTCCTAAGACTCAAAAACCTATAAAATGGTTTTGTAAACCTTATTATAAGACCCAATACACAAAATAGAGCAAATATTTACAAATGGCCTTATGGAGGCAAGAAATCAAATAGGTGCTCCTGCACCAAACTCCTGAGGGCAAAAGAATTCAAGCCCCTTTGAATTGTATTCTTCTTGATCATCCAATTCCTTTGCACTTTGTCCTTTGTATTTTCAACCTAAAAATTATTCTTTGTCCAAAGCATTAGTAACATAATGAAATGAAACAAACTTTCTACCATAATACCTCCATCATTCATCAATCCTTTGCAAACCTCTATGACCAATTCATCCATGATCATTCCCTTCATCAACTCAACATCTTCAAGTCTTGAAATCAGGTTTCTTATCTTAGTCATACCTTCACCTTCTTTCCTTGTAATATCTGCAACAACTTTACCTTCTTCATCTTCATGCTTAGGAACATCTTTGTCTTCATCTAGGAATTCTTCATGTGCATCTTCATATGCTTCTTTTTCCTCTTTCATCTTCTCATTTCTTCTTCTTTTCACAATCTTCTTTATAGGCCAAACCATCTTCCTTTTCAATTTCAAATTCCAACTTGTCTCTTGTTTCATCATTTTTTCTATCCTCTTCATAGATTCTTGGAACTCTTTATCCAACCTCTTCATTTCTTGCTTCAACTCAGAAATTTGCCTATCCATCTTTGCTTGTCTTTTTCTCTTCTTTCTCTCCTCCTCTGCCTGCAAATGCCTTCTCAAGTTCTCCATCTTTTCTAGATGGTCTCAGAAAGTATCTCCTTGCTCACAACTCACTTTTCTCTCTGCCTTCTTAATGGCAGCAATCAGGTTCTCACATAACCTGCAACCAACCAAAACACAACTACAAAACCACAATACCAAAACCAATTTCTTTCTCAGCCCAGACCTTTTGCTGAGCTCTGATACCAATTTGATGTAGAGTTAGGAGGATTCAACAACGTATCTCACAATCCTTCAACAATAATCCAAATAAATCGTTGTATAACACATTCTATTATTCATTCTATGTCACATTGGAAACATAACCATGGTAGCCCAAAAGAAAACTATTTCATTTTTTCCAAAACTGCAAACCCTAGACAGGGTTCAAACCTGCCCTCACTAAAATGATCATAACTTATTCAAATCTTAATTAAATTTGATTAGACTTAAAGAAAATGAAAGTAGATTCATATAGGAACAAAATAAACTTAGTTTCAGACCCAAAATATATACTTTAAAATATGTACCATCACATTCTTTTAGACTATAAATTCTGCACAATATTGTTAAAATAGGCTGTCTCACCAAAATAGTCATATCTCCCACAAAACTCAATAAAATTGAATGAGACAAAAAAAATTGGAAACTAGAAATAGAGATCTTTCCATCCATATATGATACTCCATTATTTGAGTGCATACCAGGCCGTACAAACCACAACTTCAACCTGGAAACAATGTAAAATCAGAAAATGCACACAAACTTGAGGTTGCCATTTATCAAACTTCACAAATAATGTCTCCAACCTCCCAATTCGAGTTTTTGAGGGTGTACTTATAAATTTAAAACCAAAACCAACTATTTTCAACCAAATTTTAGTTAGTTTGTTGAAAAAACACCTTAATGACACTTTTGACAAGTTGCTTGACAACTTTCTTGAGCAACTTTTACAATTTTTACAATATGTAACAACTTTAAACATTATTTGACAAATGACTTCAAATATTACTTCCTAAGACTCAAAAAACTATAAAATGGTTTTATAAACCTTATTATAAGACCCAATACACAAATAGAGCAACTATTTACAAATGGCCTCATGGAGGCAAGAAATCAAATAGGTGCTCCTACACCAAACTCCCGAGGGCAAAAGAATTCAAGCCCCTTTGAATTGTATTCTTCTTGATCATCCAATTCCTTTGCACTTTTTCCTTTGTATTTTCAACCTAAAAATTATTTTTTGTCCAAAGCATTAGTAACATAATGAAATGAAACAAATTTTCTACCATAATACCTCCATCATTCATCAATCCTTTGCAAACCTCTATGACCAATTCATCCATGATCATTCCCTTAATCAACTCAACGTCTTCAAGTCTTGAATCAGGTTTCTTATCTTAGTCATACCTTCACCTTCTTTCCTTGGAATATCTGCAACAACTTTACCTTATTCATCTTCATGCTTAGGAACATCTTTGTCTTCATCTAGGAATTCTTCTTGTGCATCTTCATATGCTTCTTCATATGCTTCTTTTTCCTCTTTCATCTTCTCATTTCTTCTTCTTTTCACAATCTTCTTTATAGGCCAAACCATCTTCCTTTTCAATTTCAAATTCCAACTTGTCTCTTGTTTCATCATTTTTTCTATCCTCTTCATAGATTCTTGGAACTCTTTATCCAACCTCTTCATTTCTTGCTTCAACTCAGAAATTTTCCTATCCATCTTTGCTTGTCTTTTTCTCTTCTTTCTCTCCTCCTCTGCCTGCAAATGCCTTCTCAAGTTCTCCATCTTTTCTAGATGGTCTCAGAAAGTATCTCCTTGCTCACAAATCAATTTTCTCTCTACCTTCTCAATGGCAGCAATCAGGTTCTCACATAACCTGCAACCAACCAAAACACAACTACAAAACCACAATACCAAAACCAATTTCTTTCTCAGCCCAGACCTTTTGCTGAGCTCTGATACCAATTTGATGCAGAGTTAAGAGGATTCAACAACATATCTCACAATCCTTCAAAAATAATCCAAATAAATCTTTGTATAACACATTCTATTATTCATTCTATGTCACATTGGAAACATAACCATGGTAGCCCAAAAGAAAACTATTTCATTTTTCCCAAAACTGCAAACCCTAGATAGAGTTCAAACCTCCCCTCACTAAAATGATCATAACTTATTCAAATCTTAATGAAATTTGATGAGACTTAAAGAAAATGAAATTAGATTCATATAGGAACAAAATAAACTTAGTTTCAGACCAAAATATATACTTTAAAATCCGTACCATCACATTTTTTGAGACTATAAATTCTGCACAATATTGTTAAAATAGGCTGTCTCACTAAAATAGTCATATCTCCCACAAAACTCAATAACATTGAATGAGACAAAAAAAATTGGAAATTAGAAATAGAGATCTTTCCATCCATATATGATACTCCATTATGTGAGTGCATACTAGGCCGTACAAACCACAACTTCAACCTGGAAACAATGTAAAATCAGAAAATGCACACAAACTTGAGGTTGCCATTTATCAAACTTCACAAATAATGTCTCCAACCTCCCAATTCGAGTTTTTGAGGGTGTAATTATACATTTACAACCAAAACCAACTATTTTCAACCACCTTTTAGTTATTTTTTTGACAAAACACCTTAATGACACTTTTGACAAGTTGCTTGACAACTTTCTTGAGCAACTTTTACAATTTTTACAATATGGAACAACTTTAAACATTATTTGACAAATGACTTCAAATATTACTTCCTAAGACTCAAACACATATAAAATGGTTTTATAAACCTTATTATAATACCCAATACACAAAATAAAGCAACTATTTACAAATGGCCTCATAGAGGCAAGAAATCAAATAGGTGCTCCTGCACCAGTACACCCCTTGGATGTAAACCATAGACTATTTCAAATGGACTCTTACCCGTAGTCCTATTTGTGCTATCATTGTAAGCAAATTCTGCTTGTGGAATCACTTGCTCCCATCCTTGTCCATACTCCTTAGTTAAGCATCTCAACAAGTTCCCAAGTACCCTATTGATCACCTCTATCTGTCCATCCATTTGTGGATGATATGCTGAGCTATGAGACAAGTTGGTTCCTAGCCTCTTCCAAAGAGTTTTCTAAAAGTGTCCCATAAACTTTACATCTCTGTCTGCAACTCTGCTCCTTGGCAGCCCATGTATCCTCACTATCTCCTTGAAGAATAGGTGTGCAATCTGACTTGCATCATGTGTTGTCTTGCATGGAATAAAATGGCTCATCTTGCTAAATTTGTCCACTACCACAAACACACTATCAAAACCAGTTGGTGTCCTAGGTAGCCCTACTATGAAGTCCATGCTTATGCCTTCCCATGGTCTACTTGGGATGGGTAATGGCTGATAAAGACCTGCATTTGTTGATGTTCCCTTTTCCTTTTGACATACTCCACATTGTTCAACATACCTTCTTACATCTCTTTGCATTTTAGGCCACCAGTAGAACCTCTCCACTAAGTCTAGTGTCTTGTTCAAACCAAAGTGACCACTCAAACTGCCATTATGCTTTTCTTGGATTAGATTCTCCCTCATGGAACCTCTAGGAACACACAATTGCTTTCCCCTAAACAATAAACCATTTTTCAAGGTGTAATCAACATATTCACTATGAAAATGGTTCTCAAAATCAGTACATACCTTGTATATTTTTGAGAAATCAGAATCTCCTTCATATATATCTTTGAATCCTTCAACCCCTATGCTTTGTTGCTGTATCTCTTGGATAGTAAGCAACCTCCTACTAAGAGCATCAACAACCTTATTGTTAACCCCCTTCTTATGCTTGATGGTAAAGGTGTATGACTACAAAAACTCCATCCACTTGATATGCCTCAAGCTGAGCTTCTCTTGGGTGTTGATGTAACTTAAGGCTTGATTATCAGTGTATACCACAAATTCTTTTGGAAATAGATAGTGCCTCCACTTCTTAACAACATACACCAAAGCATATAGCTCTAAGTCATAGGATGAGTACTTAGACTTTGTTTCATTCAACCTTTCACTAAAGAATGCCACTGGCCTGCCTTCTTGGCTTAGAACAGCCCCAACTGCTATGTTACTTGCATCACATTCCACTATGAATGGTTTGTCAAAGCTTGGTAGAACTAGGATAGATTGGGTAGCTATCTTCCTCTTCAACCTTTCAAATCCTTCATTGGCTTCTTTAGTCCACACAAACTTAGTTTTCAGTCCTCCTTTGATGGTGTCAAGAACCGGTGCACAAATTTCACTAAACCCTCTCACAAACTTCCTATAGAATTGTGCCAATCCATGGAAACTCCTAACTTTTGTCCCTGTCTTGGGAGTAGGCCAACTAAGAATGGCTTCAACCTTGCTATTGTCCATCTTCAAGTTCCCCTGAGATACTACAAATCCTAGATAGATTAGCTCTTGCTTCATGAACTCACTCTTCTCAAGATTGATGGTGAGCTTGTCCTCTTGAAGTTTCCTCAACACAAGTTCTAGGTGCTTCATATGTTCTTCTTTTGTTTTGCTGAAGATGAGGATATCATCTAGGTAGACAACTACAAAAACTCCTATAAAGTCCTTCAAGACCTCATTCATCACCCTCATAAAAGTGTTAGGTGCATTTGTAAGCCCAAATGGCATTACTAACCACTCATATAACCCCTATGTAGTTTTAAAAGCTGACTTCCATTCATCTCCCTCTTTCATTCTAATCTGATAATAACCACTTTTCAAATCAATTTTGGAATAGTACTTAGCACCCCCTAAACATTCCATTAAATCTTCTATCCTAGGAATAGGAAACCTATATCTAATAGTTATCCTAATTATTGCCCTAGAATCAGTACACATTCTCCACTTATCTCCCTTTTTAGGTGCCAACACAACTGGAACAACACATGGACTTATGCTCTTTCTGATCAGCCCTTGATCAAAAAGTTCTTGAACTTGCCTTGCTATCTCTTTGTTTTGCTCCAGTGTCATCTTGTATGCAGCCTTGTTAGGTAGTGTTGCTCTTGATATAAAGTCTATTTGATGACTGATTGCTCTCTTAGGTGGTAGTGTAGCTAGTGTACCTTCACAAATAATGTCCCTAAACCGATCCAATAATCGCTTCACTTCTGTTGTCATAGGTAGCTGATTAGGTGACTCTTCTTCCTTTGGCTTTAACATGATTGCATAGACAACTGCTTCTTCCTCCTTGAGGTCTTTTAGGAACTCCTTTCCACTCATCAAAAGGACACTAGTTTCTACCTTTTCCACTGTGTTTTCTTCTAACAAAGACTGAATTTTATAAGTCACTCCATCCTTATTGAATGAGTACTTATTCTCCTTGCCATGGTGTACTGCCTCCCTATCATATTGCCATGGTCTACCAAGCAGCAAATGGCATGCATCCATTGGTAACACATCACATAGTATCTTGTCTTGATACTTTGCTATAGTTAACTCAACCCACACTTGTTCATTGACTAGTATATTCTGCCCCTTGTTCAACCAAGTAACCTTGTAAGGGCACACATGGGGTATCTTGATAAGTTTCAACTTTTGTACTGCCTCCTCTGAGATGACATTAGCAGTAGACCCTGAATCAATGATGACCTTGCAAAACTTTCCTAGTATCTTGCACTTGACTCTAAAAAGAGCTCTCCTTTGTTTGTGTTCATCCTCGGTAGGTGCTTTGATAAAGATCCTTCTTAACATGAGATTCTCACCTTTCTCTGAATCTAGACTCACCTCTGAATGTTTGGAGCAGTCCTCATCTTGAACATAGTTGATCTTCCTCTCACCTTGTGAAGATGCTGGTTTGTCAGGACACCTGTAAGCCGGATGACCCAACTGTCCACAATTGCAGCATTTCATGGAAGCAAAATGAGAGCTTCTCCCAAAGCCTCCTAATCTGCCTCTCCCTCCATTGTTACTGCCTCTACCTCTGTAACCCCCTCTACTATTTGACTCACGGGATTGTTCTCCAACCTTGGAATCACCTTGCCCTCTATTTTCATCGCTCCTTCCACCAAAACCTCCTCTTTGCCCACCTCTAGAGTCTCTACCTCTTCCTTTACCTCTAGTATTGGAATCTTGTTTCTTTTTCAGTTTCTCTTCCACCTTAATAGCCATTTGATAGCAGCTATGGAGGGTAGTAAGTGTGAAAAGACTCAACTCCTCTTGGATGCTCCATCTAAGACCATTTAGATACCTAGCAACCTTGATGCTTTCAACTTCTTGCACTCTAGATCTAAGGCTTAGTTTTTGGAACTCCTCTGTATATGCAGCTACATCTAGGTCTCTTTGTCTGAGATTTTGTCTCTTCTTGTGCAATTGGATGTCATAGTCCTCAGGTAGATAATTCTCATTCACTTTAGCCACCATAGCTTCCAATTTACTATGGGTTTCTTGCCTTCCATCTCTCTTTCTTCTTGTAGAAACTTCCACCAAGTTAATGTTTGTCCTCTTAACCTTGATTTGGCTACACCTTTTGTGCCTCAGTAACTCCATCACATTCAAAGTGATTCTCCATTCCCTCTATCCATTCCATAACTAGCTCTACATCCATTCTTCCAGTGAACACAGGGACACCTTCTAGTGCCTTGCCACTCAATGCCTTCAATTCTTTGAGGAAGGGTTCCTCTGCTAATGGAGGGTCAGGTTCTAGTTCTATGTCCTCCTCCACTTGGTATTTACCCTTGTCTTTGTCCCTTGCAACTGTACCTTCATCTTGCTTGTCGATTCAACAACTTCTTCCAATTTTTGCTTCATCTCTTCCATAGCCTCTTCAAGATGATTATTCTTCTCTTGCTGCTCTGTCAAGTCTCTAGCTAGCTCTGCATTGGTTACCATGGTAATCTCTCCTATGGATTCACTTCTCTTTGACATTCACTAGTTTCAATTCCCAAGCCTTTATTGGCTCTGATACCAATTTGATGGGGAGTCCTATCTTTCAAGAGAAATATTGCTCTTCCCAAGACCTATTCTTTGGTCTTCCTAGGGAATTCCACTCTACCCTACTCAGGGATCTCTCCTAAACCACTCTCACTTCATAAGACTCTCCACCAATTTCAAATTCTTCACCTTTTCTCTCAATTCACCACTAAGCTTCCTTGGGTTCAATTTTGCCACAAAGCTCCCAAACCTTTTCTTGGGTCTTGGATTAGGTCTTCCAACTATTCCTAGGGTGATATTGCTCCACTCTGATCCTTCTTGCAGGTTTCTTTCTTCATTTACCCATCGAATTCAAGGAAAACCCAATTTTAGGCCTTATAGCCTTTTTGCCCCTTTTAGGCCTCCTAGAATCCGTTTTCTTGGATTTTCTCAAAAACGGTCTTAACAACCCCCAAATATTTTTTGATATTATTTCTATTAGTACCCTAGGCTTCAATATTTACTAGGTTTAAGGTCTCCCAAATGGCCATTCATATGATTGTCCTCATACCCCCTAAAATCAAGGGTTTCTAGGGTTTTGGCTCCTTTTTCCAACTTTGAGGGCTTCAATGACCTCCCCAACTCTCCTCCTTTCTCAAACATGTCTGGAATACATGTTTCCACACTCCCATGCTCTTTATTGGCTCAAATAAAATCCGTTTATCAGATTTCTTTTATGCTGTCCTCTCCAAGCCACTAGCCAGAATGCACTTGCACTCGCCTAGTGTTTGATGAATTCAAATCTTCCCCTACAAACCAAGACTCCATACACACTATTTACACTATACAAACAGTCCCCTACTTTATTCCAAGTGGCCATGGTATCCTTTCCATGGTAATTCAAGTGGGGATCATTATTTACAAAAACTGGCCTTAACTGGCAGTGTAACCAAGAACACCAAAACTTGCAAAATTACAACCAATTGAATTAAATGGGTAATCTAATGCTTCACATAGTAATTAAATGACACAAAAGAAATACTAAAAGCATAATATCAGTCCTCTCAGTCTGTTCTTGATTGGATGAGGGCTCAAACAAAAAAATTCACTCAAAAGTTGTTGAATTCCAATCACAAAATATGCTCTCCAAGACTCAATTCATGAAAATGAACTTCCAACTCAGGTATTAGGATTTTTATAACCTTATATACCTTTCTCCCACGTTCTAGGACCCTTAGGTCAGGCTTAGAACATCATTAATTCCTTTTTTGCATTTTTAGGCCAAATTCCTAAGGCAACCTTGTCTAGTTTTGCCTAATTTTATCATTTAGACTTTTCCAAACCTCCAGGCTCTAAACCAACATAAGTTTTCCATAACACACACATCAAAAACACATTTGGGACTTTACAATTAGTCCTTATCACCTTGGTGGTTGGCTAGAACCACCTACAAGCCAAAATTGCCAAGATCTTCCAAAAGACCTTCAAGGTGCTCCTGCACCACTAGTAGTTTAGAAACTACCTTCAATTTTCCACAGATTCTATTCTTACATATTTTTGAAATAATATAGATAACTTATTCAAATTTTTATGTCAATTTTCCTAACTCTGATTTTTCTGAATTTTCATTGCCACTTAAGGGACTGTTTTTCCATGATGATCCTGCACATACCCTAATATATTTAATATTATATAATAATATAATATTAATATATTTAATAATATTTATTGAAAGCGTGAGATTTATGAACTAGAGATTATATATTTTGGATTCCATTTTAAAATTTGTTTTAGTGATAAAAAGAAAAACCTATCGCTATGCTCGCCCTAATTTCATTTTAATAAACATTTCTAAAGCCCTAGTTGAAACCTTGTTTTTAGTTGTAGCTCGCTGAATTGGAGAGGTGAAAGGTGAATACCAATGAGGAAGAGTTTGGAGGAGCCAAAACTAGTAGTGACAGGGAAGAGTTTGGAGGAGCCAAAACTAGTAGCGACAGGAAAGCACCAAAAACTGGAGCTGAAACCAATAGCGGAGAGGAAAGAAATAAAAAATGCCAAAATACACCAAGACAAGCAACCTAAAACACCCACTAAACTACCTTACAAAGAATTTGGTTTCCCCACTTTATTTCAGTTTATACTTGTGTCTATATATATAGTTTATCTAGTTGGGCTTTAGCTACACAAGAGGAGAAAGTGGGACAACGATCTGGGGAGTGAAGAAAAATCAATGGTTTTAACCTAATAATGGTATTGGGTGGTTGATACTATTTTCCAAATGAAAATTTATGCATCTATTTTTATTTGTATTATTTTAAGGACTGGTAGTAATTTGATGGGGAGGAGGGGCAGGTGAAACCCCTGTCATGGTGGGTGACAACTTGTGAAGATCGTGCCACCATAAGGAAGGGGCACGTTGCCCCTGTGGCTAGGTTGTGCCACCTACTCCTTATTTAATTTAAATTTTTGTATGCAGAGGTTTTCAGAGTGAAATGTTTTGGTTATAATGCTATGAAATAGAAGGAAGACACCCTTATTTAGGTTGAAAAGAATCAAGCTTACAAATTTTTCTACAAAACAATTGTGACTAACACTCACTTCCCTTACAGTTTCTAAAAGAATCTTCAAGAGGATTTGTAAGGACATATTTATTTATATTTTTGCAAATATTGTGATCAAATCAAAAATTTCTTTTGTAGTGGGTGCCCTATATAGCATATCCATCACCATATATGTGCTCTCTTTCTTGTATTTAGTCATTAAAATAAATTGTTAAAGAAGTACCATCCATTTTTAGTGTATTTCATCATTTTCTTAATTATGTTGTTTTGCAAGGGTGGTTGTGGCAGAGGAAGAGGTTGTGGAAAACTATCATTACAATATATGAATGCTTGCTCTATGATGCTTGAAATTTTAACAAAGTTTATTATATTCTTACCTTGGTTTCTACTAAAGAGTCCCCCTTGCGAGGGATGGTTGTTTTCTATAAATATTTTGTGAAAGTGTTCCATTCATTGTCAAACTTGATTTTCCTTTCCTCTTTATAGTTAGTCTATGATATTTTTGATCTACATTTTCTTTTGGGTCTTCGGAAATAGTTATGTTGCAGGAATTTCTCCTTGATTCTTCTATTCCTTATGCAATTACAAGAAGAGGAAAAGAGTATAAGTATATGAAAATATGGAGTATTATGTTTATACAATGTTTGTAACCTCCATGTTGTACAGTGCCAAGATCTATTTAAATATAAAAATATGCCAAATAGAATAAGGAGAAACACATTTTATAGTATTCATTGTGTTGTAGGTCCAAAAGTAAAGGTTCTTGAGTTTCAAATCCAAATGAACTTTCAAGAAAATAAATTCATTGATATAGAGTGATTCTCTATTTTTACGCCTTTTTTAATTCTTCAATAAATGATGTAAAATAGTCAATGAGGTTTATCTTTGCTAGTGAGACAGTTGTCATCGAGACATTGAATGTAACCAATGAGGTTTTGATTTTCCAATGAGGCTTAATGAAGTAATTTAGAGTGATTTTTTCTCCACTCATACATACTGTGTTGTGGCTCCTTTTATGTCTAATCAATCATATTTGTTCAAGAATTTTAGTCATTCATTTCATGGTGCTTCTCTCAAAATTTGAATATCTATGATACTTGAAGTTTATATGCATAAATTTATGAGGATTAATTAAGTTATATTTGATTTTCAACTTGAATCATTGATTCACCCAAATAAATGACTAAACCATGACTAAATAAATGACTACCATGACTAAAATAAATGACTATAATGATTAAATAAATGACTACAATGACTAAATAAATGACTACAATGACTAAAATAAATGACTACCATGACTAAATAAATGACTACCATGACTAAATAAACAACTACCATGAATAAATAAACAACTATCATGACTAAATAAATGACTACCATGACTAAATAAATGATCACTTAACAACAATCAATGACTAAATTAACGACTAAATATACCACCAAATTGATCAATCAAAACAACCAATAAATGACTAAAAATGGTTTAGTCATTAATTTGGTCATGTTATAAATTAACGTGCCCAATTTTTAGTAGTTTTTTTAGTCATTTATTTATGTTTTTGTACTAGTGATATTAATGCAAGGTTTTGGTGAAATGTTCTGGTCTAGGAGTGAAGGTCCGAGAAAGTGTGGAGGTTCTAGTAAAATCTAAGATCCAGGGAAATTAATTCCAATAAAAGCTAAAGTGTTAAGTACCAGATATCGGGTAATAGTGTTAAGTTTAAAGTTAAATGTCTAAGTTTTCCTGAGGGTCCGAATGTCCGGTAATCCACCTAAAGGATAATTATGAGAGAATGTATTTTGAAGCATGATATTTATGATTTGAGATGATGATTTATTAAAGATGGCTTTGTTTTCATGAGAGTTTTATGAATGTTTTTAAAATGGATTTAATGTGTGGAATTTGCACTTGTAGGAGGACTAGATTGTGATGCAATGTTTGGGTATGGACGGTCAAAAAAATTTAGGTCATGAATAGAATCATATCCAGATTGGGTGATACGTTTCGGGAGTCTATGCGAAGGAGAAGCTTGAGCTGTCACAATATTAGAAGTCCTAGTATTACATATGTGGCGAAATAATACACCAACCTCCAAGGTGACTTGTTCTCGGGAGTATTATACCTGAGGCAAAACCAAAGTGTAGGAACAAGATGTTCAATTGATTATTTTGAATATATGGAAAGTTCCTACACTCTATTTAGATTCAAGTTAGTACCTTGGTGATAGTAAAAATATGAAGATCCCAAAAGATATTAAAGTGTTGAAGGAGGTTGACCTTTGTTGAATTTGTCAGCAATTCTCATGCCAGTTTTCATATTCCACATGCCTTCTTGTGATTTTCCCTTGGATTCCTTGTCATGTATTTGTCTAATCTCCCCCATGTCTTGATCTTATAAAAGGCCAGGAGATGTTTCATTTTAAGTTAAGCTCAAAATTTGTGGATGTCGGAGAACCAAAATTTCTGTAAGTTTTTCTTCTTTTTCCCATTTTTTGTTCCATTCTAGATTACAAACTTGTATGCACATAGAAGCTAATAAATATCAGAGCTAACTTATTTCATAATATGAAATCTTACATAGTTGATTATTTGTTTTGGTTGGACAAGATTGTGTGTTGCATCATTTAAGGGTGCATACATAACCTGCCCGGTATCCAAATAATCCCCCCTATCTTTAAAATCTCACATCGTTCTGTGCCTAGCTATGAAGCAATATGGTGACGTATGGAATGCTTTGCTCTGTTTTGGTTAATTCTTGAGGCATGCATAGATAATACCTGGGAGAAACTTTAGTTTTTCAATACTTTTGATGGTTTATTTTAGAATAGATATTTAAATTTCAAAAAAAAGAGATAAATGAATAGAAATTTTATTGCAAATCTTTTGATTCCATGATATTGTTGAATGCTTAAAGCTAAATCTACTTAAGTGAAAAAAAAATTAGTTGAAGTTCATGAAATTTTATTGCAATTTTTTTGATTTCATGAAGTTTTTAAACGACTAGACTGAGATTGTCTTTTACCTATCCATATGATTCTTTGAGAAACTGGAATAAAGACCGTTTACCCCTCGTGATTACAAATATTATCACAATGAACCCTGATGTGAACCTAGTATGGTCAAGACCTTAAATAAATGAGCCTTCGGATTAAGTTGAGTTAGCCTAGGATTTAGGTTGCCCTAGTTCAGTCTTTCAAGTAAAGATAGGCTCCTGTAGTCTATCTATGAGGATTTATCTACACTACTGGTGTGTGGATAACATCGTGATCAATAGTGACAACTTACGATGCTACAACGATATAAAAAAAATGTGTTATAATCCACTCAAATTGCAACATGCATGGATAATTCCAATAGGGAGAGATGTGGAGAGTTAGAGAAAGAGAGAGATGGGGGTGGAGGAAGGAAGGTGGGAGAGATAAAAGCACACACATACAGAGATAGATATGAAAAGAGAGAGTGAATTATATAGAGGTAGGTTGGTAGAAATAGAGATTGAATGAGGGAGAGAGATAGGAAGGGAGAGGTAGCAAGGGGAGAGATATAGAGATAAGAAGAGAGAGAGGTAGAGGTAGAGAGAGGATATATAGAGAGGTGAGATAGATAGGTGCGATAGAGAGAATAAGAGAGGGAGAAAGGGGGAGAGAGAGAAAGAGAGAGAGGGGGAGGGACAAAGAGAGAGGTAAATTAGGAAGGAGGGGGAGTGGGATAGGTAGTGAGAGGAAAGAGATAGAGAGGTGAGGTAGAGAGATGGAGGGAGGGAGAGAAGGTGGAAGTGAGGGAGAGGTAAAGAGGGGAGAGAAATAGAGAGGTGAAGAGAGAGAGGTAAGACAAAGAGAAGTAGAGAGAAACGAGAGGGAGAGGGAGAGGTAATGAGAAAATGCACTAAGTTGTGACACAAAAAAGATGTCACTTTTGTTTTTTTAACTGAAATGACCATTTGGTGAGTGTCAAATGGCTCGAATGATTGAGACTAAGACTTGATATTTCAAAATGAAAATAATTTAGCGAGTGCCAAATTTGGAACTCACCAAATGAAGTGAATCATTTGGCTAGTTCCAAATTTGGTGCTTGCCAAATGTGAAGCATGATTTTTTCTACTTTCTTTCTTTATTCATCTTTCTCTTTCTCTTTCTTTTCCAAGGAGTTGACATTTAGATATGGAAATTTAATTTCTTATACTTTAAGTTATATTTCATGTATATAGTTTTAGGATGTTTAAGAACTATTCCATCCCTTTATTTGACTCTCTCTCTTGAGCTCAAGAACTACCTCTCTACCTATATATATTTCTCTCTCTCTCCCCTTCCCTCTCTACTCTCTATCTCCCTCTCTACATCTCTCTATCTCATGTCTCTCTCTTTACTATCTATCTTATTTCTCTCTCCCTACCTCTCCCTCCCTCTGTAAGAGTTATTGATGAACTCGAGCACCCAGGATCACCTGCAAAACCAAGATAAACCTTCCACATGAGAGCAGCAAGAGATAGAATGCAGGAATATAGTGCAATAACAAAATGATGTTATATCACACACTAAATGATACAATATGCCTCAACTCTCCCTTGAATTGATTGAGTTAATATGAACTCATCTAGACTAGATAGGAGCTAGACCTGAACTAGTTAGGAGGGAGAGGTGAGTGCAAAATATATAGTAGAATATGGGAAAATAATTCCAAGAGGGGTAATAACTCCCAAATAACCAAATTAGGTGGGAGTTATGCCTACTTGGAAAATGCCAAATAGGTGGCATAACCTACTCAAAAAGAGACAGATGAGTGGTTTTGTGAGGTGGCATATAAGGCCAAAAGAGGGTGTGAAACTCAACCACCCAAGTGTGAGTGGGAGCAACACATGTAATCGATGGATTATGCCACGTGTCCTCACATGAACCACATCTCCTATAACCTAAGGTATGCTTAATAATGTGTAGGAAAAATAATATTAAAAAAACCTACACTAACACCCCCCCTTAAGCATAGCTTAGGTGGGTGAAAGGATGAAAGAATGCAAAGATGCAAATATGGGTCCCGGCTACTAGGCCATGTTAGGTACCCATGTACAAAATACTCTCTCACAAATGGAGTAAAGGAGAAAACCCAGTGGGACAAAACTCCTCCCCAAAAGAAAACAAGTTTCCCAACACAAGAAGAATCCCATGCAAGGAAGAAGTCCCCTCCAAAATAGAAAGGATAGGAAAGACCATGTAGCCTTCCCCAAAGTAGTCAACTATGCCAATGGTTGAAGCTCGAAGCTGAATGTAGAACATGGTCCACGATCGTCGAACAATGTTCCTCCCCTTAGGAAGAAACAAAACCAAAGGTGTATGAAGAATGTCTTCCCATTCCTGAAAGGAATATGAAGGAAGAATGATGAAAATGTATGAAGTCTCTAAACTCTGCTCAAGTGTCTCCATGTTGATGTCGAAAGATGTCACCATCAAATCAAGTGTTCTAGGCCACACTGTAGAAGATGAAAATCCAGAACCTAGTGGAGATGGATGTAGAACAAAATTTGAAGACAAAGATATCTCCTTTGAAGACAAAGGCGCCTCCTCCAAATGTTGCTCAAAAGTATCCTCACTCATGTCAAAATGTGATGAATGATCATGTGGAGAATGAACAAAAGGATCCAAAGGTTCCTCCATAACAATTGAAGAAGAATCAACTTCATCAAAGAGAAGATGGATGTCATGAATAATGTCTCCCAAGTCTGAATATGAGACTCTATGAACAAACCTGCAATGTCTGTCAAGTAGTCATCTAAGTAGCTATGTCTGGAAGACAATGTGTATCTTGCTGCACTGAATCACAAGAAGCCATGAATGTAGCAATGCAAGTATCTTCAGATGCAATAGTAAATGGAGGAGAAGGAATACAAGGCTCAAGAACTGGATCACATGTGAGAATACCCAAGTTCAAGTAGCCAAAGTTCTCCTCAAAATCAAAGCTCACACTAGGAGTGTGATCAACAACCAAAGGATTAGAACCATCATCAGGTGCAAAGTCTAAAAAGGTATACAATCGAGATGCATGATCAACCACCCCAGTAGCAATTATCTCTCTGCTCTCCAAGTCTCTGATGATAACTAAATCAGGTGTGAATTCAACAATCTTCCCTGTTCCACCATGAGTGATTTGATAGATGGAAAGAAGATTGTTTGAAAGATGAGGTACACACAAAACATCATTGAAAGTACCATCTCCAATATCAACAGATCCTTTCCCAATTACATCCATGTATGTATTATTTCCCATCATAATAGGTGGCATAGCACAAGGCTCAAAAGAAGAGAACATAGACTGTGTAGAAGCCATATGATGAGACGCTCCAGAATCTAGGAGCCATCTCCTTGATCCAAGACCTGTAGAAGCACAAAGAGCTTTACCTTTTGATTTACCTGCACCTGTAGTATGGCCCTTTTCCTTATCAAATTCTAAATTTTTGGAATTAGAAGAAGAAGCTGAATCAACCATTCGAGAAGGAAAATTGATGTTGTTCTTTGCTAAAAGATTCTTCAACTCATCAATTTGTTTTAAGTAACATTGATGTTCATCATGCCTAGATTTCTTGCAATATGCACAAGTGAGCTTCTCCTTCTTAGATGAATCCTCTTTTGAAGAGAATTTAGAGTCTACTTTAGAAGTAGATGAATATTTATCTGAATCTTTCTTTCTATCACCTTGGTTCTGTTGTTTCTTGTTTTGCTTATTAGTGCCTTGTTTTGCAGTCAAGGCTTGAGATTTGGAAGATTTAATAATGCCCATTTGAATCAATTTATCTTGCTCCTTTGTGAGATCAGTTGCAAACTCACTTAGAGAAGGCATAGTAAATCCTTTTCCTAAGGCTCTTTTCATTGCATGAAATGTAGAAACAAACACTGCATAATCAGGACCAAGTTTTGAAAGAATACTCAAAATCAATTGTGAGTCATCCTTTTTAACTCCACACTGCTCTAACTGCAATCTTATGGCATTCAATTTAGTAAAGAAATCCTGAATGGTATCAAAATTGCATGGGCTCAATCCTATGAGCTCGTTCTCCAATGAATGTGCTCTCAAATCATCCTGTTTACCAAAGAGAGTATTCAAAGTATTCCACACTTCATTTGGTGATTTTGCAGACATAATATGAAAGCGTAGATCAGGAGATACAGCCATGCATAAGGTGCCAAAAGCTTCATCACACTTATTGAACCATTTAGGCTTATCTTCATCTTCTGTAGGTTCCTTATCAATACCCATTGTTATTCTATACAATTTTAACTTCCTTAAGTGAATTTCCATTTCATTTTTCCACTCAAAGTAATTGTATGGTGTGAGTAGAGGAACCGATTTATCCATTTTAGATTGTTGTAGCAATGTGAGAGAAAAAATGCAAGAAGAACACACATAGACACCCCCCTTTTTCACTCAAAGAAGAATCCCCCCCAACAAAAAATTATTTGGCACTTTATAAATTAGTGCGTTTACAATGCTGGAGTTGTTTTCCAGAGTTTTTCAAGTGTCCAAAATGGACTCAAATACTGAAAGTATAATTAAATCTCAAATTAGAACTTCAAAATAGCACCAAAGTATAGTGCTAAAAAAAATATCAACTTTCAAAAAAATAATCACCTCGATCCGAGGTCATATCTGAAAGTTATAGCCGTTTGAAGTTTCAAAAATGAGAACTGTCCTTCAGATCTGCTGTTAAAACTGATTTTCTGAAGCATCCGGATTACTTGAGAAAAAATGGATCACACCACTGCAAAGCCTGTGAAATTCTACCCCAAATCAAAAAAAAATTCTCTGAAAAAAGAGCTCGTATGACTGAATTATGGCCCTCCAAAGCTTGACTGCAAAATCAAAAATGCAATTGAAGAGGGGGTCTACTGAAATGTTCCGATTTAGTTTCTGCAAAATATGTAACCTGTATGCAGAAAATAGCAACGACCCAGATGGTTTTTTTCTTCTACGAACAAAACCCAGATGACGGATTTTCTTCAAAGTATACAAAAAATGTGGATCTAGTGTAAAACAAACGCCTTTAGAAACATAAAACGACCCCAACAACCAAAAAAATGACATGAAAAGGTAGAATCAACTACTTAAGACAAGAAAAGGCATGCTGCAACCTGCAATACTGATTAAAAAACTCACAAATCTCTCAAATTTGAGAAGGGGCTTGCAGATCTGACGCTCTGATACCATGTAAGAGTTATTGATGAACTCGAGCACCCAGGATCACCTACAAAACCAAGATAAACCTTCCACACGAGAGCAGCAAGAGATAGAATGCAGGAATATAGTGCAATAACAAAATGATGTTATATCACACACTAAATGATACAATATGCCTCAACTCTCCCTTGAATTGATTGAGTTAATATGAACTCATCTAGACTAGATAGGAGCTAGACCTGAACTAGTTAGGAGGGAGAGGTGAGTGCAGAATATATAGTAGAATATGGGCAAATAATTCCAAGAGGGGTAATAACTCCCAAATAACCAAATTAGGTGGGAGTTATGCCTACTTGGAAAATGCCAAATAGGTGGCATAACCTACTCAAAAAGAGACAGATGAGTGGTTTTGTGAGGTGGCATATAAGGCCAAAAGAGGGTGTGAAACTCAACCACCCAAGTGTGAGTGGGAGCAACACATGTAATCGATGGATTATGCCACGTGTCCTCACATGAACCACATCTCCTATAACCTAAGGTATGCTTAATAATGTGTAGGAAAAATAATATTAAAAAAACCTACACTAACACCCTCCTATGTTTCCTCTCTCTCTCATCCCTCCTCCCCCCCATCTCTCTCTCTCTCTACCCCTCCCTCCCTCCCCCCTCTCTACTTCTCTCTATCTCACCTTTTTTTCCCTCTTTCCCTCTTTAATTTTCTTTGTCTCCCCCTCTCTCTTTCTCTCTCTCTCTTCCTTTCTCCCACCCACCTTCCCTATCTAATAATCTCTACCTAACCTATACCTCTATACTTCTTTCTATCTCCCTCTCTTCCTTCTTCCCTCTCTTAATCTATATACCTTATTTCTTCCCTCTCTACTTCTCTCTATCACATATCTCTATCACCTCTCTCTCTTAATTATCCCTCCCTCTCTCTCATTCCCTCTCTACTCCCTCTCCCTAATCCTCCCTCCCTCCCTCCTTCCTCTCTCTTTGGTTTATCTCTCACTCTCTCCTTCCCCCCTCTCTCCCCCTCTTTCTCTCTAACTCTCTCCTTCCCTCTCTCCTTCTCTCTATCTCACCATTATCTCTCTACTTCACTCTATCTCACCTCTCTCGCTCCCTCCCTCCCTCCCTCCCTCCCTATTTTTCTCTATCTCCCCTTCTCTCTATATCTTTGTCTCTCTTATTCTCTCTCTCTTCCTTCCTCCCATCCACCTTCCCTCTCTACTTATCTCTATCTAGCATATCCCTCTATACCTATTTCTCCCTCCCTCCCTCTCTCCTTACATCTCTCAATCTCTCCACCTTACTCCTTCCCTCTATACTTATCTCTCTATCACATCTCTCTATCACCTCTCTCTCAATTCTCCCTGCCTCCCTCTCTCTCTCCCCCTCCCCCTCTCTCTCTCCCTCTCTCTCCCTCTCTCTCTCCTCTTTCTATCTCACTCTCTCCTTCCCTCTCTACTATCTATCTCACCATTTTGTCTCTCTCTCTCTTGCCCTCTCCCTCCCCCTATTTCTCTCTCACTCTCTCATTCCCCCCTTGCTCTCCCTCCCTCCCTACCTCCCTACCCATTTTTTCTCAAGCTCACTTTCTCCTTCCCTCTCTACTTCTCTCTATCTCTACATTCTCTCTTTATCTCTCTCTATTTCTCTCTCTCTCACACCCTCCTTCCCTCTCTAATTTTCTCTATCTCCCCCCTCTCTCTATCTCTATCTTTGTCTCTATATTTTTCTTCCTTCCCCATTCACCTTCCCTCCTTACTTATCTATATATAACCTATCCATCTATATATCTTTCTCTCTCTCCCTCCCTCCCTCCCTCTCTACTTGTCTCTATCACATATCTTTATCAGGTTTATCTCTCTCTCTCTCTCTCTCTCTCTCTCTCTCATTTTTCCCTTCCTCCCTCTCTCCTTCCCTTTCTACTCTATCTCATCTCTCTCTCTTGCTACCTCTCCATCATATCTCTCTCTCTCTCTCTCTCTCTCTCTCTCTCCCTTTACCTCTCTACTTGTCTCTATCACATCTCTCTATCACCTCTATCTCTCTCACTTTTCCTCCTTCCCTCTCTAGTCTCTCTCTATATCACCTCTCTACATATCTATCCCTACGTCTCCCTCCCTAATTTTTGTCTCTCTCCCTCTCTTTCTCTCTCACTCTTTCCTTCCCTCTTTACTCTTTATCTTGACATTATCTCTCTCTCTCCACTTCTCTCTACCACATCTCTCTATCACCTCTATCTCTCTCACTTCTCTCTCTCCCTCTCTCTCTCTCTCTCTCTCTCTCCTTACCTCTCCTTCCCTCTCCACTCTCTCTATCTCACCTCTCTACATATCTATCCCTACCTCCCCCTCTCACCTAGGGAGGGAGAGATAGGTAGAGAGAGGGTGAGGAGAGATAGAAAGAGTGGCATAGAGAGAGAAAGGTGAGATAGAGATAGAGAAAGAAATAGAGAGAGGGAGAGGTAAAGAGGGATAATTGAGATAGATAGTGGGGAGGGAGAGATAGGGTGAGAGAGGGCAAGAAGAGATAGAAAGAGGGGGTAGAGAGAGGTGCCATGACCCTCTTTTTGTTAAGAATTTAAACATGTTATAATTTTTTGTGGTAATATTATGTAAGTGGTTTTATACAATTAATTTATGTGTGAAGAAGGTAGAGATTAAATAAATAACAAAAAATATTAAATTATTAAATACACACTCCTAAAAATGAACAAATAAAAGTTAACAATATTAATAAATAAGTGTTCTATTAATAATTTTAGCCCATGGTGTTGGGGAAATGAAAAAATAAGGAATAAAAAAAAATTGAATTAAAATTAAGTCATTATGTGAAAAGTGTCCCCATCCTATCATAAGCATTGTTAATTAGCACAATCTATCATTATACTTTATTAATAAAATTACCCACTTTCCTAAGTCACATTAGTTAATATAATACATCATTTATTCTAATTAATCAGGATTAGGGAAATGTCACTATCCTCCATAATCCATTAATCAATTAATCCTAGATTAATTGATTAATTAATCTTCATTATCATTTTATCAAATTTAAAATTCATTATAATCTCCCTCACATGTGAATTGCATGCACAAGTCACTATCACCACACAACTCATCCCCACTCACCCTTGTGTGGGAGTTCACACCATGCATGTGACCTTTCCTCTTTGAGCCATTTGGCTTCCCCATGTGTGCTCACACATATGTTAGCACACATGGTCAAACTCCCCCTTGTCTTACATGTCATGGACATGTCATTATCAATCCACCCTCCCTCTTACATCACATAGACATGTCAACATCTCCTTTATCCAAGGTGTTCTCACAAATCAAAATTTGTATTTTAAAATTAGAATTCTCTTGCATAGGGTTATTCAGGCTTCTTTTATTGACTTTAAGATAAAAATGAACCCCTAGGGTGAGTACCTATGGGGTGAAAGCTTATTGAGAATATAATATGACCTTTTGGGAAAAGTATGAACCCTCAAAAAATCAATTAAAGAGGAGTGACGAGTTTTTTGGTCTTGGGGAAGGTGTGGAGACTTGTCATATCGACCTCCCCCAAGGTGTGTGAGCACCCTTGGCTCCTCTCCCCATGCCATGTGGGACTATTTTTAAATAATTCTCTTTGATACACTTGTCACAAGGTGAGACTATCAATCCAAACTCCATCTTCTCAAACAATCCTAGCCATTAAATCAATCTTCAATCTTGGCCCTCCATTTACCTCCCCTCAAGTCTATAAATTGAGGCCATTTCTTCTCTCAACAACAACACATGTATGCTATCTTTATGTTATCACTTTGAAGAAATATTTTTAGATAAGATTGAAGGAAGGAAAATCAAGTTGAAGAATGCTCAAAGAGAAGATTTTGAAGAATACTTGTTGCAACTCCATGCAGGTTCCCTTTCTTTTGATTTCTTTTTAGAAAACTAATTAAATCTAGAAATTAGTTAGAATCAATCTAATACTCTCTTTCCTATCCTTGTTTTGTGAAAATCAAATTTTAAAATAAAATTAGAATCAATCTATTATTACTATCCTTACCATTCTTTGTTTTTCCAAACTAAATCTAAAATAGAAATAAATTTTCCTATTTTTTCATCTTTAAATCAATATATTAAAAAAAGAAGAAGTTATTCTCATCTATGTTTATTTACAAAGAAATAATTTTTCTTTTAATTTTTTTAATGTCATTACAAATATAAATTAATTTTTAATCAAATAAATTTACAAATAAATAAATCATTATTTTATTATTATTAAAATAAAAAAATATTAAAAAAACATATCTAAATACATATGTTTTATAATATGGGGTTTTATATTAAAGTTATTTATAACATTTAATTCTTTTAAGTTAAATTTTGAATATATATATCTACATATATATATATAATGTATATATAAACATATATATACAAGAATTAATATTATTTTAATTTAGTTAAGAAATAAACAAAATAATTTTTATTATTATTTTGAAATTAGATTGTCCTTTGAAAATAAATAAATTGATAGAATTTTCAAAAGAGGTATCAATTGGATAGATTAAATAATAAATTTTTAGATCTAATTAACAATCAAAGGATGTGCTTATTCATTAAATGAATTCAAATTATTAAAAAAATTTCATGAACTTCTTAATTTTAATAATACTCTAATTTAGTAAGACGACATATTAACTAACATCTATGATTGATGAAGATTTGGTCCAAACCATGGTTCTACGAGATATTATTTAATTTCCTTGAATAAAGGATGTAAATGATTACTAGCTATTGTTGAATATAATTAATGAAATTAGAATATGCCTCTTCTTCATAAAATGATGATAAACTATGAGTATGGACCTAGTTATAAAAGATTTTAAAATAAAGGAATGACAACATTTATATCTTAAGACAACACTATAACTTTATGACAATAATTAAAATTCTATGATTATTAGACATTAAATTTTAAGCTTAAATTTATGTTTCATTAAATGAGAAGTTCTTTGTTTTACCGAATGGTAGGTAGTAAAATCAAATTCATGCAAACAAAATACTATCTAACTTAAGGCATTAATGATATCTCTTTAATAAAATTGCTTTCTTGTTATGCCACAAACTTAACTCTTAGATTTATTTTTATTCTTCAAATATACCTTCTCTCCATGCAATAAACTTTTTTCCTTGGGATTCAAGGTTTATAACACAACATCATAGCTATCATTTAATTAATTTTTAATAAACTTAATCCTTCAACATCATGGTTATTCTTTAAATTAATTTTTTCTCCCTTAATATGCAAGTAGATTCAATTAATTTTTTTAAACCAAGGTTGATTCATTTAATTGCATCCAGGGCATAGCATATAAATCATTAGCATATTATCAAGAATAAACTTATGAAAATTAATGCAAACTGATGCAGGAGCATCTAGTGGTCTAAGGGCAATCTTGCATCACCCAAAAATATCTTTACTTTCATTTAGATTTTTCTAGATGTTTTTGCATTTTCGGATACCCTTTTCGTCGAAGAAGAATTCCCAACTTTTGAAACTGCTTTTCTACTTTTTCTACTCAATTGCAATTTTTAGCAGGTGTGAATTTGAAGGCGTGAGGAGGAAAAAATTTAAGGGGAGCTTCAGGACAGAAAAATAAGCACTTTGGCGAAAGAATCAGGTCGAGATCATTCCCAGTTTGAAAGTTATTCAAGTTTCAGTTTCTGCATTTTGCCCTATAAAATTTTTGAAGTAAATTTTGAGGTACTTAGAGGCTCCAAAAAGGTATTATGATTGAAGACCTGATGGTCGAATCTTAACTTATGGATCCCGGAAGTTGGTGCATAATTAGAAGTTTTTTTTGGCTCCAAATGAAGAAAGGGGCTATTCATAGGCTAGTTTCTAATTGTTTTGGGTAGTTTTTGGGGAAGAAGATCGCATACTATGAAAGGGAGAATTTTTGTAGTTTATGTAATTTGCATGTATTGCAGAACTCGAGGATTTGGGATCCTCTGCATGTAAGAATTTCACTATTTTGAATATAATAATATTCTTTGGTTTTGTGTGTGATATTTTGTGACTTGGGTTGGCACCCTCATCAAGTGGTATCAGAGCAGGTTTTCTTGAGCGTGTGGACAGATCGTCGATCGTGAGGCAGTTCACACTAGGACCGTGGTTGTGGGTCGAGGTTAAGATGCCTCCAAGAGTGATTCATGGTAGGCGTGGTGGTGCCAGAGGTACCAAAAATGCTGGTGGAAGAGATCCATTGGCAGCTAAGAGTTTCAGAGCCCTCTAGAGACAAATTGATGCGTTGTAGGAAGAGTTGAGAAGAGGGTTAAACCCGAGAAGAAGAGAAGAAAGAGAGGATGAAGAATAGGAAGAAGAAGTGATTGATCAAGATTAAATACGGTTGATAAGGGCCATTTCAAAGATCAAAAAAGACCTAGAATAGAAGTTCCCAGTTTTTTCGGAAGTCTGAACCTGGAAGAGTTGATTAACTAGATCAACGAGTTGGAAGAGTATTTCGAGTATGAAGAAATAGAGGATCCAAATCGGGTGAAGTTTGCAAAAATGAAGTTGAAGGGCCATGCCAATATCTGGTGGAAAGAGGTCCAACTAGAAAGAAATAAGAGAGGAAAAGGAAATATCACCAGATGGGATCACATGGTGGAGAAACTGAAGAAGTAGTTCATACCAGTGGACTATGAGTTAGATCTACTAGAGAAATTGCAAGGGTTGAAGCAAGGAAATAGATCTTTGAAAGAATACACAAAATATTTTCACAAGATTTTTAACTTTTTTGAGACATGTAGAGGCCAACAAGGAGAAGGTTGATTTTTATCTTAATGGGTTATGACTGAGCATTCAAGAGGAGCTAAGCCTGGTCAGAATGACCACCATTGAGGATGCATACCAATTTTCTCTGAGAGTTGAAGAGAAAATGGCCCCTCTCCCCTATCATTGCCAACCTCTTCATGAAGCATTTCGAAGAAATGGCCCTTCATTCCTTCCCTGTCAAGCCAAAGTGGTGGAAAAGGTATGTAGATGACACCAATGTTTGTTGGCCTCATGGATTGGATAAATTAGAGGACTTTCATTCCCACCTCAATAACCTAGTGTCTTGAATTTCTTTCACCAAAGAAATTGAAGTGGACAATCGACTCCGCTTTCTTGACATTCTTCTTCTCAAAAACCCTAATGGTTCCCTTGGGCATCATGTGTATCACAAGGCCACCCACACCGATCTTTATCTCCACTCATCTTCTCATCACCACCCATGCCAAAAAAGTGGTGTCCTAAAAACTCTTGCCTTGAGGGCCTTTAGAATTTGTGATGAAGATAACTTAAATCTTGAGCTAAACCATCTTCGTCACATGTTCATTCTAAATGGGTACTCTAATAAGAAAATTTCTAGGGCCTTCAGTCAAGCCAAGGCATGGTTCCTATCCATCTCTAAACCCATCCACTCTTCTGGTCCCCTTGTGGCCTCGCTCCCTTTCGTTGATGGCTTATCCCAAAAAGTCTCCAAGATCCTTCACAAAAAAGGCCTCCAATGTGCTTTCAAACCCCTTACTACAGTGAGAAATTGGCTCCCCTCTCTCAAAGATCCCAAGGACATCCTTCTCCACTCAGGTGTCTACAAGGTTGTGTGCTTGTGTGGTGCACCTTATATCGGTGAAACCGTTTGATCATTCAATACTAGAATTAAAGAGCACATTGCTGACATCAGACATGAGTGTGTCCTCAAATCTGCTTTAGTTGACCACTCTTCTTCCACCAAACACCATATTTGTCTTGAAAGCACCCAAATCCTGCACAAAGAAGACAATTTTGTCAAAAGGAAACTAAAAGAAGCCATTGAAATCAACAACCACCCCTTGAACCTTAATCGGGACGAAGGGTGGAGATTGAGTCAGGCATGGCATCCCTTGTTAGCCAACCTTCAAACCCATCTTCTCCCCCCCCCTCCCCCTGATCCCCCTTGCTTCCCTCATTCAATGGGTGTCTTTGGCTCCCTTCCCCTTCCTAGGTCTCCTTGTCTCGTTCCTTTTTCCTTTACCTTGGTTTTTGTTGGCCTCATCTCTTTTCCTCTTTTGTTTCCCCTTTCCTTCTTTTCTATTCCTTGTGCTTTTTGTCTTCCCTCTTTGGATTTAGTCTCCCCTCCCCTTTTGGTTTCTTCCCCTTTGTTTCTTTTATGTTTGGCCTTTTGAGGCTCTTGTCCACTTTGTTTTTTCCATTTGGTCTCTTCTCCCTCCTCGTTCCTTTTTTCTTCCTTTTTTGGTCCATTGATTTTGTTTTTCGCTCTTTCCTTTTTGTTGGCCTTGTTTTTATATTTTTATTTTATGTTTTGCCTTTTTACTTATTTGTATTTGAAATTTTTTCTTTTTACTTTTATATTTATGTATGTGATTTTTATATATTTCTTTGTTAATATTTTAATTTTGTTAATATATATATTCTTGTATTTGCTTTTATTTATATTTACTTATAGTTGTGTATTTTTATTTTTGCTTTTGGTTCTTTTCGCTTATTTATTATTTCATTTGTAGTCATTTGTTTTTTAACCTTTTTTGTATTTGCATCTTTTTGCATTTGCATATAAATATTTTTGTAAAACACCATATATATAAATATATAAATTTGTATATTTGGTGCTTTACATATATATTTATATGTAAATTTATTTATTTTTGTATTCCTTTGTTTGTTTATTTTTATATTTTTGTGTATACATTTCTATACTTATTGATTTATATGGTTTTGTTAATCTTACATATGTCTATTTGTAATCTTATTTTGAAATAATTATATTTGTGAATTCCTTTATATTTATTTAATTCATATTTAATTGTGTTCCTATACAATTATATAATTATATCATTTATATATTTATTTATTTTTGTGTACTTTTATTTGTTTTTGGTCCTTTTCGTTTATTTATTATTTCATTTGTGGTCATTTGTTTTTGAATTTTTGTATTTGTATTCATTTGCATTTGCATATAAATATTTTTGTAAAGCACCATATATATAAATATGTATATTTGGTGTTTTACATATATATTTATATGTATTTTTATTTTATTTTATTTTGTATTTTTTGTTTATTTTTATATATTTGTATATACATATATGTATATATATATTTGAATTCATTTGTGCTTTCTTATATGTTATTGTGCTAGATTTCAATATATGTATGTCTCCTTTGTGTCTTGGTCTGTTAAGTTTTAATTTTTTCTTATTCCTTTATTTTATTGTTCTAATTCATCTATAATTATATAATTCTAGTATGCTCTCTTTTATTTTGTGTTGTTATTTAATTTTTTGTTTCTTATTTATTTGGTGCTTTACACATATATATAACTATAAATATATATGTTTTTGTTTTTATTACATTTGTCTATTTGTTTACTTATTTTTGAAATTTAATGGCTTTCTTGGTTGTTTTTTGCATTTTTTGCATTCTTCCACTTTTTTATTATTTTGGTTGGTTTTGTTATTGTATTATTTTATTTTCTCTCTTAATCATTTGTTTTTCTTCATATTTCTGATTTCTCTTCACTTTTATGTTTGCACTTTTTTGTGCTTTCTTATTTATTCATTGTTGATTTTGATAATTTGAATGCATTTGTGTTTGTATATATATTGCATTTATTTTTTGGTTTTCATTTATATGTTTCCTTTGTGTCTTGGTCTATTAAGTTTTATTTTTATTTTTCATTATATTATTGTTCTATTTCATATTTAATTGAATTCCTATATAATTTTAAAATTCAAATTTTCTATCTTATTTTTATTTCTTTTTCGTTTTCTATTGTTTCTCCATCCATTTAGCCTCCTTTTTCTTTTAATTTCTATTATTATTTTCTCTATTGGCTTTTCCTTCTTGGTCTTCATACCCCTTCTCTCCCCCCCTCCCTCTTCTTGTGTTCTTTTTAGGTAGCACTTGGTCTACAATTTTTCATTTTTCTCCTTTAGCTCAGCTCTCATCCTAATGATGGATCATAGAGTGTGATCCGAAACATTGATGCAAAAAAATCTCACACAATCTAAGCCATAAATCATTACAAAGAACATTATGGATTGTGGAAACTTGATATCATTAGTTGAAGAGAAGTTGAACAAAGATTTGACAACAAGCAAAAAGGACAAGGAGGTCAAAGTGGAAGGGGTAGTGGAAGATCTTCTAGAAGTTGAAATGACGATGAGAATAAAAATGAAGATGTGGGTACCAGTCGAAGCAAGAAGAATGATAAATTCTACCAACCTCATGATCAAAATAGTGGTGATCAAAGAGGTAGAGGACAAGGAGGATCTATGCAAGGACCCGGAAGAGGTGGTTTCGGAGGAACTTGTTTCTTGTGTGGTGAAGAAGGGAATTGAGCCTATAAATGTTGAAAACACCAAGGAAGGATAGACAGAAAGCCTGAAGGTTGTGCAAGGGTTACACATGTAGATGAGGAGGCTCAATATGAGCATTTAGATGATGCTAAAAGGGGAGAATCCCTAGTGGTTAGAAGAGCCCTAATGACTGAAGAGAAGGAGCCAAAACAGAGGAAGAATTTGTTCCACCCAAGGTGCAAGTGTGAAGACAAATGCTATGATTTCATTATTGACAGTGGGAGCATCGATAATTTGGTGTTAGAAGAGATGGTTACAAATTTGATGTTAAAGAGGGAAAGGCATCCACATCCATATCGGATTGCCTGGTTGTAGAAAAACCACAAAGTTCTAGCCAATGAGCAGTGCCTGGTGAAGTTCAAGATCAAAATATATCATGATGAGGTACTCTGTGATATCATCCCCATGGATTCATGTCACATGTTTTTGGGGAGGTTGTGGCAGTTTGATAGGCGAGCTATACATGATGGCCATGCGAACACTTATTCCCTGATGAAGTATGGAGTCCGCCATAAGTTGAAACCCCTAAAGAAGCCCAAAGAAAAGGCATGTAGTAGTGCTAGAATTTGTTATGTTGATGGAAGGAAATTTTTAGAAGGCATGAAGCATGAGCGTGTGTGTTATGCTTTGATTCCTAGAATGGATAAGGAGGATAGTGAGAAGGTGCCAGTAGAAGTTTATGGGTTATTGAATGAGTTTTAGGATATTGTTTATGATAATGTACCTGAGGGCTTACCACTAGTGAGGAAGATCAGTCATCAGATTGACTTGATCCCTAGAGCCAGTTTTCTGAATAAGGAAGCTCACAAAATGAATCCTATAGAAAATGAGGAGTTGAATAGACAAGTTGAGGAGTTGTTGAGAAAGGGTTTGATTTGAGAGAGTCTGAGTCCATGTGCAGTACCTGTAGTACTAGCACCAAAGAAGGATGGGGAGTGGATGATGTGTACAAAATCTTGGGCCATAAACAAGATAATGATCAAGTATAGATTTCCCTTGCTAAGGATGGATGACCTGATGGATTGTTTGAGTGGAGCTCAGTACTTCACAAAGATTGATTTGAAGAGTGAATATCACCATATCCGAATTTGAGAGGGAGATGAATGAAAGACCACCTTCAAGACCAAAGAGGGCATGTATGAGTGGTTATTCATGCCTTTTGGGCTAACCAATGCACCGAGCACATTCATACGACTCATGAATGAGGTACTAAAAGAGTGTCTAGGAAGTTTTTTATTGTGTATTTATATGATATTTTGATATTAAGTAAGTCACTAGATGAGCATATAATGCATATTGGTAGAGTCTTTCAGAAGTTAAGAGAAGAAAAATTCTTGATTAATCTAAAGAAGTGTAGTTTTGTGAAGAAGGAGTTAGTGTACTTGGGGTTTGTTGTCTCGATAGAAGGTCTCAAGATGGACCCAAAGAAGGTGAAGGATATTCTAGAATGGTCTACCCCAAGAACTTCTACTGAGGTGAGATCTTTCCATGGTTTGGCCAAATTTTACAGAAAGTTTATTAGAAACTTCAGTAGTATTTGTGCACCCCTGACTGAAACAACGAGAGGGGATAGAAGAGAGTTCAAGTGGAGCATTGGAGCAACAAATATTTTTGATCTATTGAAGTAGAAGGTAATAGAACAACTTGTTTTGGCCCTCCCATATTTCAATAAGGTATTTCAGGTGGATTGTGATGCCAATGGTTGTGCCATTGGAGTAGTGTTAACCCAAGAAGGTAATCCCATTGCCTATTTTAGTGAAAAGTTAAATGATGCAAAGAGAAAGTACTCTATATATGATCAATAATTTTATTCAATAGTTCAAACATTAAAGAAATGGAGGCATTATCTATTGCCAAAGGAATATTTTTTGTATACTGATCATCAAGAATTATAGTGCCTGAGTAGTCAGGGAAAATTAAATTAGAGGCATATGAAATGGGTAGAATTTTTGCAAAGTTATACCTTTGTTTTAAAGCATAGGAGTGGGAGGTCAAATAGGGTTGCTGATGCCTTAAGTAGGAGGCAAACATTGTTGACAGAAATGCGGATTGAGGTGGTTAGGTTTAGTGAACTCAAGACATTGTATCTAAATGATCCTGATTTTGCAGAGGCTTGGAAAGCTTGCAAGGAGCCTACTATAGTTGACAGGACAAAGTGGCTAGATTTCATAATTTAGGATGGAATGTTGTTTAAGGGAAGTCAATTGTGTATTCTAAGGAGTTCCATGAGGGAGAACCTGCTAAAGGAGAAGCATAGTGGAGGAATGATAGGACACTTTGGTTGGGGTAAGACCATTGCCATTATCAATGAGCATTATCATTGGCCTTAGTTATCACAATATGTGAAGAAGTTTGTGCAAAGTTGTAGGGTATGTCAAATGGCTAAAGGAGTGAGCCAAAATATAGGGTTGTATTAGTCCTTACCTATACCAGAGAGGTTGTGGGAGGATATAAGTACAAGCTTTGTTCTTGGTTTTCCAAGGACATAGAGAGGGAATGATTCAGTATTTGTGGTATTTGATAAGTTTCCAAATATGGCACATTTCATCCCATTCTGGAAGACCCGTGATGCAGTCCACATTATTGACTTGTTATTTAGAGATATGGTGAGGCTACATGGTCTACCAAAGAGTATAGTCTTAGATCGTGACACCAAATTTGTTGGATAATTTTGGAGGACCTTGTGGAAGAAGTTGAAAACGAAGTTGAAGTTTAGTTTTGCACACCATCCATAGACTGATGGGAAGACTGAGGTTTTGAATAGAAGTCTAGGTAACCTATTGAGATGCTTGGTAGGAGATAAACCCAAGGGGTGGGACTTGATCTTACCCCAGAAAAAATTTACTTTCAATAATTTTGTCAATAGAAGCATTGGTAGATCACCATTCCAGATTGTGTATGGAGGTAGTCCCAAGACTGCTCTAGAATTGAGAAAGATGGACCAAGAGAAGAAGACAAGTGTCGAAGCTGAAGACTTTGCCACACACATCAAGAATATACATGAGAAGGTAAAATAACATATTAACAAGATGAATATGCAGTATAAGGCTAAGGCAGATCAGAAGAGGAGGTATAAGGAGTTTCAGATTGATGATGAAGTGATGGTCCACTTGAGGAAAGAAAGGTTTCCAGTGGGAACCTCTAACAAATTGAAGATGAAGAAGTTTGGTCCTTATATAATTTTGAAGAGGCATGATTCAGGGAACGCATATGAGGTAGAGTTTCCAATGGAGTCAACATTTCCCATGTGTTCAACATTACAGATTTGACAAAGTATCATGAGGGTGGCACATAGGAAGTATCAACAATGGAACAATGTGGCATTCCAACACCTACTTTAGAGAAGGAGGAGATTGAAGCAATCTTGGATAGCCGTGTGGGAAGGAGTACTAGAAACAAGCAGTATGAAGAATATCTGGTGAAGTGGAGAGGAAGGCCTATGTAAGATTCATCTTGGTTTTCTAAGGAAGAGGTTGATTGTTTGGGTTTTCCTCAACCATCTGAGACGTGATGGGGTCACTTCTCAAATTACCCTGGGTGTCTGATGCAGGAGAATCTAGTGGTGTAAGGGCAATCTTGCATCACCCAAAAATATCTTTACTTTTATTTATCTTTTTGTAGATTTTTTTGCATTTCTTGATACCCTTTTCATCAAAGAATAATTCCCAACTTTTAGAATTGCTTTTCTACTTTTTCTGCTCAATTACTATTTTTAGCAGGTGTGAATTTGAAGGTGTGAAGAGGAAAAAATTTAAGGGGAGCTTCAAGATAGAAAAATAAGCACTTTGGCAAAATAATCAGGTCAAGATCATTCTTGATTTGAATGTTATTCAAGTTTTAGTTTTTGCATTTTGCCCTATAAAATATTTGAAGTGAATTTTGAGGTACTTAGAGGCTCTAAAAAGGTATTATGATTGAAGATCTAACGGTCGGATCTTAAGTTATGGCTCTCGGAAGTTGGTGCATAATTAGATTTTTTTTTTTGGCTCCAAACGGAGAAAGGGGCTATTTATGGGCTAGCATGTAAGAATTTCATTATTTTGAATATAATAATATTCTTTGGTTTTGTGTGTGATATTTTGGGATTTGGGTTTGCACCCTCATCACAAACTTACTTTAGATAGATCATCAATCTTGAGGCATTAGTAGTATAACTTATACAATTAAAATCAAGGCTCTTATTAGATTAAGACATTGTATTGGTTTATCTATCTTAAGACATTAGTGAAATAACTTACATGCAATTAAAATCAAGTCTTCTTTAGTTGGATTATTTATTCATGCAATTTGAATTCAATCAAAATTAGTAAACCTTTTGTCTTAAAACAATAGATTATGCCATGCAGTCTCCTTGAGTTGGATTTATTTATGCTTTCTTATATGGATATTTATCTTGAAAATATTATTGTTATGCAATTCAAATCAAAAGAACTTTAATTAGATTACTCTATGACATAGATTATGCAAATAGATTCAAGTTTCCTTTCTAGGAAATACTAAATACAATTAGATTCATACCATCTCTAAATTAGATCACCCATCTTCAAGAATTTAACATTATGTATAAGTGTTTTTATTTCACAAATGGATTTGACTATTTTCATGATTCAATTCATCGTTACAAAAATTTTTACTTTCATAGGATGTAAGTAGATGCAATACTTCTTTCTAGAAAATGTACTTTGAATAAAAAGTTTTTCTTTTTAGTAAGTTCATTTAATTTTACTTCCTTAGCAAGAAGGTATAAAGTTTTTATATTACCATTTAGTTTATGTGCACAAGCTACTTTTCTTATTGTTGATAATGCATTTAATTTCCTTCTTAGATGGAAAACTTAAATAAGAGGAGGAAAACAAAAAAACTAGCAGCATTCAGTATTAACGGTGCCTCTAACTCACGTTTATGGGTAATTTCGTAGCGCTTGAGTTACTACACATATAGCCTAATAAATTTTCAACAACGACGTTTGTGGCATCGTCCCTATAAATCACCAGGGAGTAATAAGGAGCATTTTTTGAGTTAAAATCCAAGGGGTAGGAAATCCATCTTGGATTGATAATCTAAAAAGATAACACTATAATGGACTTACATCCGCTAGTGAAAATCATAGAAAACCCTAATAGGGTTTGGGCATGTGAATTGACTTTTTAATTCTTTTATCTTTGATGATTTGTTATTTAATGGGCACAAGTGATGTGACTTATAGGAATTTAGGACATAAATGAATTAGGAAACAAGAAAAATATCACCATGAATCTTTATGCTATATATTATCCCTTATGTGGGTAGAAACCAAAGAGAAACTATTAGGGGCAATGGCCCTAGAAAGGGTTGTGTGCCCACGAAACAATTTACATCAAACAATAGATTAGAAAATAGAACTACATATTATACACCTTGATCCTGTGATGAAACAGTGTATGTAAGAGCTCTAGGGATAGAGTTGTCCCTAGTATGTAGACATTCGGGTTGGGGATTTAGAATTGGTCAATAGTGTTTTCCTTGTTGGTCTTGCTAAGATACCTTGAGTTAAAGAAAAATAAATATTAAAATCGAAGTTGGAAATTACTTGTTATACTTAGAAGGAATCCCAAATGGATTTGCTTGATTCCTTGAGGCTTTAGGCCAAATTATGAGGCAAGACTCAAGCTTTTATTATTATCTCACATACTCCTAAGGACGTCGACCTCGGTGCACTCCCAGTAGGGGAGTGTAGTCTTTAGAGAGTGACTTAGGACCCAGATGGTCCCAATGAGTCTAAGTCTTTGGACAAAATTTTCTAACCCATGTGGTTAGATGTCTATCTTATTTGGATAGATAAATCTTGGTACCATATGGACATTAACCTAACCCGAATGGTTAGACGCCTATCCTATATGGATAGATGAGTCTTGGTCTCATATGGACATTAACTTAACTTGTATGATTAGATGTCTATCCCAGATGGATAGATGCCTATCTCGGATGGATAGATGCCTATCCCAGATGGATAGATGCATATCTCAGATGGATAGATGCATATCTCAGATGGATAGATGCCTATCTTGTAAGGATAGAAGTTCCTGAGTCTACAACTAATTGAGCAAGACATTAAGAGATTTACTTTGTTAAAAAAAATATAAATAAAAAAAATAAAAAAGAATTAGTGAATTTTTGGATTAATGAAGTGTGGGTCTCTTACAAGAGGTAGATAGAGAGAGGGAGAGGAGAGAGAGGGGTAGGTAGAGAGGGAGAGGAGAGAGATGGAGATGAGAGATAGAAAGAGGGGGGATAGATATGTAGGGAGAAAGAGAGAGAGGGAGGGATAAGTAGGGTGAGTGAAGTGGAATAGTGAGAAAGAGAGTTGAGATAAAGAGAGTAGAGAGAGGGAGATGGGAGAGAAGGGATAGGTAGAGAGGGAGATGAGAGATATTAAGAGGGGGAGGGAGAGAGAGGGAGAGAGAGGGAGGGATAGAGATCTAGGGAGAGAGGGGTGAGATAGAGAGAGAGTAGAGATGGAAGGAGAGAGAGAGGAAGGGTAGGAGAAGTGAGAGAGAGAATTAGAGGGTGAAGGTTGGTGGAAGGAAGATAGAGAGGAAGTAGGGAGAGATAAAGAGGGATAGTTGAGATAGATTGAAGGAAATAGAGAGAGAGAGAGGGGGGGTGAGGTGACACAAAAATAAGGGGATGGAGAGAGAGAGAAGAGGTAAAAATAGGGGGAGGGAGGGAGAGATAGAAAGAGAGATAGAGAGAGGGAGGGAAAAGTAGGGAGAGAGAGTTCAAGTAGAGAGAGTAGAGAGGGAAGGGGAGAGATAGAGAGAGAATTAGAGAGGGAAGAAGGTGGAGAGATTGAGAGAGGGGAGGGAGTGAGGGAGAAATAAATATGTATATAGGGATAGGTAGGTAGAGAGAAGTAGAGATTGAGAGAGAGAGAGAGAGAGAGAGAGAGAGAGAGAGAGAGAGAGAGAGAGATGTAAATGTAGAGAGGTAGTTCTTGAGGTCAATAGAAAGTGATTCATATAAAGGGATGGAGATTGTGAGAGAGAGAAAGGTCTAGAGCATAAGAGATGAAAATGAGTGAGAGAGAGAAATATAATATAACTTGTTGATTACTAAAATTTGACCTCTTGATTACTAAAATTTGATATGTTGATTACTAAAATTTGATTAAGTCTAAAAAATTATAATATCTTTCAAAAACAAGAATTTGCATTATAACTCCAAGAAATCTGAAACCACTCTCAAACATCCTAAAACTATATACATGGAATATAACTTAATTTATAAGAAAGTAAATATTCATATGTAAATGTCAACTTATACAAGTTCTTTTACTTTAAATGTTTATTTCATGTTTATAGTCTCCTGGTAGAGAAAGAGGAAGAGAAAGACAAAAAAAGAAAGAGTTCACAAAAATGAATTTCAAAGACTCATGCATTTCATTTGGTGAGTGCAATATTTGGTGCTCACTAAATGATGCACTTCATTTGGCTAGTGCCAAATTTGGCACTCGCCAAATGGGTTGCATTGGGAAATATCAACCCAAAGGGTTGGATGACCATTTCATGCTAAGGACATGATTTTTTGAAAGGGTAAAAAAATCTCACACATTTTTAGTCATGCTAACTATTAGGTTTACACATCTTTGAATACAAGTTTAGAAAAAACTATGATGACATTAGGCTCTCTTACCTATATAACCATATAAGTTTTTAATATTTTGATTATGTTAAGATTTTCATCCATAACTTCTCTTGTTAGTGCCTCTATTTTTTGTCAAAAACTAACATGTGCTAGTTTTAGTATAGATTTTTACTCGTTCATCGAATTTTTAAACAAATCATTTTTTTATAAACTAGACTCCATTCTACATGTAATGAAAAAAGTTGATTTTCGATTAGTTTTCAAAAACATTAGGGGGGAACACACTCAAATTTCAACTTTTTAGGATGTTTCCACTTCACAAATTCATAAAATATTATAAATTCATTAAAAAATTAGTCGAAAGAACCAAGGTAAATTACATGGTGATAGCTAATTTCTCACTATTTGGTTTTTTGAAATTCTAAAATAAGTTAACCTTTTAGGGAGGGGCCCACAGACGTAATGCTTTTTTTTTATAAAAATAGGACCAATTTTCCCTCCCTTTTTCAAACCCTTAATCTTCATTATTAAAAAAAAATAGTAGCTTAGAAAGTAGATTTAGAGAACTACAACTCTTGTTCTTGTTGCTTCTTCAAATTTTGAGTGTAACTATCTTCATTTTCTTGTGAACATCATTTTTTTCTTATTTTAGAAAGAAAAGTGGCATCTTAAGAGACATGTTTGTGTCACAACTTGGTGCACTTACCCTATTGTAGAGGTGGGAAAGAGAGAATAACAGGTAAAAATATTTGATCCTTAACTTATATGATAGGATTTCATGAGGACAAGAAAGGGAATAAAAGAAATACAGTTGGTAATGAAGATATTTTGATAACAAATACTACAAATAGGAATTTTATAGAAATTCAACTTACTCAACCTTAAACAACTTTTAATATCAGATCTGATAATTAGCAGTGCAAGCATAAATCAACAACACATCAAAAACACATGAACACCAAGATTTTATATGTGGAAACCTTGTTAGGGGAAAAACCATGGTGGATGTTAGTCCATAAGATTATACCCTGTTAGAAGTATAATGAAAAATGAATAGGGAATGCACATGCATTCAGGCACACTGCCTAGAGCTCACTACTCAAAGGGAAGGCTCACTTCCTTACATAAGACAATCAGATTAAATCCATCTGATGAGGTTGAACTGAGAAATTAGCTTCTTCAAAAGCTTGATGACGGTTCCGATTAGGCACAGTAACACTTCTTCACACTTCGCTCAAACTTCTTCACACTCTACTCTACATTTGGATGATTTGATATTTATTCACACATACACACCGAGCACATACACATACTCTCACACATACTCTTTCACAATGAAGATACAATCTCTCTTATATATCCGCTACATGGATTTACATCAATAACTCTTTCGACCAAAAATAAATAATAAATGAATTACAACTTGTTGGCCTTAATACATAAACAAATCTTAATGCACACCAACCTAAGTCGGTCACAACATAGTGAGGACCTAAATAAACATCCTCGAACATGCCAAACAATACAAGATTAATCCATAAGGATCTGCAAAATGCTACCATCATCATGTCGGCCAAGAACATGAAAACTCGAACACACAAAGAAAAATATTTAATCATGAACATGTCAATCAACATGAATATATGACACTAATAAAGAATGATCTAGAAACATAACTAAACATCTCAAGAATATACACAACAACTCAATTCATCAGAATTGCAATCTCATCTTCTAGAAACATTTGCTACAATAACTGAATAACTATAGGAACACAAAACTTCATAACTTTCTCAATTCTTGATGCATACCACTGAAACTTTCAAACAACATACTAGATAAGCTCAGAAACAAACCCTTTAATGCACACCTCCTGAATATCAACGTACACAACTTTCCATCCTTTTGATCATCACAACTTCTCAGACTGCATGCACTATATTTATTAGAATTTTCTCAATATTTTCGATATATACAACCTTCAGAATCATCAATGCTAATAGTGTTGACATCAATGACAACCACATATCAAAAACACAACCACAACATCCAACAATCTCCCCATTTGGCTTTGATGGGAACACACGATGTGAAAAAATATACCATCAAGACAACTAGCTCTTCACATAGTACTCTTCTCTTCCTTGCATGAATCTTCTCCTCCTCCGTTCAATATTTTTTCACATTATTCTTCTCCCCCTTTGAAATCAATGGAAAAGGTACACATGCTCTGATCCACATATCATCTGAATCATCTGGATACTCCCCCTAAGTAGCAACCACCACAACATCAATTTGAAACAAGATCTGGCTCTAAATCCATAGATCGATGCAAAGACTTGCATCTTAGTTCATATTAGGAGGGGAAATTACCCCTAACTTGCCTATGAGATTCTCAAAATTATCCTTAGGCAATGGTTTAGTGAATATATCTACAATTTGTTCCTTTGTAGGCACATATTCCAATTTGACCTCTTTATCACTCACTTTGTCTCTCAAAAAGTGATACTTGATAGATATATGCTTTGTTTTTTAATGTAGCACCAGATTCTTGGAAATTTTTATGGCAATTGAATTGTCATAGAATATAGCAATTGGCTCATCATACTCAATTTTGATGTCTCTCAACATCTGCCTCATCCACAACACTTGGGTACAATTATTTGCAGCAACAATATATTCTACCGCAGTAGTAGATAAAGAAACAGAATTCTACTTTTTACTTAGCCAAGACACCTGCTTCTTCCCCAAGAAGAATGCACCACCACTTGTATTTTTCTTGTCATTAACATCACCTACCCAATCTACATCTATAAAAGCATTCAAAGTAAGATCATCTTCCTTAGGATACCAAAGACCAAAATCCACTGTTCCTTTTAAGTATCTAAAAAATTCTCTTTATTGTAGTCACATGTGATTCCTTTGGATCAGCTTGATATCTAGCAACCATGCACACAACATTCATAATATCTTGTCTTTTCTAAGTTAAATATAGCAATCCACCAATCATTGACCTATATCTTGTTTGATTAGCCTTAGGAGAATCATCATTTTGTGTTAGCTTGCATCCGGTTACCATGGGTGTACCAACTGGCTTTGAGTCTTCCATGCAAAAAAAAATCAATAACTCTTTCACATACTTGGACTGAGATATGAAGATTCCATCATTTAACTGAGTTATTTTCAATCCTAAAAATAATTTTAGCTCTCCTATCATTGACATCTCAAATTCAATTTTCATTTCATCAACAAATTTCATGCATAAGTTATCACCACCTTCAAAACTAATATCATCAAAAAAGACTTCAATGATCAACTCTTTATCCTGATCCAACTTGAAATATAGATTTTTGTTAGCAATACCTTTATTGAATCCAAGCTTCAACAAGTATTTATCCAGTCTAGCACATCAGGCTCTAGGTGCTTGCTTGAGTCCATACAGAGCTTTCTTCAATTGGTAAACCATTTCTTTTTCATCAGTTAGTTGAAATCCATCCAGTTACTAGACATAAACTTCTTCTTCTAATTCACTATTCAGAAACATTGACTTCACATCCATTTGATAGACTTTGTAATTCTTGAAAGTAGCATAAGCAAGAAAAAACCTTATAGCTTCAATTCTAGCAACATGGGCAAAGGTTTCTTCAAAATCAATACCTTCCATCTATGAGTATCCTTTACATACCATTCTTGCCTTATTCTTGATCACTTCACCTTGGTGCACTTACTCTATTGTAGAGGTGGGAAAGAGAGAATAGAACGTAAAAATATTTGAGCCTTAACTTATATGATAGGAGTTCATGAGGACGGGAAAGGGAATGACAGAAATAGAGTTGGTAATGAAGAGATTTTGATAACAAATACTACAAATAGGCATTTTACAAAAAATAAACTTATTCAACCTTAAAAAAAATTTAATCTCATATATGTTAAGTAGCAGTGCAAGCATAAATCAACAACACATCAGAAACACATGAACACCAAGATTTTATACGTGGAAACTCTGTTAGGAGAAAAACCACAATGGATGTTAGTCCACAAGATTATACCCTGTTAGAAGTATAATGAAAAATGAATAGGGAATGCATGCATTCAGACAGATTTCCTAGAGTTCACTGATCAAAGGGAAGGCTCACTACCTTACATAAGAAAATCATATTAAATCCATCTGATGAGGTTGAACTGAGAAATTAGCTTCTTCAAAACCTTGATGACAGTTTTGGTTAGGCACAGTAACACTTCTTCACACATCGCTCAAACTTCTTCACACTCTGCTCTACATTTAGATGATTTGGTCTTTATTCACACATACACACCGAGCACATACACATACTCTCACACATACTCTTTCACAATGAAGAGACGATCACTCTTATATATCCACTACATGGATTTACATCAATAACTCTGTCAGTCACAAATAAAGAATAAATGAATTACAACTTGCCGGCCTTAATACATGAACAAATCTTAATGCACACCAACCTAAGTCGGTCACAACATAGTGAGGAACTAAATCAACATCCATGAACATGAAAAACAATACAGGATTAATCCATAAGGATCTGCAACATGCTACCATCATCATGTTGGCCAGGAACATGAAAACTCACACACAAAGAAAAATTTGTAATCACAAACACGTCGATCAATGCAGACGTACCACATTGATAGAGCACAATCTAGAAACATCACTAAACATCTTAGGAATATACACAACAACTCAATTCATCAGAATTGCAATCTCATTTTCTAGAAACACTTTCTATAGTAACTGAATAACTGTAGGAACACAAAACTTCATAACTTTCTCAATTCTTGATCCGTACCACTGAAACTTTTGAACAACATACTAGATACGCTTAGAAAAAAACCTTTTAATGCACGCCTCCTGAATATCAACGTACACAACTTTCCATCCTTTTGATCATCACAGCTTCACAAACTACTTGCACTATATTTATTACAATTTTCTTAATATCTTCGATATATACAACCTTCAAAATCATCAATGCTAATAGTGTTGACATTAATGACAACCACATATCAGAAAAATAACAACAACATCCAATAATCTCCCCCTTTGGAATTGATGGCAACACATGATGTGAAAAATATACCATCAACACAACTAGCTCTTCACACAATACTCTTCTCTTCCTTGCATGACTCTTCTCCTCCTCCCTTCAAGATTTTTTCATATTACTCTTCTCCCCCTTTGACATCAATGGCAAAGGTATACATGCTCTGATACCAATTGTTGGAAAAACAAGGATAGAAATCTAAGAGGGGGGGTGAATCAGTTGTTACATAAATTAAACTTATTCAACCTTAAACAACTTTGAATCCCACATCTAATAATTAGTAGTGCAAGCGTAAATCAACAACACATCAAAAACACATGAACACCAATATTTTATACATGGAAACCCTATTAGGGGAAAAACCATGGTGGATGTTAGTCCACAAGATTATACCCTGTTAGACGTATAATGAAAAATGAATAGGGATTGCACATGCATTCAAGCACATTGCCTAGAGCTCACTTCTCAAAGGGAAGGCTCACTGCCTTACATAAGACAATCAGATTAAATCAATCTGATGAGGTTGAAGTGAGAAATTAGCTTCTTCAAAAGCTTGATAATAGTTCTAGTTAGGCACAGTAACACTTCTTCACACTTCGCTCAAACTTCTTCACACTTTTCTCTACATTTGGACGATCTGATCTTTATTCGCACATACACACCAAGAAAATACACATACTCTCACACATACTCTTTCACAATGAAGATACAGTCGCTCTTAGATATCCTCTACATGGATTTACATCAATAACTTTGTCGACCACAAATAAAGAATAAATGAATTGCAACTTCTTGGCCTTAATACATGAACAAATCTCAATGTGCACCAACCTAAGCCAGTCACAACATAGTGAGTACCTAAATCAACATCCTTGAACACACCAAACAATACAAGATTAATCCATAAGGATCTACAACACACTACCATCATCATGTCTACCAAGAACATGAAAAATCAAACACACAAAGAAAAATATTTAATCACGAACACGTCGATCAATGCGGATGTACCACACTAATAGAGAATGATCTAGAAACATCACTAAACATTTCAGGAATATACACAACAACTAAATTCATCATAATTGTAATCTCATCTTCTAAAAACGATTGCTATAGTAATTGAATAGCTATAGGAACAAAAAAATTCTTAACTTTCTCAGTTCTTGATGCATACCACTGAAAATTTTGGAAAACATACTAGATAAGCTCAACAACATAGCCTTTAATGCACACCTCCTGAATATCAAAGTACAAAACTTTCCATCCTTATGATCACCACAACTTCATAGACTGCCTGCATTATATGTATTAAAATTTTCTCAATATCTTCGATATATACAGCCTTCAAAATCATCAATGCTAATAGTGTTGGCATCAATGAAAACCACATATCAGCAACACAACCACAACATCCAACAATCTCCCCCTTTGGCATTGATGGCAACACATGATATGAAAAAAAAATACCATCAACACAACTAGCTCTTCACACAGTACTCTTCTCTATTGGCATATGGCCAAGGATTTTTTCTTATAGGTGATGTCATTGATGGCAACCCAAGTCATGCAACTCTAGTATTTTATCTGAATGAGCAACACTATGTTTGGCTCCTACCGATAGAAAGAGCAAAGTATAGGAAATCCGGTTAAAGGTATAAAAGTTGGTTGAATCATCTCACCGGATAGGTATTTTGGGTTATGAACCCTTGAAGAAGGTTTGCAGAGGCTTGTAGTATCTTAGTTTTGATGTGAACTCACTGATAAGAGATCTAGGAGGTACATTGTGTTAATCTGTCAAATATCTATGTTAGAAGGTTGACCCGACAAAGACAGAATTCACGAATGTATAAGATGAAATTAATTATAATTTTCATTGTTGGATTAAGTGTTGTTTGCATCCTCTCTTGGTCTTAACTGATTTTGGAGGATGTGCATAATGGTTTGGTGATGGATCTGGCCGAAAATTTATAAATATCTTGATACCATATGAAGTCGATTGTTGGATGAACTAATCCCTGATTATGGATATATATAAGGGATTTCTTTCATCATTTGGAGTAGGAGTGTGTGAAGTGTATGTAAGAAAAAAGTGGTATTCTACGAATTGTGAGTCATTGTAGAGCAGTAATGTGAATCTAATGTGAAGAGTAGAAAAGGGTAGAGTAGGGCAGAGCGAAGTAGAAAAATAGTAAGCAGATCCAGAATAAGATTCATGAGCTTCACCGGAACTGTTACCTAGCATTTTCAGATAGTTTTAATCTAAATTTTGTAGGCAGTAAGCCTTTATCTTTGAGCAGTGATCTCTAGGTGGTGTGCATGAATGCAAATGCATTCCTTTTATAATTCCTATACTTTGAGTACTCAAATTTTGGATTAATCTCCACCGTGGTTTTTCCCCTAATAGGGTTTCCACAAAAAAAATCTGTGTGTCATGTTATGGATGTTTAATTTTAATGCATACATATTTCCTTAATGCAATGATGAAATGCTTTCATGTTTTGAATGGATGAAACTCTTGAATATTATTGAGCACTGATTCACCCCCCCCCCCTCTCAGTGTTCCCTTGAGTCCAACAATTGGTATCAGAGCGAGTTCCTCTAGAGAATTTTTGCAGCTTGAGGTAGATCTTGGAATGTGATGGACTCTAATATTATTCAACAAAATCTTATGCTAGCTCTTGATGACCTTGATCAATCTAAAGTAGAAGTCCAAGAATTGAAAGCAAATCTTAGAGATGCTGAGAAATTCATTCAGTCATTAAAGGATCAAATAGTCAAATCTAGGGTGAAGAGGAAAGATCTTTGTGATCAGATACAACAGAAGGAAAATGAAGACATGGATGATGCTCACCTGAATCAAACTTTGAAGGAGATATCTGGAGAATGTGAATGAATTTCTAGAGACAATACCAATCTGAAATATGAGATGGAATCTATGATGATAAAGATGAAAAAAGAGATAGAGGAAAGGAAGAAAAGTGAAGAAAATATTGCTCAGACCCTGAAAGAGAAATCTGATGAATGCAACAAAATAAGTGGAGAACTTACTCAGGTGGAAAGCAAACTGCAAAGAACCAAAAGCAATGAAGAATAACTTGGTAAGAATATTACTACTCTTGAGAATGATCTTGGCATTGCAAATGAATTCAAAGAAAGGTTTAAGATTAGTTCAGTAAATCTTGATGAGCTAACTCAAGGATAGAAGAGTGGAAATAATAAGAGAGGTCTTGGCTATGAAAAGGGAGAAAATTCTAGATCAACACAAAATAATTTCACACAAAACAAAAATGGAAGGTATCCAGTAAGACAACCTAATGCACAAAATTTTAATGGATATTTTTTTTCCTATAATATGTTTGGTCATATGGTTGCTCAGTGTAGTAGTAATATGAATTCAAGAATTTCATCATTTGTTGGTCAGTGTTTCAATTGCAAAAAGCATGGTCATAAATAAATTGAATGCAAAAGTGTGTCAAATCACTCTATTGATAAAGGAAATGTTGAATGTTATGCATGTGGGAAGTTTGGACATATTACTAATAAATGCAGGATGAGAAGAAGCCAATGGAATGGACAAAGGAACATTGTGTGCTACAACTACAACAAATATGGTCATGTTGCTAGATTATGTAGAAAAAAAAACACAGACAAAAGAGGTCTGGTAAACAAAGACAAAAATATAGAAAAAAATTATAAAGAAAAGGGAAAAATGATTGTGGATGAAATGAGGGATCAAATGAAGAAGAAATGGGTAGAGAAAAGTGAATTTGAAGATGGTAATAGTTCCATACCAGAACTTGCTTCCAATAATTCTTCTATAAATTGATTTGAGGCCATTGGATTAGGGGGAGATTTATAAGAAAATACTTCCTCCCCTATCTATAGATGGTACCAGAGTGAATAAAATAGTCATGAAGATGTACTCTCAGTATGCAGAAGTTTTAATGTTCTAAGAAAAGGAGATTCAACAAACCTGTAAGACTGGAGAATTTTTTTTTGTCGTCGCCTAAGGAAAGAGAGTCTCCGAAAAGTTTAGGGAAAATGCATTTATTGCACATGTGCAAGCTATAAAATTTAAGTTCAAGCTGTCATTTTTCACTTTGTATTATCAAAGAGAAGACAGAGAGCACTCGATAAGTGGTTTTTGAAGTAGCAGAAGTGAACTCATCAACAAATTTATCAGGTACTTGAAATCACTCTCGAATTTTTCATATAATTCGGTGTATAGTTGCGAACTCGAAAAATGCAAAAATAATGGATCAAATCAAAGGATTGATCACATTGGATGAGTACAATAGTGGAAAAATAAGATCTATGAGAAATCTATTGCTTCCTGATGAATTGAAACAATTAAACGAAGCCAAGCACAAAAAATTGGATATGTGGAATGAGTTTTTGTACTTCATGGATACGGAACTTGTAAGACTCTTGTTGAAAATATTGCACGATGATGTGTTAACTTTGGATAAACCCTACACAATCTCAAAAGAAGTGATTGAGAGATTAACTGGACTGTGCAAAATCGGTGATGTTCCTAAAAATAAATCTATCCATAACAAGGAGGTAGAAACCCTAACTAGGATAATTGGAGATCAAAGAGCTCTACTGATAGCAACAATCAAAGATCCCATCACAAATTACATCATGCATGGCATAACCTATAAAATATTCTACCAAAATCGAGAAGGGGCTACATCAGTTGGTGCTATATATATTGCTCTTAAGATGATAATTAAAGGTCAAGACTTTGACCTATGCGGATTATGAAAGATTAGATGCTAGAAAATGTCCAATTGACAAAAGAATCGAGGTATCCATTCAGGTTTGGTACCCTAATTATTTGTCTGGTTATGTACTTTCTGAATTCATTGTCAAAAATTGACAATGTAGAATGGACATTGGATAAATCAATATGTACCCAAATCTACTCTTATGCTAAGAGTCTATCTAATTGGGATTCAAAATTTGAAAGTTTCTGTAAAAACATACTTATGAAATGTGGATTAGTCATTATTTCTCCTCTGATGATGATAATGGAAATTGGTTCTACCTCCGATAGCACTATCAGAGGACAAAAGGGAGGTCAGGATATTATTGAATACAACCCTCCAGAAAGTAAAGTTCTAAAGATTGAAGGAAAAGGGAAAGAGAAGGAAGTTGTGGACATTCCATATGAAGATTCTGATGAAGAGCCTGAGAATCAACTAGAAAATGATTCTGGTATTGAAAAAGGTAGTGAAGAAGAAGAAGATCCATCAAAAGAGAAACTTCAACAACTTATCCAAAGCGTGGGTGGTATGCAAAAGATTGCAAGGTTATGGTTAGTCAGACCATCTTATGATCTGGACTTAATTATGGAAGTTCTGAATGCTCATATTGATCATTGCAAGATAAGTTTGGAAATTCTAAAAGATGTTCTACCTAAATAAATGATTGAATGTAGCAGAGAATCAATGGGATCTGAAGACAAAGGCAGAGAAGAAGGTGAAATTATCTCTCACCTAAAAGAGAAATTCATACTATCTCTTTCTAAGATTAAAAAGAAGATGAATGAATTAAGTGTATTGACTCAACCAAAAAGATATACAACTATTGTGTTTGTTGGCCTCATGCAATCAGCAATTACAAGGAGAAGTGGGATCAGATTGAGACAAAACTGAACGACATTGGTAAAAAATTTGATGTCTCAGGATCTAGATGGAGTCATCAGAAGAAGAATTCGGGAATTGCAGGCAGCTCAAATAAAAATTCAACTATCTAAGAATTTTGATGTGGACACCTTTTGGAAGGTAAAATATTTAGTTGAGTGCAGACTAGAGCAGTTGGTGGAAATTCTAAAAAATGGTGAAAAATTGGAAGGAGTAATCACAATTCCTAAATCTCTTATTGAGATTATCAATAAAAATTCCAAGAATATAGCTTGATTATTAGCATTGGGATTGCAACTGATAGTTGGGAAAAATTTCTTCCGGAAGTGAAGAAAAACAAAATGTTAATTTTTTAAAAGATAAGCAGTAAAGTGATTTCAAGTTTTTGAAATTTTGTTCAAAGGAAAAGAACTACAAGCGTATATATATGCTAAATTTCTTAGAGGATTGATGATTTTGAACACATTTTTTGTCACCATTTTGACACCTTTTTGGTCAAAATTTTGGAATATGGCATCCCATCTTTGTCATTGATGTCAAATGGGGAGATAATGCAGTGAACAATGCCTTATGAATCTCAAAGAAAAAAGTGCAGCAAGCAGTTTTGTAGTATACCCATAATGATTCCAACAATTATTCATTTTTCACCAAGTGTTGCCATCAATGCCAAAGGGGAATATTGTTGGAATATGGCTAAGGATTTTTTGTTATAGGTGTTGTCATTGATGGTGACCCAAGTCATGCAACTCTAGTCTTGCATATGAATGAGCAACACTATTTTTGGCTCCTACCTGCAGAATAGAGCAAAGAATAGGAGATTCGGTTAAAGGTATAAAATTTGGTTTAATCATCTCACTAGACAGGTATTTTGGGTTATGAACCCTTGAAGAAGGTTTTCATAGGCTTTCAATATCTTATTTTTGATGTGCACTCATTGATAAGCAATCTAGGAGGTATGGTGTGTTAATCTGTCAAATATCTATGTTAGAAGGTCGGCCCGACAAAGACAGAATTCACGGATGTATAAGATGAAATTAATTATAAGTTTCATTGTTGGATTAAGTGTTGTATGGGTCCTCTCTTGGTCTTAACCGATTTGGGAGGATGTGCATAATGGTTTGGTGCTGGATCTGGCCGACAAGTTATAAATATCTTGATACCATATGAAGCCGACTGTTGGATGAACTAATCCTTGATTGCATAAATATATAAGGGATTTCTTTCATTATTTGGAGTAGGAGTGTGTGAAGTGTATGTAAGATAGAAGTGGTATTCTATGAATTGTGAGTCATTGTAGAGTAGTGATGTGAATCTAATGTGAAGAGAAGAAAAGGGTAGAGCGAAGTAGAAAAATAGCAAGAAGATCCAGAATAAGATTCATGAGCTTCACTAAAACTATTACCTAGCCTTTTCAGATGCTATCATCTCAGTTCATCTCTTCAAATAGTTTTAATCTAAATTTTGTAAGAAGTAAGCCTTTATCTTTGAACAGTGAGCTCTAGGCAGTGTGTTTGAATGCAAGTGCATTCCCCTAATAGGGTTTCCACACAAAAATATATGTCATGTTATGGATGTTTACTTTTAATTCATACATCTTTCCTTAATGCAATGATGCAATGCTTTCATGTTTTTAATGGATGAAACTCTTGAATATTATTGAACACTGATTCAACCCCCCTCCCCCCCCTCTTAGTGTTCCCTTGATCCAACATCCTATTCCTTGCATGACTCTTCTCCTCCTCCCTTCAAGATTTTTTCACATTATTCTTCTCCCCCTTTTACATCAATGGAAAAGGTACACACGCTTTGATACCAATTGTTGGAAAAAAAAGGATAGACAACTGAGAGGGGGGGTGAATCAGTTGTTGAATAAATTAAACTTATTCAACCTTAAACAACTTTTAATCTCATATCTGATAATTAGCAGTGCAAGCATAAATCAACAACACATCAAAAACACATGAACACCAAGATTTTATATGTGAAAACCCTATTAGGGGAAAAACCATGGTGGATGTTAGTCCACAATATTATACCTTGTTAGAAGTATAATGAAAAATGAATAGGGAATGCACATGCATTCAGGCACACTACCTAGAGCTCACTACTCAAAGGAAAGGCTCACTACCTTACATAAGACAATCAAATTAAATATATCTGATAAGGTTGAACTGAGAAATTAGCTTCTTCAAAAGCTTGATGACAGTTCTGGTTAGGCTCAATAACACTTCTACACAATTCACTCAAACTTCTTCACACTTTTCTCTGCATTTGGATGATTTGATCTTTATTCGCACATACACACTGAACACATACACATACTCTCACACATACTCTTTCACAATGAAGAGACAATCACTCTTATATATCTGCTACATGGATTTACATCAATGCACTAGTAGAATTTGGAAAATAAATGACTACGTGACTAAAACTTTTAGTCACATGACTAAAACTAGTAGTATTTTGAAAATAAATGACTAATTTGGTCATTATAAGTGACTAATTTGTAAATTGCGTAAAATCACAACTAAATGACTAATTAAATGACTAATATTAGACAAATAAAAATGACTAAATAAATGACTATTACTCCTCTATTCTTTTTTCTTTCGAATTTGATCATAATCCATAGAAATAATGTGAAATAGAAATAACAATTATGATCGCTTTTGGTATGCAATTTTTTTCTCTTTCAGGCTTTATATTGTTAATTATTTTATAATCTATGAAATCAATTGTGTGTGGATAATCTTTCTTTTGTCCAAATTAAAACTCATGTAAAAAGGAGGGAATTCATTCCAATTTCATTTTTCCTAATTGCTACTGTAATCCAAATCAAGTCTCACCTAATTTGTTATTTTACAAATCCTGATTATTATCTTAAGGTGTCATAAAGTATTGTTTTTTGCAAAGGTTTTCAGTATTTAGCAACTTGAAATCATTTGATCTTAAACCCCTAGGTTTGTATAGGGAATGAGTTTACATTAAATTTGATTTCATTGAGTCCATTTTATGTTGTATAGGGTTTTTAAGTCTTTGGTTTCTTTGCAAAATTAGAAAGGGGGTGGTATTCTTATAGAAAAACATTATAAAAGGTATTTTTATCCTTTTAAATGGCCTTTTCACCAAAATCCATGTGAAAATGAGCAAGAGATAAGTTAAAATAAATATTTTTGGAAGAAAGGAGGGAAACTTGTGCGGGTTTCATGAATGCTAGGAGTTTTCACTTATTTTGGCAAAATAGATTGGAGATAGCACGAGCTCTGCAAAGAAAGATTGAGATTTTGAAGGGAAACTGTGTTTGTGGATAATAAAGTCTTGTCACCAGTAGTAGATGTATATATCTAATATGTTGAATATTTCCCTCCGTTTATGAGCACCACACAATTTTTCTTGAGTCAGGCAGGTATTACTGACTATATTCATTATACATTGAACCATGTTTTGAAGTGGACAGGTACCATCATACCTAATATAACTTGAAGGCAACATCAAAGAGATAAGATAACATTGCCCTTTTGTTAAGTCTATGAGAATGATAACATTGATCTTCTTTATGCAGGTTGTCCTATAAAATGAGGCTATATCCATGCTAAGGACCTTATCTTGGATATCATATATTCAATCCTATACTTCAATCATTTGTGTGTTTCTCTTATCTATCCTTTACACATCAAGCATTGATGTGTGTATCATAGGGCCTAACATAAGGTTTTATACTTGCTAAATGAACTATTAGCTATAGAAACTTAATGTTACTACTTGATACTCTTTAGGATGCATTTAAACTCTGCTACATCATTCATATAGACTTATTTGCACTATATGTCAACTCTTCACGGGACTGTCCTTTTTGTGCATTAGGGTAAAGCTCTAGAAAATTTAATGAGAAAAGTAGGAATCAATTCTATAAAGCCTCTTCAAATTCATAATTTTTGTGACAAAATTCTTCATTTTGCTTACAATATTTTCTTGAAAATGTTACCTCCATCTAGGTAAGTTAAAGCAGCTTCACCTTCAAGTGAAAAGGCACCACTAACCTCATTTCTAGATTTCGCTTCCCTTGATCTTTGTTATGGCATGATTGTCATGTATGACAGTGTTCTTTCTTGACTTCCCTTTTCTTGTTGTTTGGTTCTTGGCTTTCAATGCTCTATACTCTTTTATTTTCACTACAAATTGCCCCTTTATGACTGTGTCATTTTACATGTTATGGCCATTATGTCACTTATTTCCATGACTATCATTAAGTGGATGTGGGTGATAAGTCTGCTTCTTATCATGCAAACCTCATGCTAATATTCATCCTTTATGATAGAAATCCTATTGTTGCATATATTGTTCTTGCTTTTCATTGCTTCATTGTTGTTACAATCTTGTGCTTTCACTGATATAATGATTGTAGACACATATTTATAAATATATTTGCATTAATCATTAAAATTCATTCACATATTTCATTAAATAATTTAAAATTCATAAATCATTTCCATTAAATTAACTCAAAATTGCACATTTTGAGCTTCCAAACAAGAATCATGGCATGAATCACTCCATTCATTTCTCATTTCTCATTTTTCACATTATGCATTCATCTATATAAACCCCCTCTTCTCACCAAAAAAGGGACTTTTCAATCATTCGAATCCATTCATCATAGCCTCTTGCAGCATTTGTGCTTGTGCAAAATCTGAGAGCATCAAAATGCTTGAAAACAAGATCTTGATGATAGGATGACAATGGAGTTTGATTTCTTTTAAATGTTCATGTTGTTTTAGTTTGCATAATTAGTTACATTTTACATGTGTTTTCATTTAGAGATGCTTCATTGATGTTATGTTGAGAAGTTGATTTGGATTCACAATTCAAATTATTCAGCTTTCAATTTTTCAGCATAAACAAAATGGTGAACCCGACGTGAAGGGCCCAATGGTTTTCTAGTTACAATGTGTTGCAGATTTAAATAATCCATTGGCTCTTAATTTAAAATTGGATTTGATTTAGCAATCACTTTCTCCTCATCTTGGATTGTGTGAGAACTATGGAAGATATTTGCTATTATCTCATATGAAATACTTTCACAAATTTTTATTTGGGTGCACAGGAAACGTTTGATGATTAATCTCAAATCTAATTAGGTATAATGAAGAATTTGTTGTAATAAATGAAGAATAATGTTGATTGGTTTTAAATTTTGAGGAAAATACTTGCTGCACTATTCACTTTTACCATTATGCATGAAGAGACAATTGCAAAATCTGTTTTCATGACATGATTTTAAATGAAGAATAATGCTGAATGGTTTTAAATTTTGAGGAAAATACTTGCTGCACTATTCACTTTTACCATTACACAACTGCAAAAATCTGTTTTCATAACATGATTTGAAGTCACAAATAGCTGGGATGAATCTAACAGAGGTTCTGATAATATTTTTGTGCTCATAAAATCAGCTTTTTTTTTCTCTTTAATTGTGAACTTTATATGATACAAAGGCAGCAAAAGGCATTTCTAGCAAAGGATTTTTAAGTCTTCAACAAATGCATTTTGTGCATGTCTACAACTGTGGCATAATATTTGCCTCTGATTCTTGTTTGTTGATTGTTTTCCATTTTAATTTTTAGCAGTCAATCTAACTTATGTCAATTTTAATTGAATTAGTTTTTAATTTAGTTTTAATTTAGTTTTAATTTGGCTTTAGTTTAGTTTTAGATTTAATGTAATTTAAACTAATTTTAGATTTAATTTAGTTTGCATTTAATTGTAATTTTGAATTTAGACTTAGTTTAATTTTAATCTAGATTTATCTTTTAATTTGGATCTAACTCTTAGTTTAGATTTAGATTTAAATGAAAAAGATGGAGGAGAATGGAACATCGCGGGCGTTCTGCAACTCGAGCTAGGGCATCTGCGCCCTAGCTCTGTTTTTCTCTTTCTCGTGCATGCGAAGGGGGGGGCATTTGGTGTCTGCAGGGGTAAGGATGGGGGTGGCTCTGCTCGCTGAGTCCTGTTCTTGGCTGAGTCTTGGTGGTGAGAGTATCTGGTTTAGGCACGGGCTCATGCCCTTTCTTTGTGCAGAATCATCTGTATTGTTTCGCGTGGGAAGTCTTATTCGTTGGTGATTCTTGTGTTTTGGCGTATTTACCTTGGGGGCCTTGCATGCTCGCTATTTGTGTTTCTTCTCTCTGCTGTGTGGGTGGGGAAGATTGAAGGTGTGGGGTTTGGTGTTGGGTCGTGCTAAGAGGAAGGGTGTGGGGAGGATTTCCCCACCCACCTTTGGGGTTTGTGTTTTTTTTCCCTGGGCATGATGGCCTACTCAAAGGGAGAGTCGTCAGTAAGGAACCTTCACTTGGACTTTCGGGCAGCGATAGGCTCAAAATTTTCAAGTCAAGGGATGAAGACTTTCGATAACAATCTGTTTGTTCAGAATACAAGGACTATTGATTTGGGGTTATCTAATGGCTCACAGATCACGAAGATTAACGTTTGTCTTGAGAGGTGCAAGGAGAGGCCCAAAATGGTTGTTCTGTCTGAAATGATTGCGGAAGATGTTGAGTATTATTCAAATCACTCCTTATATTGTAAGTTTTTGGGGATGAGGGTTTCCTTGCAATTTTTGGAGGTTTGGGCCCAAAGGACATGGGAGCCAGAGGAAGAAATGGAGATAATGTTGTTGGCGAATAATTATTTCATGGTTACTTTTAATTGCATTGCTGATCGCAATAGGGTATTTGAGGGAGGCCCTTATTTTCATAATAAGGTAGGGTTGTTTATCAAGCCATGGCATGCAGGTTTTAACCCCATAGAGGAGCTTCCAAATCATGTCCCGGTGTGGTTTTGTTTACCGAGTTTCTCGGTGGAATGCTGTCGAGAGGATGTGCTACACCTTTTGTCCTCGGTGCATGGAAAACTAGCTGGGACTTCATCGCAGACTTTGGGTAAAAAGGTAATGACTTTTACACGCATTTGTGTTGAGATTGATCTAAGTAGGCCTTTGCGCGATGCAATAGATATGTGTGTGGGCTCTTATTCTTGGGTGCAACATTTGGACTACGAAACTCTTCCTTTTCGTTGTCGGCTTTGTTGAGAATATGGCCATTTGTAGCGGAGATGTCCAAGGCATAAGCCTGTGGAGTCTCAGCCTTCACAACTTGCTAGCAATCTTCCTGAAATCGATAAGGGGAAGAGCATTTCTCCTGATGAGGTCGGTGCGTCTGATGGTTTTGCCCAGGTCAAGGCTTGAAATCGAAATAGGGGTCAAAAGAGGCCTTTTAAAGAAAGGCAAGATGAAGGTACCTTTAACAGATTTGAGGTTTTGGATGAGCTCAGTCAATAGGAGGTGAACCCGGGTTTGATTAACCTAGATCAGGGGCTTGAGGGCGTAGCTCAGGAGGATCTTGTTCTTGATTCTTCTTTGGATCCACAAAGGGATGATTGTCTGCACATGGAAGCTGATCAGCAGATGGTGGTTTTAGAGGTCCAGGCACCCTTGGCCGTTGTTACAACAGTAGGTGAGGATTATTCTCTTCCTAGGTGGAACACTGGTTCAGACCTAGCTAAGAAGACCAAGCCTCCCCCCAAATTGGGCATCATGCAGAAGGATTTTAAGAAGGGCGAGGCTAAGAAATTTGCTAAACCTGGCAGAAAAAAGGATATGGAAAAGATTAAACTGGTAGGAGAGAATTTGGTGGAGTCAGGGTCAGTAAAGACTCTAGATTCTCTTTTTTCAAGCCCCTTGAAATGATTGTTTTTTCATGGAATGTACGGGGCTTGAACAGTGGCCCTAGACAAAAAGCGGTTCATGATTTAGTTAGAAGTCAAAGTTCTAATGTCTTCTTTTTGTAGGAGACTAAGTTATCTATTGAGAATATACAAGGTTTGGCACCCAAGTTGTGGAGGAGTGGGGAGTGTCAGTGCATCAGAGCTCATGGAGCTTTTGGGGGTCTTGCATGTTTATGGAATCCATGGAGAATCCAACCTCTTTGGTGGATATCTTCTAAATCTTCTATGACTATGATTGCTACTAGTTTTGAGATAGGGGAAGTCATTCTCTTTTTGAATATATATGCTCCTATGGATTTTCGGGGTAAACAAGGTCTGTGGTCCCATATCAGGCTTATCTGTAGTATGACGCCTTTTCATCCATGGATTTTGGCTAGAGATTTCAATGCTATTTGCAAGTTGGCTGAGAAGTGAGGTGGTATTGGAAGGTTGGAGCCCTCTATGATGCTACTTCGAGACAATATCAATACCTTGAATCTTGTTGATATCAAACCCAACAATGGGTAGTTCACCTGGAACAATCGTCGGGTTGGTGATTTCTGCATTGCAGAAAGATTAGATTGATTTATGGTTTCCTGTTACTAGATTGGTGGGATGTGGTCGTCCTACTCTAAAATCTTGGATTGGAGAGGTTCTGACCACTGGCCTATTAAGCTTGCTATTGAGTCAACTCATGTGCCTCGTATGCCCTCTTTTAGGTTCCAACTCATGTGGTTGCAGGACCCTTCTTTGAATGCCTTTGTGACTGACTGGTGGAAGAAAGGGAGACCAGCATATGGTACGACAATGTATTCCATCACTAAGTTACTCCAATATGTTAAATATGAGCTCAAACGGTGGAATCGTCAGTATTTTGGGAATGTCTTCCATGCAAAGGCGATGGCTCAGGAAGATTTGGATGGTATCACGAGGAGGTTAAGGGAGGATGGGGTGACAACTGAGTTGCTTCAGGATGAGGCTCGGGCTATGAAAACTCTAGGAGAATGGGAGTTGCGAGAGGAAATGTATTGGAAACAAAAGGCTCGTATTGAGTGGCTACAGGAAGGGGATAAAAATACAACTTTCTTCTTCAATTCAGTGAAATCCAGGTGTCATGGTAATTTTATCTTTGGTCTAGTGAATGACAGGGGAGACCATCTTTCCTCCTTCCTAGAAATCTCAAGGGAGGCAGTGCAGTATTTTGAATCTCTTTTTAGGGAGGACTCACAAGGGGGGTCTCCTAAGGAAGCGCAAATTCTTTCTTGTATCCCATCTCTCATGTCTGGTGATTTGAATCAACAACTCATGAGTGACATCTCGCTTGAAGAGCTTGAAGGGATTGTTTTCAATATGAAGAAAGGGAAGGCGCCTGGTCTTGATGGCTTCCCGGTTGAGTTTTTTCAAGAATTCTAGGATATTATCAAACTTGACCTCCTAGCAATGGTTCAAGAATCTCAACAAAATAATCAAATGCTAAGGGCTCTAAATGCTACCTTTCTGGCTCTTATTCCCAGGAGTGAGGGGGCAAATAGGTTAAGCCAATTTTAGCCCATTTCTTTATGCAATGTAATTTATAAAATTATTTCTAAACTTATTGCTGACAGGTTGAAAAAGGGGCTTGAGGAGCTGATCTCTAAGGAACAAAGTGGTTTTGTAGCTGGTAGGAAAATTCTTGATGGGATTGTTATTGCAACTAAGGCCATCCATTCTATGGCCAGCTCTAAAGAAAAATCGATGTTTATTAAATTGGATATGGCTAAGGCATATGACAGAGTCAGGTGGTCCTTTCTTCGGTGGGTTCTTGGTGCTTTTGGTTTTGCTGAAGAATGGATTCAATGGGTTTTGAGTTGTGTTACTTCAGTCTCTTTCTCTATGCTTATCAATGGGAATCACTCTGAATTATTTGGTGCTTCTAGGGGGCTTCATCAGGGAGACCCTCTTTCTCCTTACTTGTTTATTCTTTTGGTTGAAGGTTTGGGGAGATGGATTAAACAGAGTGTGGAGTCTGGTCTCATTCAGGGTTGGAGGTGGGGTGGCACCTTACCTCCGTAGACTCACTTACAATTTGTGGATGATATTGCTTTGATGGGGATGGCTACAATGCAAGAGGCTTCTAATTTACGAAGAGTGTTGGATGTCTACCTGGTTGCTTCCGATCAACAGATTAATGAGGGCAAGTCTTCCATTTTCTTCTTCAACACTCCGGGCCCCATTCAGCAGAGGATTGCCTGGACTTTGAGATTTCAGATCGGGACTCTCCCATTGACTTACCTTGGCATTCCTATCTCGGTGTGCAAACTTCCTAGGGAGTCTTGGCAGATCATTTTGGATAAATTTAGAGCGAAAGTTAATCACTGGACTCATCGATGGTTATCCTTTGTTGGTCATGTCCAATTGATTAAGTCAATGGTGCAGGCTCTGCCCATTTATAGATGCATGCTCCAGGTTGCCCCTATGGGCTTTCTTAAGGACCTTGACTCTGTGGTGAGACAATTTTTATGGGCTCGCTGCTTGGAGTCCTCCAAATGGAGTCTGGTTAGATGGGAGGTTGTTTGTAGTCCGAAACAAAATGGTGGACTTGGTCTCAAGCAGTTGGCTTTGACTGAGGAGGCTTTGGCTGCAAAGCTATACTGGTGGTGGTGTAACGAGTAGGATAAGAGTTGGGCCAGGGTTCTTTCTCAGAAGTATCCCCCAGGGATCCCTCAACCCAATATTTTTAGGTACCCCCTTGTGGGGAAGGGCTCTGTGATATGGGGCATCCTCAAAAAAGGGGTTGTGCTTATTAACGATGGATTATTTTGGATCTACAAGAAGGGGACTGAGGCCCAGTTTTGGTCTAATTCTTGGGATGGTTTTCCTCCCATCACCTCTCAGTTTCCCAACTTGTTGAATCTTTTCCAAAGATTTCTTGAGGCTGGTTGGTCATGGGTGAGCGATTTTAAGTCCTTTTCCTCCTGTGGTCAGATGGAGGTGGCCAAATGGAAGTCCCTGGATGAGTGGCAAGATGTTGGTTTGCAGGAGGATTGTGTTGTGCTGTAAAGTATCCTCTCCAGTCGAAGATGTAGCTCTCTCTGAGATGATGACGTGCTTTACTGGTCCCCCAATCCTAAGGGGACCTATACTGTAGCCTCTAGTTATAGTGTGTTATTGTCTCATAGGTTGGTTGGGCCTGAAATTCAATGGTGTAAGAAGGTCTGGAACAAGCTTTCTTGGCCAAAATGTAATTGCTTTGTTTGGATGTTGGCCTGGAATAAGTTTTTGAGTTGGGATAACATTCAAAAAAGAGGTTTCTAGGGTCCTTCTGTTTGTGTTATGTGTGGGGCTAATGAGGACTCTAGTCACTTGTTTTTTCATTGCTCTTTTGCCCTCCAACTTTGGCATTTTTGGTGGGGTGTTTGGAAAAATCCTTGTGTTCATGCTTCCTCCTTGATTGAATTTTGGCAGGGGATGGGTCAACCCCCTTTTGTGGCCTCCTTTTTGTAGGAGGTGTGGTATGTGGGGCCTATCTTCTTATTGTGGCAGATTTGGTTGGAACGCAATCGACGGATATTTCATGAAGAACAGAGGCTGGTGCAGCGAATTTGGCAGAGAATATTGGGCATGGTTCAGGAAATAGTGGAAGCTAGGTGTGAAGTGGAATTCCCTTTGGTGAAAAGGGATACGGAGTTGGTGGAGAGATTGGGGATTCAGGGGTCATCATTGGCTTTGGCTAGGGCTAAGAGAGGACGACATGAGAAGCAAAAAATTGATAGGGATGGCAAATGGAAACTTCCCCCATTTGGTGTTTTGAAGATCAATACTGATGAATCTTCAAGGGGAAATCCGAGACCGGCCGGTATTGGGGGGATTGGTAGGGATTCTTTGGGCTCGGTGATCTTCCTCTTCTTGATCTATGAAGGGACACAGACCATCAACCTAGTGGAAGGGTTGGCTATTCTTGACGCTCTTGAGAGAGCTCGTGCTTTGGGGTGGAGAAGGATTGTTTGTGAATCTGATTCCCAGATATTAATCAATTTTCTTATTGAGCGAAAAGTGGTTGATGTCAGCTGGCAGTTAGCTAGGGTTGTGCAACAAATTCTATAGGTTAGTTCTTTGATGGAAACAGTGACTTTTGTCCATATTCCAAGGGAGTGGAATAGGGCAGCTGATTGTTTGGTGAAATGGGCTTATGAGCATGGTGGGGGATGGAGAATTGAGGAGTGGGAGTTGGTTCCTCAGGAGCTCCGTCTTGATTTAACAAATATTCTTGCTAAAGATAGGGTAGGAAATGGTGACAGATGATGATGCTGGCTGTATTATCTTTGTTTGGGTTGTTGTTCTTTTTTTTCTTTGGGACCTCGGTCCTTTGCTTCCTTTGTAATGTTACTTTCTAATCTTCAATAAAGTTTTTACCCCCTTTTTTAAATTAAAAAAAAGATTTAGATTTAAATTTAGATTTTAACTTTTGATTTTAATTTAGCTTTTTTTCGCCTTTTGGATTTAGCTTTTACTTTTTAATTTAGATTTAGCTTTTTTATTTAGATTTGATTTTTAATTTAGACTAAATTTAGAATGTAGATTTAATTTAATTTAAGATTAATATAGTTTAGAATAATTCTAATTTAGATTAGCTTTTAATTTAAATTAGATTTATCTTATTTATTTATTTAGATTAGTTTTTAATTAATTTCTAATTTTAGATTTTTTTAAAATTTAAATTAACTTTATTTTAGAGTAGTTTTTAATTTTAGATTAATTTTTAATCTAGATTAGTTTCTAATTTTAGCTTGACTTTAATTTAGATTAATGTCTTTTGCTTCATAATTTAATCGTCAATTTGTGGGCTAATTTTGGGCTTTTCTTGTAGGTTCGTTTGGCAGAGATTTGAAATCAAAACATATGTTTTTCAAAGAAAGGAGGCATGAAACTACTAATGAGATTTTGATGCAGGACGTTTGTCGAAGACATGATTTTGAAACCAATTGTCTTTTAGATTAGAAAAATTTTCAAATTGGTGCTTTAAAATGAACAATTGTCTTCTCTCACATGGGCTTAATTAGGGGTTCAATGAACACTGTTTGTTGTACTTGGAGGTGGTAGGTGATTATGCTATCACCTTGTGCAAACTAGGTGATCAAAAAGCCAGACCCATCTATTTTATGTGTCACCCTAATTCAATAATCAAAGTATCCTCTCCCCTTGTGCACTTGTGTGATCCTAGGTGCAAGAGAAATGATTATTGACTCTAGAACTTGGGCCTACCTTGGTGGGAAAAAATACTCACCCCAAGGCAACTCAGACCGGCAACGAAGCTTTTTGGCCAAGCTACCCCTGCCGGTATATAAATGTGAATCCTAAGGGAAAGCTTAGGATTACGAGTGCGGATGTGTCATACAGACCAAGTAGTACTCCCCAAAACCCTATTGAGCATAACCTCTTCAAGTTGGAGTGCCTCCTAAAAGGAGCTTAATCTTGTGCCCCATGTATGGCCACTCGAACGGGGGTCCTGAACTAAAAACCTTTGTGTAGTTTCCAAAATCCTTCTATTTGCTAGTGCAACACCGGTCGGTGTGAAGGCATCCACATCTTCATAGTTTTTAGTAGAGGTGATCAATCTGCCATGGGAGTTTCATGGGGGTTGGAAGCTTGGTTGGCCTGAGAAGTGAGTGCACTGTAACGGGGAGCCCGTGTAACCAAGCTTCTGGATTCACACGCTAAGAATATGCAGTTGGGGAAACCCACGTGGAATCTAGCAGATATTGTCCTTTCCAACCTTAGGATTTGTGCTTGTATTGCAAAAATATAAAAACACATTCACAGTTGAAAACAAACTCAAAAACACTTTGTCTGCTATGTCTTGCGTGTGTGTTCAAAAATAGACCTCAAACAAACATCACACCTAGTAATTCAAAATACCTCAAAACATTCCCAAAACCATCAGCCAAACATGTCTAACTGCTATCCTCCATATTCATCCCTGACCTATGAACGAGACCAAAGGATTGAATATCTTGACCATCATTTGAAAGAGATTGAAAAACAACTAGAATCCCAAAATTTGAATGAAGTGATGCAATCATCTCATAAGCCTTTATCCTCACCCAAAACTACATCATCCAAGTTCAATGTCCATGACTTTCTGCAAAGGCTAAATGAGAAACCCAAACCTAATTCCTCAAACACAAATAATATTGTGCAATCCTACCATGTCATGAACCTATCTTCATCCCCTATAAGTCAAAATAAACCTCATGAGTCTTTCACCCAAGTTAATGATTCCATCCAACCATCCTCTCCCATCAAACCAACTACATCCAATAATTCATGTCAATCTCTTAGTCCAAAACATGCTAGCATAGACTCCCCTACACATCAAGATCAAAGAATTATTTGCACTCCATCCAATGATACCAAAATTCCACAAGCCCTTCCAATCTTTGACCAATATCCCATCTCTCAAGAACCTCATGATGATCCCCTTATCTCTTTTTGTTTAATCCAAGATGATCCCCTTCCATCTCAAGGGAAAAGTATCCTTCCAAGTCCTCCTTCCACTTCATCTAATAAATCCATACCATCTCATGATTCTATCATATCCAATGATGTCCTACCATCTTATGATCAAGATATTATTTCCACAAAATCTCATGATTCCCTTCCTCATCAAGATCAATATACCCCCATTCAAGGATATCCTTTCATTCCATGATAATATTCCTCCTTCTCATGATCAAGATATGCCTTTCATACAATCTCATGATGATCCCATACCTAATAAAGAGCAATATATTCCATCTCCTACACCTAATGATTCTTTTCCAAGTCAAGATCAAAGTACCCCATCATCCCCATGTCAAGATCCTATCACCCATCCTAATTCCCCTCATGATCACAATCCTCCACAAGAGTCTATCACCCCTATTCAATCTATCCATGAGCCCCTTACCTATCAAATGGGTTCCCTCACTTTTATCAAAGGTGGTTTACTCCAAGATCTTGTTATTCCTTCCATATCGCATCCACCTCACAATGGATTCACATCTTGTTTCATTAATAATACATATCTCATTGGCAAACGAATGTGTCAAATTATGAACTAAAAAGGCAAAGGGTTAGGCCTTCACGAACAAGGTATCCTAGAACCCCTTTATATCCAAGAAAATCCATATTATCATGGCCTTGGTTATACACCTCACACTCAATACATTGGTACCCATCATAAGTCCAAATTCCATCAAAATAAACCCAAGTCTCTAGTCCATCAAACCTTCCATCTATCCTAGGTCCTTATCCTTGTCCATCAAACCTTTGATCTATCCTTGGTCCTTATCATAAAAATCCTAGTTCATCAACCCTTCCATCCATATTAGGTCCCTACAACCCTCCATCTCCTATTCATCAAGAACAACAAAGGCACACATCCTTGATGCCCTCTCAAAATTCTACCTACATTAACCCATCAGTAATACCTCCATATAATTCATCTCCATCCACCTATCCCATTGCTCTTGGAAGAAATTTGGGTGCCAAATGTCAAAAGCTTCCATATAAAAATCCACATATATCAAAGGATCAACAGGTCTCCTCGAAGAGACATGTACAAATAAAAGAAAATCTGATCCAAAGTAAAAAAAAAAAATCCAAAAGGCCACAAAGGCCCATCAAGTCAAAAGAAAAATCCAAAAGGCCACAAAGGCCCATCAAATCAAAAAGAAAATTTTCAAAGGCCACAAAGGCCCACAAAGCAAAAAGAAAAATTTCAAATGCCACAAAGGCCACAAAGGCCCACAAAGAAAAAATCAAAGTCAAAATCTATGTGTATTCCTAAAAGTCTCATAGAAGTAATAAAATCTAAATTGGCATCCAAATTTTCTAATCCAAAAGCTTCCTCCAATATTTCATCTAAGAACCTGTCACCTTCCAAATCCATTTTTCCTCCATCACTCCACCACCCTTCAAGGTGTGTGCCAATGTTGATCTTGCCATCCTTTCCATCTATCCATCAAAAAGCCTTCCAAATTCCTATACATTATCCAACATTCATCCCCCATCATCCTTCTTTAATCCAAACCTTTGCATAAGTCCTTAGCTTATTCCATCATGCCACTATTTTGCAAACTTTATGAGTCTAATCCTCATTGCCATGGTTTATTAGAACATATATTTGAGGGATATTAGTCATGGAACTTGATGCTTGAGTCCTCCCTCCATCTTCCTATCATTCATATACTATCTTCCATTTTTATTTATCCCTATCCATATCATATCTTCCATATTCCTCTTACACTTTACACTTGGGGGCAAGTTCTCTCCATCCTATCATTCATATCCATTATCCTATTTACCTTGATCCTTTATCTTTCCACCTTTGATCTTGACAAGGTTAAGGATCTTCTTGAACATCATACATCTTATCCTATACACCTTATCCATATTCAACCATCCTATCTAAATACATCCATTCATCCCTTCCTTGGTCTTGACGAGGAATAGGGGAAAAATACTTAGGCATTGTGTCTATAGCTTATCTAGTTGATCTTGATCATCTTATTCATTATCATTATCCTTGCATTCTTCCATTCCATACCTCCTAGCTTATCAAAATCCATGTCCCATTTCCTTTCTTTGTTCTTGATGAGATTAGAGGCAAAATTACAAATGCATGCTTTGGACTTCCTTTCATATCCTTATGCATTACCATTCCATCATAGTTCACATCTTTATCATTTATCCATGATTACATTACCTCCAATTTTTGGCATCATGTCCCTTTGCAACCTTGAATCTTATCATGCAAATCATATAAGAGCCTAGTTGTAAAACATTATCCAATCCTCATGTCTTTTATCAATCAATCATTGATAATCATCAAAAAATTATCTTACTTAGAGGAATCAATGATCCTAAGTACTTATTATCATCATGCCTTATGGAATCAATCATTCCTGGCATCTTAATCAATCAACCATTATCATCTTTTGACAAGAGATATGTTGCTTGTGTGACATGTTTTGCAGTGAATCTTTCATTATGATATATCATTTATCCATGGTTGCATTACCTCTATTGTGGAAGATCTTATTCCTTCAAACAATCATATCATCTCATTCCATCTTAAATGTCTTGAGAAAAAATCCATAAAAATCATAAAGTGTCCTGAAAAAATCCATAAAAATCATAAAATGTCCTGAAAAAAATCATAAAATGTCTTGAAAAAAAAAAAATCCATAAAAATCATAAAGTTTCCTGAAAAAATCCATAAAAAATCATAAAATGTCCTAAAAAAATCCAAAAAAATCATAAAATGTTCTGAGAAGAAATCCAAAAACATCATAAAGTTTCCTAAAAAAATCCAAAAAAATCTTAAAATGTCTTGAAAAAAATCCATAAAAATCATAAAATGTCCTGAAAAAATCCAAAAAAATCAAATATTCCAAAAATCCAAAAAAATCAAATAACTTCAAAAATCCCTCAACAATGACACTTTCAGATCACCACACAACTTTGAACTTCAAACTGCTTCATGATTGACAATCAAACAAATATTGCAACATACCTATCAATCCATCTTTCAAATCCAACCAAACACATAAACTGTACCAAAACTCCATTCTACATTGAGGCATGATGCATGTTTGTTTGTTTATCTTTGCTTATTTTATGATTTTTATCTTTGGTGGCATGTCTTTTAGCTTCTCCAGGATGTCTAGGACTAGAGAGGCGATGATGGGGCATGTTCACTTGTTTGTTGTCTGTGGATTGTTTCTTATTCATAGGACGACTCGTCTTAAGACATGGTTATCTAAAACCATTAAGGACCTATGAGTCTAGTATGGATGAGCACATTCCTTGTCTAATAGTGTCTTCCATGCAATAATTATTCAGGTCATCTAGGGTCCTTATACCTAGATGCTTATACTTCATTACTAAATAAAAACGCAAACAGTATTCAGGTCATCTAGATGCTTATACTAATTTGCGACATAATAAGCTCGATGATGATAAAAGCACTTAAAAGGCACAAGAGGCTTCATCACCTTCATATTCTTCCATCTTGCATTTCTCCTATCTACCATTTCTTGTATTTCATTTTCTTCATCTTTCTTGTCGTAGAGAGATCAATCAATTGCTTCATCTAACTGATATATGTCTCGTCATTCAGATCAATCACCTTGCTTCTCGAAATTTCATGTCCCCTTAATCAATCAGTCAATCATTCTATCAACTTGTCTTGCACTTGCATCAATCTCAATCAGCTTCATCAACTCATCAACTTGGCTATACTGATCATTTCCATCAATTGTTCAGTTACGCTCATCAACTGTGCATTTCCATCAAATGTACATCACTGCTTTATCACTTGTGCAATATCAAGTATCTAATCATTTTCTCGACATCTATTGAGAGATTAATCTTCTTACACCCTATTCAATCAATCTCTCGAGGGGGCATATCATTCTTATCATAATCCTTACCAGGATATTTATGGGGCATGTATCAGTTGATCAATATTTTTCTTTGAAAGAATGCAACAAGCTTCATTATATCAAAGAGGGGCAAAATGTAGACGCATAAAAATGTCCTCATAATCATTTTTATCCATCATCTCCATATTTATAAAACTATTCAAATATTATAAGCATTTAATCATAATCATTTATCATTTAGGCATTAATCACTAAAATATCATTTGCATTCACATTAATCATCATCCATTTGTATAGTTCATAAAATCATTTAAAACATTTATCCATTTCATTTAGATGAACCATTTGCATAATTCACTAATCCTTATCATTTCATTAATCATCTATCACTTAAATTCGTTGCATAATCATATCTCCATAAATTCATTTAAATATTGCATATTTCATTTAAATATATTTGCATTAATCATTAAAATTCATTCACATATTTCATTAAATAATTTAAAATTCATAAATCATTTCCATGAAATTAGCTCAAAATTGCACATTTTGAGCTTCCAAACAAGAATCATGGCATGGATCACTCCATTCATTTCTCATTTCTCATTTCTCATTTTTCACATTATGCATTCATCTATATAAACCCCCTCTTCTCACCAAAAAAGGGACTTTTCAATCATTCGAATCCATTCATCATAGCCTCTTGCAGCATTTGTGCTTGTGCAAAATCTGAGAGCATCAAAATGCTTGAAAACAAGATCTTGATGATAGGATGACAATGGAGTTTGATTTCTTTTGAATGCTCATGCTTTTTTAGTTTGCATAATTAGTTACATTTTACATGTGTTTTCATTTAGAGATGCTTCATTGATGTTATGTTGAGAAGTTGATTTGGATTCACAATTCAAATCATTCAGCTTTCAATTTTTCAGCATAAACAATGATAATGCTCTTTGACATTGAATGAATCTCATTGAATTTGACCCCTTTTCACTCTGTTCCATGGTCTTTTACATCTTCGTTGTGCATGATATCGGGTTACATGGCATTCATAACAACTGCTATTATCTCCTTCATTTTTCTATGATCCTCTAACACTCATATGCTTTGATATAACAGTGATCATTTGCAACTATTTTTCCTCTATATATTATCTTTCATTCCTATCCCTTGCATGCCTTGGACTACTATTATCATGCATTGAAAATTGGAACTCTTTATTCACTGTATTGATAACTCATTGGCACAATCCGTGTTTGTATTCACTGTTGTCTTATGATGATTGTTCTTCATAGTCGATCCTTAAGATCATTGTTCTGATAAAAACATATTTTTTCTCTTTGGTTTTTACATTATTATCTCATTGCTTTGAACCTTGTGCTTTGTGATTATCACATCTTTGTTACAATCTCTTCAAGGACTGAAATTATTTCTCTATTGACTACTAGCGACACCTTTGATCTTATAACCCCAAGCCTCTTAAATAAAACTTAGAATCAATTGGCAACAGTGAAAAAAAAACCATCATAGATAATTTTATTTCTTTTCCAAGAGCATTCAATGAAAATATAATGAAAAAAACACATCAATCTGTGGGGTAGGGTTTATTTGATTTGAAAACGTACCTTCAACTTCCAAGTCAAAAATTCATCCTACCAAGTTTGTGTTGAGTCCTCCAAGTCTTAAGTCAAAAATCAACCTGCCAAGACTGTTTTACATCCAAGTCTTGTATCTATTATACAAGTATGATAAATGTTTGAAAATACTATACACAATTGTATGATAAAATGCATAAATTTTTATGCTTTCTCATTATATCGAAAACTTCAAACTACAACTCACATAAATTAGAAATGAGTTATAAAAATAATTTATTGTCAAGTACAATTTGCTCAAAATAAAAATTGCATTATCCAATTTACATAATTTTTTGTTTAACTGATTTTTGTGGGAAAAAATACTTAGTGTACAAAGTAAAGCAAGATTTTCTTTCCAGGATTTCAAAGGCATGTTGTTCACAAGGAAAATAAGATCATTATTGACCATAGCAGAAACCACCTACACTAATAGTGTTAAGTGAGAAAATATTCCACAGAAATATATTCTAGATAAATAGAGCCAGTTAGCCTTCTAAACTCTAGATAGCTAAATAAATACAGATAGCTAAATACACGAAGGAGGGTAAAACATAAAACATTAAAAGACTTTAAGATGTTGTGAATGCCATGCAATTAGTATAGGAGCATAACATTAAGATAGGAACAATTTGTTTTTCTTAAATATTCATCATGAGTTTTCTCCCATAAAGAACTCCCCCCAACATGAGCAATGAGAAGTGCATCTGCCATCTTGTTTGCTGATAGGAATTGTATGACTGCTCCCTTATAATCACCAAAAACTAAAGACCTTTGAATGGCTTCATCGCATTCTTAGTATTTAGTTGAATCTTTAGTATCTTCATGTTGCACCTCTTCTCCATTACCGAGGGTATCCTTCCCAACAAAAAAATCATTTTCAGTGAGAGGAAGTGAGGAATCTTCTTTTAGACTGTGCAAATTATAAAAAAACTCCTCGCTATTGTCTCTGGGGGATGTAACATCTTGTCCACCTTTTGATTGAACGTACTAATGGATCTAATTGTGTTGTATCATTAAGAGTGGCATTGTTGATTATTTCACTGCTAATATCATCAATGTTGGCAAATTGAGCTTCCTATAAGTCTTGATTCTCTATTGACTACACTTGAAATCCAAGGTGCTCAAGTAGCTTTTTCCTAGCATTGCCTTCATCTTCAAATATGACTCTTAAAAATTCCATGTCTCCCTCTCTTCTTCCAAACTAAATAAATGTAGAAACCAAAAATTTGCAAGTGAAACAATAAAAATGAATATAAATTGTTACCAATCCCATTCAAATAGTATCCACAAATAACTAGCCGAGAATCCTCAAACTTCTTATCGCACAAAGCTCACAATGATGATTTTTCACCATCTACTATTGCAGCTTCAAAATTTGTTGAATGAAGCACCAGACTATCCTTGGTAACAAGATTATGTATATACCTATGAAAATAGAAAAAAAATAAGACCATATATCATCTTAATAACATGTACCAAAGAATAAATTGTACTCTACCTCAGAAGAGCCAACAACACTCTATGATGTTGTACCAAGCCAAAATGTAGCAATCTTTCTTCCAAATCCAAAACTGACACCAACTAGTCTCTTCAACCACTTAGGAGCTTTCAAGAGTGCACCTAAAAATGGAAAAACGAAAAAGATAGACATCATGTATTTGCATACAGGATCCCAATTCATTGGGGGATGTAACATCTTGTCCACCTTTTGACTGAACTGATGGATCTAATTGTGTCGTATCATCAAGAGTGACATTGTTGATTATTTCACTGCTAATATCATCAATGTTGGCAGATTGAGCTTCATGTAAGTCTTGATTCTCTATTTGCTGCACTTGAAATCGAAGGTGCTCAAGTAGCTTTGTCCTAGCATTGCCTTCATCTTCAAACATGACTCTTAGGAAATTCCATGTCTCCCTCTCTTCTTCCAAACTAAATCAATGTAGAAACCAAAAATTTGCAAGTGAAATAATACAAATCAATGTAAATTGTTATAAATCCCATTCAAAAAGTATCCAAAAATAACTAGATGAGAATCTTGAGAATTCTTATTGTACAAAGCTCAACGATGATTTTTCACCATCTACTATTGCAGCTTCAAACTCTATTGGACAAAGCACCAAACTATCCTCGGTAACGAGATTGTGTATATATACCTATGAAATAGGAGAAAAATAAGACCATATATCATCTTAATGAAATTTACCAAAGAATAAATTGTACTCTACCTAAAAAGAGCCAACATCACTCTGTGATATTGTATCGGCCTGAAATGTAGCAAGCTTTCCTCCAAATCCAAAACTGACACCAACTGATCTCTTCAACCACTTAGGAGCTTTCAAGAGTGCACTTGAAAAGGGAAAAACAAAAAGATAGACATCATGTATTTGCATACATGATCCCAATTCATTGGGGGATGTAACATCTTTTCCACCTTTTGACTGAATTGATGGATCTAATTGTGTTGTATCATCAAGAGTGGCATTGTTGATTATTTCACTGCTAATATCATCAATGTTGGAAGATTGAGCTTCCTGTAAGTCTTGATTCTCTGTTGAATGCACTTGAAATCGAAGGTGCTCAAGTAGCTTTTTCCTAGCATTGCCTTCATCTTCAAACATGACTCTTAGGAAATTCCATGTCTCCCTCTCTTCTTCCAAACTAAATCAACGCAGAAACCAAAAACTTGCAAGTGAAACAATACAAATCAATGTAAATTGTTATTAATCTCATTTAATAAGTATCCACAAATAACTAGCTGAGAATCCTAAGACTTCTTATCGCACAAAGCTCAATGATGATTTTTTACCATCTACTATTGCAGCTTCAAACTCTGTTGAATGAAGCACCAGACTGTCCTCAGTAAAGAGATTGTGCATATATACAGGAAAATAACATAAAAATAATGCCATATATCATCTTAATGAAATGTACCAAAGAATAAATTGTACTCTACCTTAGAAGAGACAACATCACTCTGTGATGTTGTACCAAGCCAAAATGTAGCAAGCTTTCCTCCAAATCCAAAACTGGCACCAACTAGTCTCTTCAACCACTTAAGAGATTTCTAGAGTGCACTTGAAAAGGGAAATGAAAAGATAGACATCGTGTATTTGCATACAGGATCCCAATTCATTGGGGGATGTAACATCTTGTCCACCTTTTGAATGAACTGATGGATCTAATTGTGTTGTATCATCAAGAGTGACATTGTTGATTATTTCACTACTAATATCATCCATGTTGGTAGATTGAGCTTCTTGCAAGTCTTGATTCTCTATTGAATGCACTTGAAATCCAAGGTGCTCAAGTAGCATTTTCCTAGCATTTCCTTCATCTTCAAACATGACTCTTAGGAAATTGCATGTCTCCCTCTCTTCTTCCAAACTAAATCAATGCAGAAACCAAAAATTTGCAAGTGAAACAATACAAATCAATGTAAATTGTTATTAATCCCATTCAAATAGTATCCACAAATAAGTAACTGAGAATCCTAAGACTTCTTGTCACACAAAGCTCAATGATGATTTATCACCATCTGCTATTGCAGCTTCAAACTTTGTTGAACAAAGCATCAGACTACCCTCGGTAACGAGATTGTGTATATATACCTATGAAAATAGAAGAAAAATAAGACCATATATCATCTTAAAGACATGTACCAAAGAATAAATTGTACTATACCTCAGAAGAGCCAACAAAACTCTATGATGTTGTACCAAGCCAAAATGAAGCAAGCTTTCCCCCAAATCCAAAAATGACACCAACTAGTCTCTTCAACCACTTAGGAGCTTTGAAGAATGGACTTTGCAAGATCCACATCAATCGAGATAAGCATCTGGACTTATATATTAAGAATCAAAAGTCAAATATCACAAAAACAAGGAAAAACTAAAGACTCAAATCTTATCAACAGGGGCACTTTCAAGTTTTACTTTCATAACACAGCCAATGCAGAAGAAAGACATACAAAAAGTAGCTCAAAGGGATATGAAAGTACAAGTTACATAAGTAAAAACCATGAAAACAAACCGAAAAAATAAGTTGTATTAGCTGAACTCAAAAATAGATTATAAGTCAGAGACAAAAAACCTTTAAATGTTATTTATCTAGTGGTTTACATAACTTTTCTATATTTATAAGTCAAACAACTTGTAAAATGTATAATTGTTGGCATGGGAATGAAATTGGATTGTTTTTGACATTTTTTATTCTCATGGATAGGTATTGAAGCACTTTCATGGGCGATAAATCTTGTTTGGATAGGACGTGGAGACTTTTGAAAAGGCGGGCAAGGAATTCAGAGTTTTCTGCAACGAATTTGAAGTCAACGAGGCCCTCTAAAATGAATTTAGAGGTAATTCAAAACCATCATTTCTGAAAGTAAGCTGATAGGAAACACAGACATATTCCATTCTCAGTAGATAAATTTCAAATGAAAGTAAGATAGATCTCATAAAAAATGACTCATTATATCTTCTTCTTTCTGTTATGGTATGTACTAAAAGTGACTACTTTCAACAATGTTTTGGCATCTCTATTTTCAGATTTATGTTTTTTTCTTTAAATTAGAAACTAAATTAATATAGGAATGCATAATATTTTATATGGATGAGTTTCAAAGGTTGACTATGGATCAATATCATGCATATGATGAGAGAGTAGCTGATGAGAGGGACATTGACAAATATCCATGTCCATGTAAAAATTGTCTTGGTGGAAAGGTGAAAAAAAGAAATATGATTTAGTAGCATATGATAAGATATGGGCATAGTGGTATAAGCCCTTCGGCTTACAATTATTATGAAGATATGATAGAATTTTAGACTGTGAGAGATGAAGAGGCAACAAACATAGATGAAGTGGCACCAAACATAGATGAAGAGGAAACAAACATAGATGAAGTGGCACCAAACATAGATGAAGAGGCATAAATGTTTGACAAAGGGTTTGAAGTTGATAGAATGTTGAATGAGGGTCTAAACGATGGTTGGGCCAAGTCAATGGGCAATGCTTTAAAGCCTGTGTATGCTAATTACAAGTTAAGTCATTTGACAACAATCCTTTAAATTATTAACTTGCAAGTGGTGCATGGTTGGACAAATGAGAGTGTAGATCAGTTATTGGCATTATTAAGTTCATTGTTACCATGAGTTGACTCCACATTTCCAACAAAACGAAGTCAATGTAAAAATAAAATCAGTAAGTTCAACTTGGGGTATGAAAACATCCACACATGTGTGAATGGTTGTGTATTATTTCAAAAAAATCTTGCAAATGAGAGTGAATGTCTAAAATGTCATGAACTAAGGTATAGACAAGGGTTGAAATCAACTGTGGTTCCTAGAAAGGTTCTTTTCCACTTTCTGATAATCCCATGATTAGTATGAATGTATAGGTGTAGAGACATTGTTGAACTTATGCAGTGGTATGCCCAAAATAAGAGCACTGATGGAAAACAACGACATATGCCTGCTTCTAAGACATGGATGAAATTTGATAATAGATGGCCCAATTTTTATCAAGATCCTCATAATATAAGGTTGGGTTTGGCTCTAAATGGGGTGAACCCATTCTCAGATCAAAGTACTAAATGGTCAACTTGGCCAGTGTTTCTAATAAATTATAACTTGCCTCCATGGTTAGCAACTAAACCATTTTTCTTAATGTTATCATTGATTATACTAGGAAAGAAAAGTGTGACTTCAGATACAATAGATGCTTATCTAGAGCCATTATATGATGAGCTAATGGAATTGTGGAAATGAATTGAATCAATTCAATCTTTAAGGGATGGTCATTCAATCAAATTCACTTTAAGAGCTTCCTTATTGTTTACAATTCATGATCTTCTTGCATATGGCACATTGTCTAGTCTCTCTATTCATGGATACCATGGATGTCCTTGCAACTTTGAGGATTTTGTGAGGAACTCAAGAAGTTTGCATAAGTGTATTTATTGTGGACATCGTGCTTACCTTAAAATGGATCATCCATATCATCGACAAAAAATACGTTTCAATGGTCAAGAAGAGAATCATGAAGCGCCATTGCTAATAACAGGTGATTACATTGTTGATAATGGACAAAAAATAATGTCATTTATTAAAAATGATGGGATTGTTGGCAGTAGATATGATCCATGTAATGAAAGTGGTGTAAAATGGTTGTGTATATTGTATAAGTTGTCATACTTTAAGGATATAGCCATTAGGCATATTGTTGACTTTAAGCATACTGAGAAAAATATAGCTTATTCTATTATAGAAGCTCCTTTTGGTGCTCTTGATACTATTTCATCATGTGAAGACTTTCGAGAAATAAAGATTCGTCAAAATCTTTGGGTTGAAAAATATGATAATGAAAAATATAGAAAACCTAGTGCTCCTTATGTTTGGACAAAGGAACAATGTGCACAATTCTTACAGTTGATGTCTCAAACTCACTTTCCCACTGGATATGTAAGTAGAAGCATCAAAATCCAAACTAACATTAATATCTTAAGAGGCCTCAAGACCCATGACTATCATGTCATAATTGAGAATATTTTACCTATTCTGGTAAATATATCAAGTTTGGCAAAGGGGACAAGATTGGAAATTATAAGGTTGGTCCTAATATTAAAGAGAATGAGTTTACATGTATTAAATCCTTCGAACTTTGATAGTTTGAGGGAGGAGGTTGTTGAAGTCCTTTGTCTATTGGAACGAGAATTTCCACCAGCAATCTTTAACATGTCTATGCATCTTTTGATACATCTAGAATATGAACTAGAGCATTGTGGCCCAATAAGAACAAGATGGATGTATCCTATAGAACAATATATGAAGGTTTTGAAAAAAATTGTCCGTACTAGGGCAAAACCAGAAGGTAGCATGTTTGAGGGATATTTAATGCAAGAGGCCATGGGATTTTGCACAAAATATATGAAGGATTTTAAAAATGTCAATCAATGTGTATGGGATTATGACAAAGATGATAGAGTTGCAGGTGAAGTATTAGAAGAAAATGGATGTCGCTTCAAGATATCATATCAAGAAAGAAGTGCAATACATTCCTTTATTAGATTCAAAACACATCTTTGTTCGATAAGTGGCATGGGTTAAAAAAAATCACACAATAATTTATTTACTCAATTGCATTTACACATTTATATTATTAATCTTACTATTTGTAAGTCATTATTCTATGTAGAAAATATGAAGAAGAGAATCAAACTTGGATGCAACATCAATCTCAAAGGCGTAGATGTCATGATTTGATTGGAGGTGATTCTTTTCCAAAATTTGAAGAATAGATTTCTAATGCAATTAGTGATGCAAAAGAAGAAGGTCAAGATATAACAACAGAGGAAAGTGAGCTTTCACGACTGCCACATTTATGGGCTATGCGTTTTAGTGGAATGTGGGCCTATGGTAGTCATATAAGAGTGGAAGAAAAAGACAAAGGAAAGACAAATTGTGATTGTGTTCTTAGTGCTGAATTTATTCATGAAATTGAGAAGAAATTTTATGTTGGATTCATCCAAGAAATTATTCAAGTGGATTTTGGTGAAAATAGTCCTATATTATTAAAATGTAAGTGGATCCAACCATTCACGGTATAATTTGATGATTATGGATTTGTACGTGCAAATACATGACAATTTTTATCTTAGACAGATGAATTGTATGTTTCCCCTCTTCAAATTAACCAATCATTTCTAATTGATGATGTAAGAAGCCCAGGTTGGTCATATGCCATTCAAACATAGCCTCGTTAGAGAGAAAAATTCATGGAATTTTTTGATGTAATGCCTGATAGGCAATATGTTAATTTACAAGAAACATTCGAAGAAGTGGATGAAGATAATGAGGGACTGCTTGAAGAAGAGATTTTGATTACCAATGAAGAAATTGGGAGAGATAATGTATTGCATGCCACAAATGAGGATGAGGAATAAAATCAAGTAGATGCAGACACGAGTGATCAGGATTCTAATCTTGTTGGAAATGCAGATGATTATTGATGAGCCCCATTTTATGACCTTTTTTCTAAGACTTTTATGTTGTTTTAAGAATATTTTATGTTTGAAGGACATGGACCTTCAAACTAATACATGTTTCAAAGCTTTAATGTTGAACAAATTTTCTATATGAATGCAATCTGGATATGTTTTCATATAAAAATGAGGATGCAATATGAATATGTTTTCATATATGAATGCAATATGAATATGTTTTCATATATAAATGTTGTATGCAATATGAATATGTATACTATCATTGCTTTACTTTGACAACGATCTTTTCTTAACAGCTCCTTTGGACTATTTACTGCTTTTATATATGTTCTTTATCACTATCATTGTTCTAGAATCCTTTATAAAAGCCATCATTGAAGCATTGTTAAACATTTTTTCTATGTTTTCTTTTACACTTTTTTACTAAAATAGCATTGTCTTCCCTACATATGGCATTATCTTTAGCCCTATTTTGTAATATTATTGTATACCATTGCCTTGTGAACTACTTTAACACTTCCAGATTACTTTAAAAAATTAAAAGGGTTCTAAGTCTCTAAAAGAAGCCAATTAATCACATCACACAAAAGCAAAAAATGTGTTTTGATAAATCAAAAATATCCTTGATATATCAACTTAAATAATAAGGAAATATTATGTTGGAGACAACCATATAACTGAATATATTTAACAAGCAGTTGATACCAATATGAAGCCACTGACTCAAATTTATTTCATTGATCTTCTCAAATCATACTTCCAACATAGTCTTTTGAAATTTAAACATCATAATTTTTTTTTGCTGTCTATCTATCCCTATTCGCCTATCCCTTTTGTCACTATGTAATAGATTTATAAATATCAAAACTTTGAAGGGATGCACCCCTTCATGAAATATATTTTGATAACAACAACAACTAGCAATGATTAAACAAAAAAAATTAGGCTCTTGTTAGCCATAAGTGAACTTTTGATAGATTGTCTAGATAATCTCATCTTTTGTGAGTATCAACATCTCCTAATGCATTTTTGACTGCTATCTCTGTGTTCACCATTTTATCATTCTGCTCGCATGCTTCATCCACTATTGAGTCTTTACCTATAGCCAGTTCCAAAGTCTTTTGTAGTATCAACTCACATTCTTCAATCCATTTAGTCTTTTTTTTTTCCCCATCATTTTCAAACAGTGTTTGTATTCCTTCATTTGTGGCATCAATTAAACCTTTTGCATCTCCTTGAAGTTCCTCAGAGTAATCTTTGTGCTTTCTTATGATTTCCTTAGCATTAGTGATAGCCTGATTATCAAGAGTATCTCTCTTCTGTATTTCTTGAAGTTTCTCTAGGAGTTTTTTACTAATTCTTTTATGCTCCTACTCTGCAATATAATTGTTTGAGTGAGTTCCCCAGAGTTTTCTCAGCCAAACCATCAAGTTAGCCTATATTTTTCTAATCACTGCAGAAAGTGTATCAAATTTTCCTTGAGAATATACATCTGATACTTCCCACTTGTCCTTTGTTTGAGAGCTTTCTCCTTGATTCGGAAACAAGATCAGCTTCTCCAACTTTCAGTGTTAGGACATGTCCAAAATCCTTTTCAGTGTCAATAATAATAGACTTCTTATGTCGTGGATACAGGGCCTAGATCATAAGGGAACCTTCATCAGGGTTATACTTTGATCCTGTATACACTTTTGTCACTCCCTCGTGGCTAAGCTTATTTGTAGCATTGTTATCCTTCAAGAAACTATCAAAAACAAGGGGAGTTTAGATCCAATCCTGGGAAAATCATGACACCTGAATCTTCTAACAATTTTCTCCCTCTCTCTAGGGCCATATCTTTCATTTCCTTTTCCACACTTAGCTTCAAATTATTCAATAATTGATCCTCATTATTTGGTGTTACATTTTCAACAGATTCTCTTATTTCTTTTCCCTTTTGATTGTACAAGAAGGCTCTGAATTCTCGAGATTTCACAAACTCATCATTTGCTACAAAGGATCTATAAGCCATTTTCCTTGTGTCTTTATCCAAACCCTCTCCAATTTCTGGTTCTCTAGGAGGAAGCTTATAATCCTTAGTTTTAAATTTGGAGATTTAATTAGTTGGACCTTGAGACCCCTCATCACCAGGTGACTCCTCACCAGAAGATAATAGCTCCACATCTTGTATATTTTTTTATTTGTTGTTCTAATCCCTTGTTATATTCATCAACAACCCTCTCAGCTTCATTGAAATCCAAATTTCTAATCAAAACATCATACTAATAAGGTATATGATTATACCCACCTAAGTTCATCTTTTTCTTAGCAAAGTCAATGTATCCCTCCGGATCAAACCCTTTTCATGGTGGAGCTTTCTTCAAATTAAAATGCAATAACTTATCCAAAATAAAATCATACCCTTCCTTCGACAATATAGTTAAATCTCCAAAGCACAAAGTGCTTGGCATGAATGTCTTTTTTCCAAAGGAACTAAAATTCATTACACTTGAGAAATCCATTTTCCTAACAGTTTTGAATTAGGCAATTCTATCAGGCACTATTTTAGGCAAGATGAATGGTGTATCTTCAAAACCATACACTCTGATCATAGTAGCATCTTCAAAACAATACCGATTTCCCTAGTTGTGTCCAATAGGTCCATTGAAATATTTGGGTCTCAGGAACCTCTTAATCTCTTTAGACAATGCATAGTCACAAGGATGATTAAAGAATATGTACAATGTTTTAACAAAGTATTCTTCAAAATGCACAAAACTTGAATTGGAAAACCTGCTATCTCAAATAGTAGTCCATAATTGAATTGGTAAAAATTTACCCTCCCTATCAAACTATGTAATCCTTAGCTCTTCTGGCCACATTCCCAATTCATGTCCATAATATAATATTATATGCATAAAAATAGAGTATTGCTTGAAATGTAAAATAGGGGATCCATTATTTATTGCCATTAGCCCTCAATCAATTCCTTTGAAGGTGTATGAAGCATAATAAAAGGGTCTGGCATTGTGATACTAAACATTAGCTGCAATTATCATTGGTACAATTGACATAAGCTCGAGAGCTTCCATCCCTAACACATGACATACTGATAAGTATGTATAATATTTCACATAAGGCTCGAATAAGTCTACATGAAATGGAGGCCCATAATTTTCATCTAGTGGAACCATATGTTTATCCCTTTTAGTTCTATGCAACAATAATGTCCACCCCCTATAGGTGGTATCCATTCTCTAGAATTCTTTCTCCAAATTCTCATGCAAAACAACTTCGTCACATGTGCCTTCTAGGTTAAAAACTTCACAAATTGTAGCTTCTGACACATGTATGATAGGTTTACCCAATGAATTACAGATAGCTTTGAGTTTTGGATCGTAATGGGTAGCTAAGAGTTGTATTAATTCCACATCCACAAATATGTTTGGGACAACCAATTTTCCCAGGTTGAATTTCCAGGGATTGCATACTGGTTGGAACCTATCCCTTCGACAATAGTCAAACATAAATAGTTCATATACCTAAATTAAAGTCCACAAATCCCCTATGTGTTTGGATTTATCCTCAAATTTATCCACATCTGCCTTAAGTTGTGCAAAACATCTGGCTTTAGGTCTTGAGCCAGGTAGTTGCTCAATAAGATCTTGATTCAATTTCCTTTCAGTTGTTTGTGATTCATCCCTAGTCTCAATCTTTTAGTTTTTTCCCCTAGGATGACTACCCCACCCTTCTTTTTTCTACCTTTAGGTTTTCCAGAGCTTGAACCCTCCATTTTATTTTCTCAAATTGACAGAATTGAAAATACAATTGTAGAGAATCCACAAGCTTACTTGAAAATATCAAGTTGCACAAAATTCTCTTGCTTATGTCCATTCTCCCATTCCTTTTGCTGCCAACCCTTCAAATTCTCATCAATTATTCTCGTTTCACTTAGAGAATTATCTATTAAATGTGTATTTGTGTGGCCATTAATGTCCAAATTTGAACACAAGTGTAGCAGATTTTTTGAATTTCCCACTATCAAACCGAATAATTATATCGACAAGAACTATTTAAACTATGGTTGATCTATGAGTTTGAATCAAGCAGAGTGTTCATTAGACACCTTATATGGTCAGGAAGACCAAATATCATTCTTATCGATGTTAAATAGTTCATCTTTTGATTCATATCACTTGCAGAAAGAGATTTATTAAGTCACTTAGATATCAGAACTATTGCCAAGTGTTACTCTGACGAGATTTGATCCATTCATATAACAATCGAAAAGAGAATAAGTATCGTTGAAAGATTTGAAAGTTACTCTGACGCTATAGGTCTCTCCAATGTATCATCTTCCTCCTTCGGATGAATTTCACAAGACTCTCTCCGATATTACTTTCATCAGTGTAACATATGGAATCAAGAAAACATTTTAAACTCATTTCAACAACACATGTCTCCCCAACATGTTTCTTTTTGCTTTATCAGTGAAACAAAGTGAACATCTTACCAATGAAATTCCATCGGCATGACATGTATGCTCGGGCTGACTTGAGGATCTCACTCCAATGGTATTTTTCTTGTCAATAACCCATTCATTGGTGAAACAATAGGCTTTGTCTTCCCAAATATGTATCCTCCTCAGTTGTTGATCATTGTGACAATGTTGACCTTTCACCGATATGCCAAAAATGCCTGAATTCAAAGGTTATAACTTATGGGTCAGAGAGACATGGACATAGTCATGCCGATATGGATTATTTATTCAAAGGCTCTTGCTCAATGATTATCAAAGGGATTTTGGCACGTGTCAAAAGGTCAAATCTGATGGGATCACTGGTGGATATGATATGTAAAGGGGATTATAACAATTTTGCACTCAAGATGTGGCTACCTTGTGGAGTTTATGAATGTAAGCTACTATAAAATTTTTAAAATTTTACAATCCCAACACATTACATATTGATCACATCCTTTGTTGTCTTCACATTCTTTTTAACAGTGATATCACTGTTATCAACATTTGTGCTTCTGACTTTATGCACTAGAAATCACTGTCTCATACGTATCTTTATATACTGTACGGTCATTTTTTTTTTTTTCTTTGATCAAATTTTCTTCACTGTTTTGCATATATCTTGATGTTCACTTCTATTTGACTTCTTAGTCCTCAAATAATGGCGTTCCTTTCTTGTAACTCACTGTCCACTCCAACATATCTATTCTTTTTCATGAAATCTACCACTTCATCAATGTATCTGGATGTTATGAACAAATTATTACGTAACAAAACAAAAAAAATAATAATCACTAAATACCATAGACATTTATTAGTTATGGTGCTATCACCTAAGCAAAGAATTGGTTTAGTTGTACAAAATGGTTGCCATGCTACAAGTTCATGTCCAGTTAAAATTTGGTAATACAGATTTTTGTATTGAACCATGAATGAAAACATTATTGCTAAAGATTTGATGGATTGATTCAAATACATTGCTAAGTTTTTAATGCAATTGGCATTTCTACAAGGCACCATTATTTAATATCCATTGACTAAAATACCAACAAAGTCTAATGATTGTTGTTCTTTGTAGTGCTTTAGACTTTGTACATGTTTTAATGACTTTTCATTAAAACTGAGACCTCATAAACATGTATTTATGCAATTTTTGTTACGGTTAATTATCTTTGTATCAAGTTGCTAGTTTATACATTATTGTTTTTTTGGACATCAGGAAATGAAGAAAAATAATGAAAGGCACAAATTAGATGATAGCGATCACAATGTTGAAATTCTAGTGATAAATTATGAAAACTTTTGTGAAGAATGTGTGGCCAAGAATAACGAATATTTATCACGTCTTGGTTTTCCAAACATGCAAGTTGTAAATCCACTAAGTAGTAAATTATTTGTTTAATACTATTTAATGAAATTTTATAGGAAAGAGCTTTATGTATATAAGAAATAATATGATATGTTTTTTGTGTTACAGGCAAGAAAAATAGATTAGAGAAAATGCAGAGAAAAAACAAAAAGAAAGTAAAGGTATAGTGCTTCCAGCTTGTAGAAGCCAACACTTTCATGATTCAACAAACGAAGTTGGTGAAAAAAATAGTTGTGATGAAGTGCAATCTATGGAGACCAGTACTGATCTACCTACTCATGCCACACATGATGTGGCTAAGGAGCATGAAGTTTCAGTTAATCAAAGTCATGAAGAGAGTCTGCTTGCATCTGATGTGCCTGAGAATGCACCTGTCACATCTACAAATTTTGAAGGAATTAGTGGATCGTTGTGCCTGCTTATCTTAAAAGATAAAGATTGAGTCAAGATTTATATAGATCTACAGAGAGGAACACAAAAGAAATAATATTAGAAGGAAAGAAGCCATTCTTGGTTGAGGTATCAAGAGATGGTGAACCCATTGGGAAAAATGCAGCAAGGTGGGCCTCTGAGTTGGACATAAGACGTGGGGCCCATTTGGATGTCTACAAATCAAATTTTGTAGAGAAAGATCCATGAAATGTGGAATATGTTATACAAAAAATGGAAAATGCCTTTGACACTTTTGGTGGAAAAATCTCTAGAAAATATTACAAGAACAAGATGAGACTTCTAATGAACACTTTTGGATACAATTAAAGAAAAATAATCATGGAGGGAAAAGACATGTTTGACATGCTATGGAAGAAACCTCCTACTTATCCATTGATGAGCTAAAGGGGCTCTATAATGAATGTTTCATAAGACACAACACTTGCTGAAGGTTTTACAAATGGGGTAGCAAGCTAAGTGGACTTAACCTTGGGGGAAACTTCGTGGTTAAGCGCGCTTGAGCTGGAGTAGTACTGGGATGGGTGACCTCCCGGGAGGGACCAATGCTTCACCTCTGTGAGCATCACCTAGATGCAATGAGTGCTAAGTGGACCATTCATTATCATGAGAGATGGGTTCTTGTGAACCACTACTCATGAATCATGGGTCAATGAGTTTGACTCGAAAACTTACACGATTGAATCCTGATAGCAATATCATAATTTGACACGCTGTGGAAGAAACCTCTTACTTATCAATTGATGAGCTAAAGGTGCTCTATAATGAATGGTTCATAAGGCACAAAACTTGTTGAAGGTTTTGCAAATGGGGTAGCAAGCTAAGTTGGTTTTACCTTGGGGGAAACTCTATGGTTAAGCGCGCTTGAGCTGGAGCAGTATTGGGATGGGTGACCTCCCGAGACAGACCAATGGTTCACCTCTGTGAGCATAACCTAGATGCAATGAGTGCTAAGTGGACCATTCATTATCATGAGAGATGGGTTCTTGTGAACCACTACTCATGAATCATGGGTCAATGAGTTTGAATCGAAAACTTGTACGGTTGAATCCTGATAGCAATATCATAATTTGACATGTTGTGGAAGAAACCTCCTACTTATCAATTGATGAGCTAAAGGGGCTCTATAATGAATGGTTCATAAGGCAAAACACTCGCTGAAGGTTTTGCAAATGGGGTAGCAAGGTAAGTGTGCTTAACCTTGGAGTAAACTCTATGGTTAAGCGCACTTGAGCTGGAGTAGTACTGGGATGGGTGGCATCTCGGGATGGACCAATGCTTCACCTCTGTGAGCATCACTAGATACAATGAGTGCTAAGTGGGCCATTCATTATCATGAGAGATGGGTTCTTGTGAACCACTACTCATGAATCATGGATCAATGAGTTTGACTCGAAAACTTACATGGTTGAATCTTGATAGCAATATCATAATTTGACACGCTATGGAAGAAACCTCTTACTTCTCAATTGATGAGCTAAAAGGGCTCTATAATGAATGGTTCATAAGGCATAACACTTGTTGAAGGTTTTGCAAATGGGGTAGCAAGCTAAGTGGGCTTAACCTTGGGGGAAACTTCGCGGTTAAGCACGCTTGAGCTAGAGCAGTAATGGGATGGGTGACCTCCCAGGATGGACCAATGCTTCACCTCTTTGAGCATCACCTAGATGCAATGAGAACTAAGTGGACCATTCATTATCATGAGAGATGGGTTCTTGTGAACCACTACTCATGAATCATAGGTAATGAGTTTGACTTGAAAACTTACATGGATGAATCCTGATAGCAATATCATAATTTGACACACTATGGAAGAAACCTCCTACTTATCAATTGATGAGCTAAAGGGGCTCTATAATGAATGGTTCATAAGGCACAACACTTGCTTAAGGTTTTTCAAATGGGGTAGCAAGCTAAGTGGGCTTTACCTGGGGGGAAACTTCGTGGTTAAGTGCGCTTGAGCCGGAGCAGTACTGGGATGGGTGACCTCCCGGGAGGGACCAATGCTTCACCTCTGTGAGCATCACCTAGATGCAATGAGTGCTAAGTGGACCATTCATTATCATGAGAGATGGGTTATTCTAAACAACTACTCATGAATCATGGGTCAATGAGTTTGACTCGAAAAATTACACCGTTGAATCCTGGTAGCAATATCATAATTTGACACGTTGTGGAAGAAACCTCCTACTTATCAATTGATGAGTTAAAGGGGCTCTATAATGAATGGTTCATAAGGCACAACACTTGTTGAAGGTTTTTGAAATGGGGTAGCAAGCTAAGTGGACTTAACCTTGGGGAAAACTCTGTGGTTAAGCGCGCTTGAGTTGGAGCATTATTGGGATGGGTGACCTCTCGAGACAGACCAATGCTTCACCTTTGTGAGCATCACCTAGATGCAATGAGTGTTAAGTGGACCATTCATTATCATGAGATATGGGTTCTTGTGAACCACTACTCATAAATCATGGGTCAATGAGTTTGACTCGAAAACTTACACGGTTGAATCCTGATAGCAATATCATAATTTGACATGTTGTGGAAGAAAACCTCCTACTTATCAATTGATGAGTTAAAAGGGATCTATAATGAATGGTTCATAAGGCACAACACTTGCTAAAGGTTTTGCAAATGGGGTAGCAAGCTAAGTGGGCTTAACCTTGGGGGAAACTCTGTGGTTAAGCATGCTTGAGCTGGAGCAGTACTGGGATGGGTGACCTCTCAGGACAGACTAATGCTTCACCTCTATGAGCGTCACCTAGATGCAATGAGTGCTAAGTGTACCATTCATTATCATAAGAGATGGGTTCTTGTGAACTGCTACTCATGAATCATGGGTCAATGAGTTTGACTCAAAAACTTACAAGGTTGAATCTTGATAGAAATATCATAATTTGACATACTATGGAAGAAACCTCCTTATTATCAGTTGATGAGCTAAAGGGGCTTTACAATGAATGGTTCATAAGGCACAACACTTGCTGAAGTTTTTGTAAATGGGGTAGCAAGCTAAGTGGGCTTTACCTTGGGGGAAACTCTGTGGTTAAGCGCGCTTGAGCTGGAGAAGTACTGGGATGGGTGACCTCCTGGGATGCACCAATTCTTCACCTCTGTGAGCATCACCTAGATGCAATGAGTGCTAAGTGGACCATTCATTATCATGAGAGATGGGTTCTTGTTAACCACTACTCATGAATCATGGGTCAATGAGTTTGACTCGAAAACTTACACAGTTGAATCCTGATAGCAATATCATAATTTGACACGATGTGTAAGAAACCTCCTACTTATCAATTGATGAGCTAAATGGGCTCTATAATGAATGGCTCATAATGCAAAACACTCGCTGAAGGTTTTGAAAATGGGGTAGCAAGCTAAGTGGGCTTAACCTTGGGGGAAACTCTGTGGTTAAGCACGCTTGAGCTAGAGTAGTACTGGGATGGGTGACCTCCTGGGAGGGACCAATGCTTCACCTCTGTGAGCATCACCTAGATGCAATGAGTGCTAAGTGGACCATTCATTATCATGAGAGATGGTTTCTTGTGAACCACTACTCATGAATCATAGGTCAATGAGTTTGACTGGAAAACTTACACCATTGAATCCTGATAGCAATATCATAATTTGACATGCTATGGAAGAAACCTCCTACTTATCAATTGTTGAGCTAAAGGGGCTCTATAATGAATGGTTCATAAGGCACAACACTTGTTGAATGTTTTGCAAATGGGGTAGCAAGCTAAGTGGGCTTAACCTTGGGGGAAACTCTGTGGTTAAGTGCACTTGAGATGGAGCAGTACTGGGATGGGTGACCTCCCGAGACGGACCAATTCTTCACCTCTGTGAGCATCACCTAGATGCAATGAGTGCTAAGTTGACCATTCATTATCATGAGAGATGGGTTCTTGTGAACCACTACTCATGAATCATGGGTCAATGAGTTTGACTCGAAACTGCACTGTTGAATCCTGATAGCAATATCATAATTTGACATGCTGTGGAAGAAACCCCCTACTTATCAACACTCTATCTCCCAAAGAGTGGGAGGCATTGAAAGAAAGTATGCATTCTAAAGAATATTTGACAAAGAGTAATAGAGGCAAGAGAGCAAGAGATAATGTGAGGACTGAATATACATTTGGTCGAGGTGGGTTGCAGGCCAAAATGGACAAATGTGGAGTAAGTGTATGGATTTTGGGTTCAATTTACATTGCGTTATTTATTTCAATTTTTTATTGAACTGACTATATGTTGAAATTGACATTGTATTTTAGGTGGAAAACAATAATAGTAAAGCAAGTGTAGAAGATGTTGTCAATTACATGGTAGCACTAGATCGTACTAAATCTAATGCTAGTATCGTGAGGAAATCTAGTTCGTCAACAAAGATTTCACAATGATCTGTTGAATGCCCAGTAAGAGCCTCTCCAAATCATGTCATCTGAAATGAAGAGTACCAACATATAATGAGTTTCTTAAACTGTCTCACTGACAAAGTTTCACAATTGGCTGCCTCTGTTAAGCCTATAGTTTGTGCATGGAATGACCATAATTCCACAGGTTCAGATAAGGTAAGTGGCTATCCCTCAATATTTTGATTATCAACTATATCATCTTTATATTGTATTCTAAAGATGTATGTTAATTTCATAAAAAAATTCCACAACATTCCTTTATAAAATTACTCTCGTGATCTCTAGGAAAAGTATTATGATCATATATAGAATAGTGAATCTATAAAATTTCGCCTTTTGTTTCTTTGAAATCCATTGTGACTGTCCTAAATGTTGTGATTGTGAGTTTTATGATAAAACAACTATGAGATCAATGAATGATCCGTTAGGTCTCATAAGTGCAGGTTTTAAAACCATAAGGGGGTGCCAATCCCTTAATACACCTTTGGCCCATGAACAAGGTAAACAAGACTAATTCCCTCGATTTCTCTATGTTTTCTCTGTTTTCTCCAGATTTTCTTCTTCTATATGGACCGTACAGGCTCATAAATGTTTTGAATTCCATTATTTAGTGTAGCATATTGTGTTATCTTTAAAATTAACTCCTTTTGGGAGTCTAACTCCATTTTTTGTAAAATATCCCCTTGGTTTTCTAGAACTGCCTATGTGAGGGCAGCAAAGGCTATGTTTGGGAACTTAATGATGTAAATTTCCATTCCATATATTTTTTTCACCTGTGTCTCAATGGAATGTCATAATAAAGTGTTAGGATAGGTTTTCTTTTGGTTTGAGTGCAGGTAATGTAAGTTGGGGTGTAACCCCAAGGTCTTAAAAGGGTGTTTTCATGGTGAAAAGGAGGGTGTAGACTTGTAGAGTGGTGGTGCAGTATTGCCAAAGGGCATGCAAGAGTTTCTAAAGCTTGAGGGGGTCTAACTTAAAGTGTTTGAGTATTTTTTGTTGCTTGGAGGGGTTGGCAATATGCATTTTCAATAAGGGTGCTTTAAAACCTTAGGTTCCTAGGCTACAAGGATGGTTTTTTAGTAGGGGATCAAATTAAGTTTTTGGGGTCCTAAGACCTGCTGAATCCTTTGTTTTGAAGCATAAATCAACACTGTTTCAATTTTTTTTGGTTTGGGATTGAAATCTTGGAGGGGTTCCTTTGTAAATTTGACCTATTTGGAGGCCTAAATCGATGGAAAAGTCAGTTTTCTCAAATTTGTTCCAAAGGAGTCATATGGGGGGCTAAGATATGTTTTGTAACTCTGTAATGGGTTTCTGAATCATCCATTTTTTGGGTAAGTGTTTTGGGAAGATATTGAGAAAAGTGCCTAAAATCATGTTAGGAGTGCTACTAGGGCAATTTAAGTAAATGTTGAAAAATTGAAGAGTTAAAGTGATTTGTATTTGAAGATTGTTTTGTGATCAGACATATGAGTTATTTTTAAAGATAACATAATATACTACACTAAATAATGGAATTCATAACATTTATGAGCCTATACAGTCCGTACAAAAGAAGAAAATCTGGAGAGAATAGAGAAAACGTTATCTTTTTATCTTTTTATTGATAGTTTGTATAGAAGAATAAATTTTGGAGCCTCTATGACATGATGTTGGACATCCTCCATGTTATGCTTCAATTTATCAATTTCATTTTTCATTTGTTGTATCTATGGATCCTCTGCTTGGACAAGTGGGTGATAGACAATTACTTCATCTCCTCTCACTTTGGTGGCTTGCTACAATTGTTGCTTTAGCTTTACATTTTCAATAAAAAAATTGTTCACCCCATCATTTGATAATTTCAATATTTTCTCATATTCATTAATCTTCTTTTCCATGTTTTCTACTACATCCTTGGTGAACATTGCAGAATGTATAGTCATAGTGGTAGCTTCTGTAGGAGTTGTGTCTCTCATTGTTTTAACCATAACTGACCCTCTCAATTCTTGTACTACATCCAAAAGTTGAGGCTTCCTTGTATTCTTCTGCTTTGTCCATAGAGCAAGTGTTTGGGTAGTAGGATTTGATAAAATATTTAGAGAATTCCCAGTCTCAACACATAGCTTGTTTGAAAGCACCTGTTTTAGGCTTTTAGCCATAGAAGCAGGGTAATGAACTGTTTGATAAAATGCTTTGATAGACATGTATGAAAAATGTGTTAGCATAGACAAGGCAGTGAACTCTTTGAAAAAATTCCTAAAAGAAATGAGGTCTCATGGTGATGGAATTCCATGACAATCAAAAGCAATTTGATTATCATGACATTCCATCACCATGAGACCTCATTTCTTTGAGGCATTTTTTCAAAGAGTTCACCGCTTTGTCTATGCTATTGCTTACTATTATGATTTTGATAGATTTTTTCCAAGCATCCATAGCTAGTTTGAAAGCACTTGTTTTAGGTTTTTAGCCATAGCAACAAGGCAGTGAACTATTTGACAAAATGCTTTGGTAGACATGTATGAAAAATGTGGTAGCATAGACAAGGTAGTGAACTATTTGAAAAAATGCCTCAAAGAAATGTGGTCTGATAGAATTATGTTATTTTCTACTATGGATCATAAAGCAATAATAAAACTCTTGAAATTTTGTTCTTTTCTAAGAAATTTCTAATTATTTGTAGTTCCAAGCTTCTATGCTTTCCCGTACAGGGTTTCCTTGTTCTCTTTTGCATTGAATTATGTGGTTGAGTGAGTTAAATTCAATTTGTTTCTGATTTGGTGGATTCTTGAAGAATTTTGTGCTTTTTGTAGTCAAATTGTCAAATTGGTGAATATACAAAAAAGGATTTTCACCCATTACACCTATTGTGACTTTTATGCTTGGAAAGGCTCTGTTGACTATTTTTTACATGAATTACTCATCTGGATATATTTTTTTGCATGATGGTTAAACCACATGCAGAGCAATTTTATCAAAGCAGCACGAAAACAACAATGCCTTGATGTCAATCATAGTTGTGTTGAAGTTGAGGTAGTATAATAGTTGTTGTGGAATTTTTTTTATAGATTTTGCATTCTTTACTTGACTTATATTAACTTTGCATGATGATTAAACCACATGCATTGTAATTATATGAAAGAAAAAAGAAAAAGGAAAAGACCATGTCAATAGAGCTCTCAACAAAGCTACACAACTTCAAGACAATGTTGACAGTGATTATGCTGAATTCGAGGAGTATATGCATGATATTGATAGTACTATTGGTGTTGAACTTGAGGTGAATGCTACAAAATGTTACTTTTCCTTGATTCTGAAACCCTTAATGTATTAATGACTGTTATGATCCCAAATAGTGAACAAGCTTATAGAATAGTGAATAGATAACTAAAACATTGAATGTAACCCATAGAACAATCATTGTACCTACTTTATTAGTTTTCAGTGGGGATTGTTGGCACTTCAATACTTTATGATGCTTGATTGTGTTTTAGGGAATTGTAATTGAACTTGTCAACATCTTGAACTTAGCGTGCTGCTTCATTCATTGGATGATAACTGCTATTTTTTCCTTCACGGATCTGCTGTTAACTCTTCATTATGGTTGTTGTTATTAAAAAAAAATCTTTTGATATTCTTGCCACTTTCTCTTAATGTCTTGTTGTTGTTTAGTAATGATATTTTCTGCTTGATCCATTAAGCTCTTTGTTACAGCCATAAAACTCATTGCCCTTGCACTAAACTCACTGCTACTACTACTTGTTCATTAGACATCATTCCTTACTTCTTTTTGCATAATATTACACTATTTTCTAACAGTGAAAGGATCTTTGTCTATTATTTATGTGACCTCTACATCCAACCTTATTTGTTAGTCATTTATTGCTACTATGAAAACCACAGAGAAAGACTACATTGTTTCCTCAATGACTGCTCTTAATGGTTGTCACATGTTGCCTTGATACATTTTGTTCTTTGTTCTTCTTTTATATGTCATCATTGGCAGGGTTATGTTGAGTGCATGGGGTTATGTTTCAGAGCTTTAATGCCACTATTTTTGTACATCCTAATGTATTTCACCTTCACCTTGCAGCAGTAGTAGTAGTGCTCTCATATTGCATTCTTTGTTTTTGTGCATTAGCTACCTTTTTTATGTGTAATAGTGTTGTCATAACCTTATGTTTCTGGTATGCATGCATGGTAATGTAGTGTTTATATTTGAGGCCTTTGTATCTGATTAGCATGAAGCTAATAGTAACATTGTAAGCACTGCTATGAGTGTTGGTTTTTTAGTAAATTAGATTGACCATGGCAATTATTTTTGAAATTTTTGTACAATATCCCATGTATCATTCTTTTTCAAAGATTCCATTTCTTCATCCATAGAAATCTTCCTAGATTTTGCATCATTCAGACCTAATTTCTCTTCTATAGATTTTGGTTCATCCATGTTAGTATTCAAAGAAAAATAAATCTCCAATCATCAGGTGCATACCTTTCAAGTGGTTGTCTATTATTTGTAGACCTACAAACAAGTTGAGTTGGAATTTCTTCCTCCTCTTCTAAAGACCTAGAGCTAGATGAGATCTCCTCAACTTCTTGCCTATCCTTGGGCCTCGATTTAACTTTCTCGGGTGTAGTAGGAAATTGAATCACATCTTCCTATTTACTTTGTTCTAGTTGTAATGTAACAAAAGAAGGCTTAGTTTCTCTAAAAATAACACTTCTACTATATATTACCTTTTGTGAAACAGGTTCCCAAAGCTTGTATCCTTTTACACCATAACTGTATATCATGAAGATACATTTCACAACCTTGTTCTCCAACTTTTTTTTCTTCTCCTTTGGCACATGTGGATATGCCTCACAACCAAAAACTCTAAGATGTCTTAATGAAGGCTTGTGATGACCATGCATCTATAGGTGTCTTATCAATAAGAGATGATGTAGGAGACTTGTTAATCAGGTAACAGATGGTGACAATAGCTTCAGACCAAAACCTTTGCTCTAGGCCAACACCACTCAACATACTCCTAGCCTTCTCCATCACTGTCTTGTTCATTCTTTCTGCAACTAAATTATGTTGTGGAGAATACAGAGTTATTTTCTATCTATGAATACCACAATATTTACATAATATTTCAAAATCATTAGAGAAAAATATGCTGCCATCATCAGTCCTCAAACAATTTATTTTATTTCCAGTCTGCAACTCAACCATTGCTTTAAATTTTTTAAATAAACTAAAAAAATTCAGATTTACTCTTTAGAAAATATACCCATGTCCTTCTACTATAATCATCAATAAATGAAACATAATATGTGGATTTACCAATCAAAGGAACATCTATAGGACCAAACACGTCAGAATGAATAAGATCCAATACACCACAAGATTTATGAGAACTTGAGTAAAATTGAACGTAGTTTTATTTTCTATAAAATAAATGCTCATAGAAATCAAATTCAATATTACAATCAGACAAACCTTCAACAATATTTTTATTTTTCAAGGTCCTTAGACCCTTTTCTCCAATGTGGCCAAGTCTCCGACCATGCCATAGCATAGTTTTCTCTATAAGTAACTTTGTTTTAGAAGAAAGAGCACCCTTCGGTACCCAAACACCATGACCATTTGTTGTAGGTGAAACCCTCACTTCTACGAACTTTATTTTTATAGAATTACTATTGCACTCAATAGTGCATGCATCAAGATTATACAATGTGACATATTTGACACCTCTAGCAATCACCATAGCACCTCTAACCATCTTGCATCCTAAATTAAAAAATACTAACTGCACACCCACATCTATTAGTTTTCTTACAGATAATAGATTTCATGCTAATCCAAGGATATGCAAAACACCATTAATCCTTTCTATTCTACAATCAGGAAACCTGATTTTAAATTTACCATAGCTAATAATTTCTAAATGAGTATCATCAGCCAAGTACACCTTGCCTACACTAAATTCTTCATATTCAAAAATTCAATCTTTATTAAAGGTCATATGGAAAGATGCACCTGAATCAATTAACCATGAATCATTACCTTTAGAAGTTATCAAATTTGCAATGAATGTGTCACCAAATTCCTTCACAGACTCAGAATTAGAAATTAAATTTCTTCTTTTTCTTCTTCTTTTCTTCTTTACATTCCTTACAAACATGTCTAGGCTTAACGCAGTTCCAACAAATAACTTTGGACTTTCAAGGAGATTTGGATCTCCACCTGGACTTGGATTTTTCAAGCTTCTCATTCTTCTTTCCTTGTCCCTTAGGTCTTCGAAATAAATTTAGGGCATAATTGGCAATGACAAATACCTTCCTCCTTATCTCTTCAAAAAGAAAAGAACCCACCACATCTTTAGTCTTCAAAAATATAGTACTCCCAATAGCCATAACAAGAGAATCCCACAAATCGAGCAAAGAACAAAGCAAGATCTGAAATTTCTCCTCCTCATCCATTTTGACACCAATGGATTCCAATTGAGCCACTAGCATATATTGAATACTTCTAGGTGGTCTGTGATTCATCCACACTCTTCCATTCTCAAGGAAAACAAATTTCTCCTCAAGAAAATATTATTCACTAAAGATTTGGCCTAATACATCTCACCAAGCTTCTTCCATTGTTTCTATGCAAAGGTCTCCTCATGGAAATTAATTAAAATAGATTTTTCCAAACACAATATAATTAGACCCTTGGATTTATGGTCCATAACATCATATTGAGCAACCTATGTAGGATTTGGAGGCCTTGAAACATTCTCATCAATAGCATCCCATAGATCTTGATCTATCAAAATATACTCCATATTTAGCTTCCATATTTCAAAATAATCTCTAGAAAATTTGTCTACTTCTATTCTCCTTGATCAACTTGCCATCTAAACATTTCTGCAACAAGATCACAAAGTATCTTCTACACAAGCTCCCACTCAAATCTAGATTTGTTCAAAAAACCCAACAACCCACAACTAAAACCAATGGTGATCAAGCTCTGATACCACTTGTAAGGAAGCTAAGGTAGAAGAATAACTTCCTACACTAGTATTGAGAGGAGAATAGTGCAAAATTTTTACAAATCTTTAACAGTTACAGAAACTTAACCAAAAATAAACACAAATATCATGCATACCATGACACGGTGATTTACGTAAGGAAAACCCTTTCAGGAGAAAAAACCCACTCCAAAAGCCACCCAATATATTATTTAGTAAATCACAAAGATTACAATATACTTACAAAGAAAGCTTCTCATAGGATTATCACCACTCAGAGATCAAGAGACAACATGACTATTATCAGACTCCCAGAATTCATCACCATCTCTCTCTATCATTGTTGTATTGCAGTTCCCTCATAAAATAGGATTGCATTCTAGGGAAAGATAGGCCAAAAAAATATCCACCATTAGATCTAAAACCTAATAATTAACAGTCTAGATTTACAATATATCATTTATCTAATGTATGTCAGCCATTTTAGTATTTTCCTAAAAAAATTAACAAAAAATTATTTACATGCATCCCACTCTCCCCCAACTTATTTTATTGTATACACCTATCGATGTAACTAGGAAATATATATATATATATATATATATATATACATCCTATCAACAATAAATCGTATATAATTGCAAGGTTGAGACACATTTTTCCAACAAGAAAAAGGGAATAATAGGAATTTGGAATGCAAAATTTGGAAAATTAGAAGATTAATTAAGTTCAATTAATTAAGGGACCCAAAGATAACTTTTCAAATTGTAAAGGTGTACAATTTCTACACTACAATACCAAAAACACTTTTCCAAATAAAGTTGCATCATGCAGAAAGGAGGTTGCACCCATATGCAATACTAAAGATAAAATTGAAAGAAATAAAGAAATAAGTATGTCATATGGGAGCCAATATAAAGTAGGTCATCCACATCCCAAGATTTCTCATTATATATACATGGAAATTAGACAACTAGAAAAATGGGCTACAACAAGTGTCATACTAGGACAAGGCTTCCTAACCCCTTTCCCCCCAAGTGTAAGGGAAAAAGGTGAGCCGAAAATGGATGGTGATATGGTACTCCTTGCAAAATAAAATATGATTTCATAAAGCCAAGTTTATACCCTCATGCATGGTAGTGAATATGCTATGATACTACAACCACCACATGACAAGGAGCAACAACTAGCTCTATTCGCTAATTAAATGATAATAACCAAGACCCCTAGTTTTTTCTTACATGCTAGGCTCTATAGGGACACATATACCTTATTCTCTTATCCCACATCCTTCTCCATTATAGCCAACTTGTTTCACAATTTTATAACCTCTTTAAGTTTTTTTCATTTCTTTTGAGGACAAAGGTTTTTCATGATCATTTTCATCATATGTAGATGTATAAATTTTGTTTTCATCCTCTTTGCTAAAAGTTGTGGGCTCACATGCTTTTGATGATTCAAATTGTGTTGATATTATTGCAGCTTCTTTCTCTTTTCTTGATTTATGTGTGATCTTATATTCTCACATGAATGTAGGTGTAAAATCTAATGTACCCCAATCACCATCCAATAGTTTCATGATTGATGAAAACAAATTCTCATTCTCTTCTTCTTGTACCGATTCCACTTTTTTAGTTGGTGTCAATGTTGTAAGAGGATTTTTCATTCCCGGTTCAATTTGTAAACAACTCTCAAGTCAAGGATCAACTTGTATCATGTAAACCTTGTTCTCATAAGTGTATTTCAGTAAAAAATGTAATGTTGAAGGAACCATGTTCATTGAATGAATCCATGGTCTACCCAAGAGAATATTATATGAAATATCATTAGGCATGACATGTATATGAGTTTGTAAAGTAACTCTACCAACTTTAATAGGCAATGTTATCAGACCAAGTGGTTGTTTCCCATATTATCAAAACCACAGATAGATAAATAATTTGGTTGTATTTCATTCTTGTCCACTCCAGTTTTATCTAAAAGGTTTACACTACAAACATTGAGTGTAAAACCATTTTCACCAAAGGTACATTTAATTCCAAAAATTTTACAACTATTGTTAATATTAGCCACAATCATCAAAGCATCATTTTATATTTATATTTCCAATGGAGGTAGCTGATATTGATGAAAAATAATATCTAAATTGACCAATTCCATGTCTTGAATTAGGGATGCTACATAATTTGGTTGCATAATAGGAGGGATCACAACTTGTAGAGAATTTTGTAGTATTCCATGGTAACTTGAGGTGATGCTTGAATCAAATCCCACAAGCATAACTTAGCAAGAGTGTTACAAATTTGTTCCACAATATCATACTCCTTTCCACTATACGAAGGCAAATGTGGGGCACTATGTAGTTGCGAAATCGATGTAGGAATGGTTTTTGGCTGCCTATTATTCCTTGTGTTATATGTATGAGTAATAGTACTATAAGTTGGTTTCTGAAAAACATTATTATTAGTGAGTTTCCTTACAAAATTCAAGATAGACCCTAGAGGTTTTGGTTGGTGTTGAGGTGGTCCTATGATAAGAAGTGGCTTAGGAGGTATAATAACTAAAGGAATCTTAGGAGGATCAAAAGGAATATTAGATGGTTAAATTAGTATAAGACTCTTGAGTGGTCCAAAAGGAGTTTTTGGGGGTCCAATAATCAAGGGAGATATAATGGAAACTTGTGCATTCTTAACCTCAATGGATTTGACTTCATTTTGATGACCTTATTTTGGGGGGGAATCTAATGCCACCTTATCATATTCATCTAAGTATACCACATTACTAAGATAGGTATCAATGCTATCATCCTCTTGCATCATAATTTCTTCCCTAGTAGGAGAGGTTTCAAGAGGGGAGAAAATAAGATTTTCATGACATTCAATGGTTGGATCTTCTAACACCAAGACACCTTCATCATGATTAGGGAAGGTATTGAGAGATGAAAAACTATGATTTTATTGCTTATTAATGATTATCTCCTCTTTTATAACAATATCTTCCCAAGTAGGAGAAGCATTGGGAGAGGGAGAAACAAGATTCTCCTAACTCTCAACAAGTGGATCTTCTAACACCCAAAATATCTTCTTCACAAATAGGAGAGATGTTGAGAGATGAACACATGTGATTGTCATGATTATCTATGATTACATCCAATTTTTGAATAATGTATTCTCAAATAAGAGAGGTAGGGGAAGAGAGAAAAATAGGATTATCATGACTCTGAATGATTGTATCTTCTAACACTAGAATATATTCTTCACAAATAGGAGATATATTGGGAGAAGAAAAAATTTGAGTGTCATGATTGTCCAAGATTGTATTCTCTTTCACTAAACTAACCTCACACATAGGAGAGAGAGTGGGAGAGGGATTAATGAAGAATAAGAAAATAGGGGAAATAACTTCATATTCATATGCTTGTAACAAAAATTTCTCAAAGTGCTCAGCAAGATTTGAAAATAGAACATGAAGTATGATAAATAGAGATTTTTATAATGAGAACATGATGTAACAATTCAACAAGATTTGAAAATAGAACATGAAGTATGATAAATAGAGATTTTTATAATGAGAACATGATGTAACAATTTTCCTATAGGTCTAAAATGCAACAATATTTATGTAATTTGTAACAAATAAAGAAAAATAACACTTGTTTTGCACATGTAATAATATTTTTTTAGAATTTCAAAATAGACTTCTACAAGCTAGAACAAATTGATAAGATAGAGACAAAAGATTGTACAAAAGTTGTTTAAGACACCTATACAAAGAAAAAATTTCTCTAGGGCGAATGAGTCCTTGGTTAGGGTTCTAAAAATTGAAAATTTGAAGTTTCATGTTCTTGTTTGATGTTTGTTTCTCCAGGTGCAAACAAGTTAAACATTTGCTATTTTTCTATATTTTAGTCAAATTAAGACAATGTAATGCAAATCTTGCAAGTGTGAAAAAAGGTGGAAAAGATGTGAAAAGTTTGTAATGCAAATTGCAGATGCAAAATATAATATTTTACTAATTGTAAGATACCACACCCTAAAAATGATCATTTTATGCCAATTTGAAAAAAAAATATTCATTTTTTAACTTGTTTTTTATTTAAAATGCAAGATGCAATGAACAAACAATGAATAATTTAAGATTGTAACCACTTAGTGCATGTAATATGAATGCAAATATGATCTAAATATTATTGAAATAAACCCTAATGCAATATATTATGCAATATTAATTCATTTTTTTGGATTTTTGATGCTTTTGAAATGAAAAAATGGAAATTGTAACCTTAAATGCAATGCAAAACTAGATAATGCAAAACCTAGATCTAAGGTTACAATGATCTCCAAATTAGAAAAGATGATGCACAATGTCAGATTCACCAAAATGAAATGTTGGGAAAAAGGGGAGATCTAAAATGTGGTGTCCTAGGTCCCTCATACAAATAACTTGGGAACTAATGGTGTCCCTCTTTCCCAAATTTCATTGAAATTAAGAAATTGCAAGGTGTGGAGATTGACTTTCAACCCTAAGGTGAGCCAATCCCACTTGAATCTCTTGTTTCTTAAGCTAGTAGGATAAATTTGAATTAATTGGAAATGATTTGATGTAACTAAACCTAATGAATAATATGACATATGATAAAATATAATTTTGTGAAGCTATAGAAATCAAATTGATAGTTTTCAAGTAGACCTGAGAAGGGTCTGGACAAATGTACCTAGCATAAAAAATTTATTATGAGCATTGTAGAAGGAAATTTTTTCCGTAGGGCGAATGCATCCTAGATAGGGTGTCTAGAATAACTTTTGGTAGTCCTTTGGTATAGGATCTTAGCTTCTTCTTGGCATAGGTTTCACTATAGGAAAGTTGGAAATTAAATTTGCAATTGAGTTTCCATGGCTTGACAACAATGATGAAAACTTTGATACAATACAAAATTGCTCCTTGAGATCTTTTTCAGTCCTTCTTTCACCTATAAATCTACACATACAAAGAGAAGAATTTTTTTTTGTTTTGAATGAGGGTTTTCCTTAGTCAAACCCTGTGTTTGGTAATTAAACCTTGATAGAAAGATATTGACAATTGATAAATGGAAGGAATGATGAATGAAAATTTTCTTGCTATAACTCACCAAACTTTTAATGGCCTCCCTTAGAGAACTAAATTCAAACACATCACTCCAAGGAATAAGATCTTTCTTTTCTTGATTTGTTGGATACTTGAATGCTTGGATGCTTTAGGATCAACAATGCATATTAGCCTTCACAAGATGACATGAACACACATAAGCTTGAACATGATCGTAGGATCTTGAATGCTATAAAAAATAACTAAAAATATACTCTTGAATGCTCTTGACAATAATATTTTCTCTTATGAAGTCTCTAAAATGTGTGTTATATTTGAATTGATAAAAATACTATGTATTTATAGGTATTCGTCTAATTTCCCAAAAAATAGATTCCAAAATCCAAAATTTTGCATATGAAATTTTAAATCTTTAAAAACATATTAAAAATTGGGACCTAGGACCTAAGGAGGACCCATTCGCCCTTGGGAAAATGGGTTCTAGCCTAAAATTCTAGGACACATTCATTTCGAGGTGATTAAAATATTAATTGCATTAATTAAATATAGGTTCCCCTTTTGGGAAACAGGTAAAATAAGGCTTTGGAATGCATAATTCGACAAATTAGAAGCTTAATTAAGCCCAATTAATTAAGGGACCTATCGTGCACTTTTTGCACATGCCCCACCAGAGGTAGGAACCCTCTTTTTTATTTTGCATCTCCTTGACTTGGCTTTGTCAATTTTCAATTTTGCTCTTCCTGGGAGGTTATTTTGGGATTAAGTCCGGATTTGATTTGACAAGAGTAGTATTTTGATGCGTTTTGGGGCCTTGGATTTTTTTAAATGGAGATTTTTGAGGTGAATTTTCAATGTTATGTGTAAATATTTTTGTACCGGTGGATAGAGGACGAAAAATTAGGTCAAGTTACTTTATGAACTTTTTGAAAATTCCTTCTAGAAAAAAAGTTATGAGGTTTAGGGGATTTTGACCTTGCTTGGAATTTTTGGATTTTCCTCCTTGGGTAGAATTCCCTGATTTCCATCCATGCCTTCGATACCCGATGAGGATTGCTTTGTATTGTGTTTCGGGGATTTTGGCTCTTTGCGGAATTTCGTGTTCTTCGTAAATCCCTAAAATTCCTTCAAGCCCTCAAATCCTCGAAATTTCTTCAGGGCCTCAAAATCCCAAAATTTCCTTTTTCGATAATTTCCAAGCCCCCCTCAAAATCCTGAAATTTTCCAAAAATGGAAAAAAAATTGAAAATAGATTTTTTTTTTTGAAAATGGAAATTTTTCAAATGCATTTTTTCAAAATGGAAAATTTCCAAAATGGTATTTTTTTCTTGAGATGGAGAAAAAAAATTCTGAAAATAGAAATTTTTTGAAAATGGAAAGTTTTCTTAAAAGGCCAAAATTGTATTTAAATTTAATTTGGATTGGATTTTTGACATGTGAGTTACTAATGATGATATTTGTTGTTCAGGATTAAATTAAAAAAAAGGGGAACTTGCATATGGATGTGTGCCAAGAGGAAAATCTAGAAAATATTTTAATGTTGATTTGCATATAAATCAGTGTCCAATTGTTCAAATGAACCTGGTTGCATATGGATATGTGCTCAAATTGTGATGCTAGGAAGATTTCAAGCTATGCTTTTATTTGCAAATCAAATATTTAAAATGTACCTACAGAAGAATATGTGCCACAACCTGTCTACAGCTGGAAGATATGTTTCAAATATGGAGTCACATGTGATGTTGTTTGCTTTCTCCAATGAGGATTGTTATCAAAGCCAAGTTGGTAGGATATTATTTTCTCATTGCTCAAGGATGTAACTGCTTTTATGCAATTGGATGATGATGTATCTAGATACCAAATCCCTAATGTAATTGATGCATGTTTCTAGATGAGCAATTTGTGCCATTAGATTGATTTAATCTTGGCCATTGAATCTGAATTGTAAAATCTATAAAAGGCTAGTGCCTTCTCACTTGTAAGGGGTTAGAGAATAGTTGATTAGAGGTTGCAAAGCTAGAATTGGCTAAGTTAGAAGTTAGATTCTACAAGTTATTAGTTGTAGGAGAGGAGAGAGCTGAAAATGGTTATGTAATGCTGGAGAAGATAATGCAAATGGGTTGTTGGTTTGGCAAACATTGTATTATGTTTCAAAAGTCTTATGGTTTCTTGTTCTTGATTCTCAGTATTAGATGTTAGATGTTATTTTTTAGTTCTTTCATGATAATGGTGAAATATTAATGATGTCGATCGATCTTCAGTCCATACTTTTAGCAATTTGTTGATTGTAAGTTGTTGTGTAAAGTTAGTATGGGACTTATTTTGTGCTAAGTTCAATTGTGGATGCTTGTTTACATTGCGCCATTTACTGGGTATGTGGATGAATGTTCATAGTCTGAAAATCTTCAGTTTCCTTAGAAGATTGCACCATTTTTGAAGAGTTGTAGGCTTGTCCTTGATTAAGCAGAGATTGGTTTCATTGGGGATCTGTCCATTTATAGCATTCATCATTGATGTGATTGATCTTAGGGGTTAGTTTAGAATCTCTCTCAACCCTTCTTTCTTGCTATTTATTTTATTATCTGGGTTAGTTTTAGGATTGAAAGCATCACCATATTACTGTATCTGATGAAAGTACACTTCCAGCATTATTCATTTGTAAGGCCCCTTGTGATTACCAACATTTTCACATATTATCTGAATTGTTTATGCATTTTCAAGACCTGACATTAGAGACCTTGGGGTTATCTTTTTTATGATAGAGATTTACCTTTCAAGAGATATAGGATAGCATATTCTGTCTAAGTTGTTGTTGTGTAGAAAATGCCATCAACAGGACCCAAACATAGTATGAAATATACAATTTCCTACACTAGAGGTTTAAGCCAAATATTTTCACATTTTTTCTTCTTGAGATATCCTATAGAGGTGTTCCCTTCTTACTCTTAATTACCCTATCATTAGGGTCATAGCCTTCTACTAGTGCCTTTACCAGATCTACATCCACAAACACATTTGGCACTACTAGTTTTCCTAGGTATGATGTATACAAATTTTAGTAAGTTGAGGCATGGTCACCCTTCTAAATGCATAATAAAAAATTCTCCAACTACTCTAAGGGTTTGTGACATCTTCATCTTTATTGGCAACATCTTGAAAATGGTCACTTTTACCCCTTTATTTTGCACCAAGGACCTAGGTCATAAGATCATCTGCCATAAATATTCCCAAATGCCTCTTTCCCTTAGACTTATGTTTGGATTTGGATGTTTCTCTCATTTCTCTCATTTTGTGATGATATCTTAAGTAGACTAGGGTCTTGAAATAATAATTTAAACTTCTATGGGTTTTCAACAATTCAACAACCTTTTAGGGTTTTATAACTATTGAAGAAGTTCCAATATTTTACAACTACAACTTAAAAGTTCTAGGATTTTATAATTCCTCTAATAAATTCCTAAGATTCTTTACTTTTCTTTTCAAAATTTACACAAAACCCTAGCCCCAATTATCCCTCATAAATCCTTACAACCCTTTTGATTTTATAATTCAAACACATTCTGCTCTAAGAGATAGGAATTTTTGAACTTACTTGAAAACCTTAGCTCTATTTTTCTTGAATTTTATTGTTGCCCACTTTTTTCACAAAAATCACTTGAATGTAGTTGTGATAATGGAAAAAATCCAAGTAACTCACTATTTATTACCTTAGGAAAAAAGTAGATATGCTATTAAAGGGTTTTGATATCTCATGTGTATGAAGAAACTCATTTTCCAACTAGCCATTCAAATTTGAATGTGAACCATTGATCAAATTGTTTTAAAAAAAGAATGACAATAATCATAACCCTCTTTCACATCACAATTCCCTTTTGAAATCACTTCTATTAAATCACAATGTGAAGAAGTCATGTGCTATAATGTGAGAATACCACAGGTCCTTGACTTCCTTTGAACTTAACTGCCATTTTACTTTGTGTTGAGAAAAAAACCATGATGCATTGCACCAATGGAATGCAATCATCTATCACCATATATATGTATCATCCATATTCTCCTCTTTGCCTTAGCACACAATGAAATTTGCATTTCTACCTCTTGAGATGAAAATGAAATATGAAGAAGTTATGTGATGAAATGAGAAGTTGGCACCTGGTAGAGAATATCCCTCACTTAATAAATTTCTCATTTCTTTACATCATATAGCACAATTTCATTTCCATGTCTTTATTCTGAAATCATGATGTAAAGGAGTTGTGCACTACAAAGGTATGCACCCATGTGTTCTCATCCTAGTCACCTATCATTTAGTGTGATCTTCATTAGGCACCAAGGGTTACAAACCATGATTTATTAAATCTTTGTGATGGAACAACCTACTGATAATTATTCCTAAAACATTTCTTGAATATGCTTCCTTTGTTTTCTTGCGCTGCTCATCACATTTTACCTCTTGAAATAACAATTGAAAATTGTGATGCACTAAACATATGCAATGAACTAAGATGACACCACATGTCATGATCTTGATAGTCTTCACACAATGAAATTTCATTATATAATTATTTCATAAAAATTTCACTCTAAAGGAGTAACATGATGCAATCACAAATTCTCAGTTGTCCCATCTTTCTTACTGTCACTCAACATAATTTAACTATGTGTGGCCATTCTTTAAATAGTGATGCATTGAGGAACTATGATGAAATATTGAGTTGACACATGTCCTCTAGGCTCAAGAGCTTACAAGCATCATGCACTATGAAAATTGAAATTGTGGTGTGAAGGTTACAAGCAATGTAAGAATAATGTTTCATGTGGCTCAAGAAGATCAATGCTAAGAACTAAAGTGAAGGTTGTAAGCATGTTCAAATTAAGCTATTTTAAAAGGGTACATGTCTAGGTAACATGAGGAACATGACTTAGCAAAGATAAGTGAAAATTAGAGATTTGTAAAGAATATTCCAAAGACATGAAATATTTTGATTGACTATTGATGACACATATTAATCAATAGTCTCTAGGTCAAGGGGGTTAGTCAACAGATGATTTAAATAACACAATTTGTAACTTAAATGATCGGGAACCAACTACAATAGGTCAAAGAAGAAATAGAGAAAAGTTCTATGTGCATTTGAAATTTAGGGTTTTCCAATGGTTTAGGATATAAAAGGAACCTTAAGTATATATATAACATGCCCTAGCCTTTGAAAATTCATCAAAAAGATCAAAAAATGGGAGAAAGACTATGAACCAATTTTTTAACAAAGTGCTACCAAGAGGGAAGGAGGGAGGGATGTAGGGAGAGAGAAATATGGACAAGTAGAGAGGTAATTCTTGAGCCCAAGGGAGAGAGATTCGGATAAATGGATGGATATCATGAGAGAGAGGTTTAGAGTGTCAGAAATAAACAATGAGAGAGATAGAGAGAGAGCAAGATGACACAATTTGATGATTATTTAAATTTGACCTCTTGATTAATGAAATTTTACATGTTGATTATTGAAATTTGACTAAGTTTAAAATTTTTAAAGATTTTCCAAAAACTACAATTTTTATTATAACTCCAAGAGATTTGAAACCACTCTCAAACATCGTAAAACTATATACATGAAATATAACATAAAGTATAAGAAATTAAATGTCCATATGTAAATTTCAACTTAAATTTTTATTTCATGTATATAGGATTGAGGTTTTGGGTTTAGGGTATTCAATTTTCAGTTGAGGGTATCAATATATATAGGCATCATTCACATTTGACAAGTGCCAAATTTGGCACTCATCAGATTTGGTTTGGAATTACCAAGCCTCAAGATCAGTCAAAAAAGTGGTATCTTAATTATGTCACATATTTTTGCACTTACCCTGATTTCAATGGATTCAAATATTTTCCTTGATTTGTTTGATTGTTTCATATTTGGTTGCATTGTCTATAGAGTTGTGTGATTATTTAATGTTGCATAAATTTATCTTACCTCATAATTATTATCTTATATGATCTATTTTATTTGAATATTGTCTTGAAAATGTAAGTGTGGTTGATGTTTGAGAATCTTGCATATTTTGTTCATATAAGAAAATAATATTTTCAAGTTAATATATATACATATTTGTATAAGTATATAAATAAGAATAAAATATTTATATAATATATTAGTATGTATATTTGTATCATAAATATTTTGTTTTGGAAAATTTATCTTTCTCAATTCAAGATAATGGTTAAAATTATATAATTCTAAATAAATTTAAATATATATGTGTGTGTGTCTGTGTATGTATATATACATATATATGTATATATATGTATACTAATGTATGTATATATGCATGTATATCTATGTATGTATGTATGTGTATGCTGCTTTGATTTTTATGTCTTACTCCTCAAACCAATTTTTTAGGTCCAATCATTGCTATTTTCCATTCAAGACTTCAACCCATGGTCTAAATATGAATTTTCAAGAAAGTTTTATTTTTTCCTTTGGAAATTTTTGAAAACTTTGTCATCTCCCAACAACGTTAGTCTAACCATGCCAGAAGTTGATGAAGTTATCAAAACCTTTTTTAAGAGAAAATTCTATATTATATTTTATCTTCAAGGTTTTTGAAATGTTTTCTCTTTTATTCACTTTGAAAAACTATGTTGGTATCCAAAGAGGTTCTCAAAACCATTTTAAAATTTGAAGAGGTTCTCAAAACCTTGTCGACTATCAACAAGGTTTCCAAAACCAAGATCAAATCTGAAAAGTTGATTTTCACATGAACCTTCTTGGTTGAAAATATAAGGGTTTCAAAAGAGAAATAGAATGAGTCTTGATGGTTCAAAGTTTTGAGATAAGAAGAATATTTGAAACATATTTTGACATATAAAGGAGTTCTTAAAACCTTGTTAGTTGTCAAATGAGTTCTTAGAAACTTGTCAACTATCGAAAAGGCTCTAATAACCAAATCCAAATTATAAAATTGTTTTAAATGGAGGAAATCATGTTAATTTTTGAAAAGGAAATGATTGTAATTTTGTGGAATCTATACATTTTAAGCATCCCAAATAAATAATCTTAGAATTTTGTGTGTTGCTATGGTTTTGTGTTATCATTTCCTATGTGAATGATATCTATTTTAGGTGTTTTGATATTCTTCTATTGGTAATTATCATCATTTCACAGTTGTGAGTTTCATTTTAAGATATTAAAGTGGTTAGTGTGCTAGTAACTATTTTGGAATTTAATATCTATTAGTTATACATGTGTATTTAATATTATCAAGATAAATTCTTGTGGGATTTTATTCTTGTAGCATCAAAAATTGTCACAATTGACAATTTCACACTAGGTTTAGCTCCCCCTTATGTACTTGGACCTAATTATGAATTAATTACCTATTTTATAAACATTCTTGGGAAATCAAACTATGCATTTAATATTTTTCCCACTACACTTTTAGACCCCAAAAAAGGTGGATCTAGTCCAAGGTGTATTACACCCTAGATCACCTAATTTAGCTCCAAAATCAAATATGCCAATCTCAGTAATGTATTATTTTAATTTCTAATTTGAATTGTCATCTATCGGTATTTCATTAAAGAATTTTTTCATGTTTTATTTAAGGTTTTCATATGTTTTGCATGCGTTTTTTTATGAATACTAACATTTTTAGGTATTCAAATCAATTCAAGTCAATCAAAAATTGATCCTTGAAGGTGATAAGAATGAATTTAGTCCATCAAGGAGATGAGATCTAAGTGGCGAGTTTTAAAAATTTGACAATTCATTACTTTTTTATCATTAGCATCTATCCAACCAATGGTAAGCTCTCTTTTATATCATAATTTACCATTGTGGAGGTAGGAATACCAACACGGGGTTTGACTTAAGAAAGCCCCTATATGGCACAACCCTTCCCATCTTCTCATATGTGTAGGTTATAGATATGAAGTGAGATGAAGGAATATTGAAGGCTATTTTTTCATTAATGCACTTAAACCATACAAGTTCTCATGTCACAAAATTTTCATTTTCTCATCTATAGACAACGTTTAGACAACTCCCAAAAGATAGAAGCTACAAACCAAGGACCTCAGTCTTGTGTTTTGAAATCCCAAAAAATAGGAGGATAGTCTAAGGCATAATACACAATATATAAGCTAATTCTGCACTAGATTTCAGCCCCAAGTTCCTCTTTGTTTTTCCTTTGCATTTTTGATCTTATTTTTGTCTATGTACATTCAATTTATCAAAAATTATAATAGACTGCTACATTTTCATATATTTCATAGTTAGATCATTGCATCCTAAAAATCAATCAATTAAAAATCATCCAAATCACATCATATCATCACACATCACATTAGAGAATATTAGATTAAATATCTTATCCTCCATTATGGCTCTCCTGAATAGGTTTGTAGACAAGTGGATGTTGAGGTCACATCCCACCAAAAATAATTGGGAAGAGTGAGCTCATCCTTTTTCCAATCAAACATTTTGGTGAACCTTATTATTTCTTACACTTTAAATTTTTTGAAATCTAAAGCATATCTTTTCCAAATCTGAATTAGATTTTAGGGTGTTTTGTATTCAGCATTAGTGCATACCTAATTGTTAGAAAAAAAATGAAAAAGTGAAAATTTGCATTGCATTTTGCATCCAAAAGACATATAGGGTTAAATTTAGTTATTGAAAATTAGATTTAGTTCATTTTTGCATTGATAAACTTGTATTAATTCATATCACTGTAATGACATAAATTTGCACTTAGTTTAAATTCCCATTAAACTACCCTCATTTTATTCTTACAAGTTCGATAATGAAAATACCTGCCACATTTACTCCACTTCACACACATATCCTTGTAATTTTGCATTAGTGAGGGAATTTTTTCTAGGATGCACAAATCGCATAGATGTTTCCACACCATGTTTCTATCCTGACAAGATTCCGACATCAAAGGATGTTGGAGATGTTATGTTTTCTGCCACTCGATGAATGTAACATCCTTCAAATTTTGACCATCCGAGAATGAATTTATACCTACAAAATGGTCTTCTAAACTTCATTCTTCCATTCTATCAGGTCTCTCTTGAACTCTATCATTCTCTCTAGCTCATTCTCACTTTGTGCTTCACTCTCTTTCTCTTCTCATTCACTTTTGTACTAACTTGCTACTACAACACCATTGTTATTGTTATTGTAAGTTATCAAAGATCTACTCTATTGGCATGGTGATCTTATTTCTTACACTTTAAATTTTTTGAAATCTAAAGCATATCTTTTCCAAATCTGAATTAGATTTTAGGGTGTTTTGTATTCAGCATTAGTGCATACCTAATTGTTAGAAAAAAAATGAAAAAGTGAAAATTTGCATTGCATTTTGCATCCAAAAGACATATAGGGTTAAATTTAGTTATTGAAAATTAGATCTAGTTCATTTTTGCATTGATAAACTTGTATTAATTCATATCACTGTAATGACATAAATTTGCACTTAGTTTCAATTCCCATTAAACTACCCTCATTTTATTCTTACAAGTTCGATAATGAAAATACCTGCCACATTTACTCCACTTCACACACATATCCTTGTAATTTTGCATTAGTGAGGGAATTTTTCTAGGATGCACACATCGCATAGATGTTTCCACACCATGTTTCTATCCTGACAAGATTCCGACATCAGAGGATGTTGGAGATGTTATGTTTTCTGCCACTCGATGAATGTAACATCCTTCAAATTTTGACCATCCGAGAATGAATTTATACCTACAAAATGGTCTTCTAAACTTCATTCTTCCATTCTATCAAGTCTCTCTTGAACTCTATCATTCTCTCTAGCTCATTCTCACTTTGTGCTTCACTCTCTTTCTCTTCTCATTCACTTTTGTACTAACTTGCTACTACAACACCATTGTTATTGTTATTGTAAGTTATCAAAGATCTACTCTATTGGCATGGTGATCTTATTTCTTACACTTTAAATTTTTTGAAATTTAAAGCATATCTTTTCCAAATCTGAATTAGATTTTAGGGTGTTTTGTATTCAGCATTAGTGCATACCTAATTGTTAGAAAAAAAATGAAAAAGTGAAAATTTGCATTGCATTTTGCATCCAAAAGACATATAGGGTTAAATTTAGTTATTGAAAATTAGATTTAGTTCATTTTTGCATTGATAAACTTGTATTAATTCATATCACTGTAATGACATAAATTTGCACTTAGTTTAAATTCCCATTAAACTACCCTCATTTTATTCTTACAAGTTCGATAATGAAAATACCTGCCACATTTACTCCACTTCACACACATATCCTTGTAATTTTGCATTAGTGAGGGAATTTTTTCTAGGATGCACACATCGCATAGATGTTTCCACACCATGTTTCTATCCTGACAAGATTCCGACATCAGAGGATGTTGGAGATGTTATGTTTTCTGCCACTCGATGAATGTAACATCCTTCAAATTTTGACCATCCGAGAATGAATTTATACCTACAAAATGGTCTTCTAAACTTCATTCTTCCATTCTATCAGGTCTCTCTTGAACTCTATCATTCTCTCTAGCTCATTCTCACTTTGTGCTTCACTCTCTTTCTCTTCTCATTCACTTTTGTACTAAATTTCTACTACAACACCATTGTTATTGTTATTGTAAGTTATCAAAGATCTACTCTATTGGCATGGTGATCTTATTCTTCTCCTTCCTCTCTTGACTTCTCAAGCATGTAGAAAGGGAGCTGATATTTGTCTATTTTCCTATTTGAATTATCGTACTTGTAGAGTAGCATCTAGATTGTCTTTTCTCTCTACTATATGATGTATAATCTTTCTACTTCTTTGTCACTTTTCTACATCTTGTGGTCCATTATATTTTCATGGAGGTGAGAACACTAAAATAGGGGGTTGACTGAGGAAAACATCAAAACATAGCTCCAACATTTTTTATTTAGGTGTTATTCGTTTGTGAGGAGCTTTCTAAAGAACTAGACCTTTAGTAAGTTGACATTCTTCTTATTTCTTCTTCGTCACTTCACTATTAAAGTAGTTTATATTTATAAGTTATAGTATTATTCTTCATTTCCATACATTTCTATCAAATTGCAAAACTAGAACTTTCAGGTTACTAGGAGAATCTATGTGTTTCAATGTGAAACTTGACCCTCTATTCATATAGGATTCTAATGTGTCTTTGAGACTCCATCACGATACGGTGAAGTCTAAACCACATGTTGGCATCCTTTGGTAGAGATCTAGTTATTTTGTAGTTTGAGACCTATGTGGTCTTCTCACCTACTTTGAAAAAAATTCTTTCATAAATCATAAGGGAAACTGGGTCCTATTTTCCCTTTCCTTTCAGCTTGTTCCTTCCATTTAAATTCAATCTATTTTTGAGGTAGTTTAGGGTTTTTTTCTCCCTTTAGTCTCTTTTTTGATTGAGAGACTTGGGAGTAGCGAATCCCCCTTCTCTATATTTTGGTGAACGCGGCGTGAACTTTCTTCTTTTGTTCTTGCATGTCAAAAATATTTCTCTCAAGTCTTGGGTGTGTCATTGACTATTATTTGGTAGAGTTTTCATGAGCTTTACAACCCAATCTATGAACTCCAGACACATTGTTAGGAGTCTTCAACATATAGGGAGAGAATCTAGGAAGGTCATTGTTGGTCAAACTGGCCCTTCCTTGGATGAAGTAATATTGGGCATGTCAACCATATTTTCTAGCCCCTTTGGGGAAGCACCTCATATTCCTCCACCCCTTGCTTCTCCTTCTACTTCTTCAATGGAGGAAGATGTTTCTCTTTAGGTCCCCATATAGCAACTTATTTTCTTAATAATAAGGCTTGGAGAGTTTGAGAATTATTGGGAAAAACAAAAAGTCTTGCTCATGAAACTATGCTTGTTAATAGGTTGAGAGCTATGTTAGAGAAGGATTGGAGAGGTTTATAATTTCACTGTGGTCTTAAAAATATTGTGGATGCTCATGTCCCAACCTACAATCCTAACTTGCATGTCATCTAAGATCTTGGCTTTGAGATCACTGAGAGACAACTAGAATTTTTGATGCCTAGAGTGTCGATATATGGCTAAGAAGGGTCCTTATATTAACACAACCCCTACACTTTACTAGACCCCCATGATGCAAAGCAAGGGGATTCACAACTCAACATTCCATTTACTTCACAGCTTTCATAAAATTACTCATCTCAAAGAATTATTAAGTGCATTGTAGATCACATTAGAAACATAGTCATGGTAGCCCACAATTTAATGCAACAAACAATCATTAATAACCTCTACACAGGAAATAATAAAGCCAATCGCTTCGGTGAGATTTAATATACCATAATTACAGACCTCCCTTCCAATTTTTATGAATATCCAATGGTGTAAAACAAAGTTATTTTATTTTTCCCAAAACTGCAAACCCTAGGCAGTGTTCAAACCTGCCCTCACCAAAATGGTCATAAATTATTCAAATCTTACTAAAATTTGATGAGACTTGAAGAAAAGGAAACTAGATTCAAATATCTAACATTTAAAAAATTTATTAGGTCTTTAATTTATATTTACAATACATACCATTCTCTGCAATATCCTGCAACTTTTAGAGAAACCAATCCCATAGGGTTGCCAATGGTAAAATGATCACAACTTTCTCCAAACTTAATGAAAAAAAACCAAACCAATTTCAAATGAAATTTAGCTCATACTTATATCAATAAAAATCAATTTAAATTTTGTAAACCTTCATACAAATCTTTACCATGTAAAAGAACAAGGAAGAACATTGGAAATTGCAAAAAAATTCATGCCTTCCTTCATAAATTCTTGTTCCAAACTACCTTCCCCCCCCATTCGACTTGGAGGCCCATAGTTATGCTTGTAAAATCAAGTTATGCTCCAAACAACCTAAAACTACCATTTAACAACTTTTAACAAACTTTTAAAAAGTTGTCATTTAACAAGAAAAGTTGTTATGACAACATTTGACAACTTTTGACAATGTTTTCATTTTTTCAACTAAATGACACCAAACCTTCATCAATGACTCCAAATGACTTAAAACATATATAAAATAGCTAATTAAACCTTATTACAAAATTAAAACACCTAATTTAATTAATTTATAAAATATGGCCTCATGGAGGCTTGAAAGCAAATAGGTGCTCCTGCACCAAACTCCCAGGGGCAAAAGAATTCAAGCCCCTTTGAATTGTCTTCTTCCTTGTCTTCCAGTTACTTTGCACTTTTTCCTTTGTCTTTGCAATCATCTTTGGTCCTTACTTCCTTTTATTCTTCTTATGTCTTCTTCTATCAATCATCCTTGCAACTTGGAGTTCCCAAAACTCTATCAATTCATCATACACTTCACTTTGTCCTTCATGACTTGCACATACATAATCCAATGAAAAATCAGAAACAAAATATGGAGACCTTGAGGTCTCCTCCTCGTCTTCTTGTGCTTCAAACTCCTCTTCACCCGTGACCAGCTTATTAATATAATTCCCCTTCAAAATAAATTCACTTGCAACCTCAATATCCTTATTTTCTTCTACTTTGATGAGTTCCTCTTTCTTGACTTGTCCATAACCAATCTTACTATCCCATTCTTCTTCAATGGATGCAAACTTTTTCCACAAATCATCTTCTTCATCTTTGACTGAATTTTCTGCCTTCTTCTATTGTCTTTGCTTCTATATAATATTCTTTAGAGGCCATCTTAACCTCTTTGGCATTGGTATATTCCGACTCCTTTGTGCTTCCTTAAGAAGTTGGTGTTCTTTGTCTAATCTATCCAACCTTTGGCTTATATCTTCCATGGCTTTCTCAAACTCTATTTTTCTTGCCTTCTTTCTTTCCTTCTTCCTTCATGAATCCTCAGCCTGACAACATCTTCTCAAAAATTCCATCTTCACAAGCAAGTCTCTCCTTGCTTCCACTTCACCTTGCCTAACCTAGGCAATCAGCTTCCTTCCTCAACCTGCAAACAACCACAAACAAATTTCCCAGAGCATCTTCAGGCTCTAATACCAATCTGATGCAGAGCAAGGGGATTCACAACTTTCATAAAATTACTCATCTCAAAGAATTATTAAGTGCATTCTAGATCACATTAGAAACATAGCCATGGTAGCCCACAATTTAATCCAACGAACAGTCATTAATAACTTATACACAAAAACAAATAAAGCCAATCGCTTCAGTGAGATTTAATATACCATAATTACAGACCTCCCTTCCAATTTTTATGAAGATCCAATGGTGTAAAACAAAGTTATTTTATTTTTCCCAAAACTGCAAACCCTAGGCAGTGTTCAAACCTGCCCTCACCAAAATGGTCATAAATTATTCAAATCTTACTAAAATTTGATGAGACTTGAAGAAAAGGAAACTAGATTCAAATATCTAATATTTCCAAAATTTCTTAGGTCTTTATTTTATCTTTACAATACGTACCATTCTCTGCAATATCCTGCAACTTTTAGAGAAACCAATCCCATAGGGTTGCCAATGGTAAAATGATCACAACTTTCTCCAAACTTAATGAAAAAACACCAAACCATTTTCAAATGAAAGCTAGTTCATCCTTATATCAATAAAAATAAATTTAAAGTCTGTAAACCTTCATACAAATCCATACCATGTAATATAACAAGGAAGAACATTGGAAATTGCAGAAAAATTCATGCCTTCCTTCATAAACTCTTGTTCCAAACTACCTTCCTCCCCCATTTGACTTGTATGCCCATATTTATGCTTGTAAAATCAAGTTATGCTCCAACCAACCTACAACTACCATTTAACAACTTTTAACAAACTTATAAAAAGTTGTCATTTAACAAGAAAAGTTGTTATGACAACATTTGATAACTTTTGACAATGTTTTCATTTTTTCAACTAAATGACACCAAACCTTCATCAATGACTCCAAATGACTTAAAACATATATAAAATGGCTCATTAAACTTTATTACAAGATTAAAACACCTAATTTAATGAGCTTATACAATATGGCCTCATGGAGGCTTGAAAGCAAATAGGTGCTCCTACACCAAACTCCCAAGGGCAAAAGAATTCAAGCCCCTTTGAATTGTCTTCTTCCTTGTCTTCCAATTACTTTGCACTTTTTCCTTTGTCTTTGCAATCATATTTGGTCCTTCCTTCCTTTTATTCTTCTTATCTCTTCTTCTATCAATCATCCTTGCAACTTGGAGTTCCCAAAACTCTATCAATTCATCATACACTTCACTTTGTCCTTCATGACTTGCACATACATAATCCAATAAAAAATTAGAAACAAAATATGGAGACCTTGAGGTCTCCTCCTTGTCTTCTTGTGCTTCAAACTCCTCTTCACCCATGACCAACTTATTAATATAATTCCCCTTCAAAATCAATTCACTTGCAACCTCAATGTCCTTATCTTCTTCTACTTTGATGAGTTCCTCTTCCTCTTTCTTGACTTGTCCATAACCAATCTTACTATCCCATTCTTCTTCAATGGATGCAAACTTTTTCCACAAATCATCTTCTTCATCTTTGACTGAATTTTCTGCCTTCTTCTGTTGTCTTTGCTTCTGTATAATCTTCTTTAGAGGCCATCTTAACCTCTTTGGCATTGGTATATTCCAACTCCTTTGTGCTTCCTTAAGAAGTTGGTGTTCTTTGTCTAATCTTTCCAACCTTTGGCTTATATCTTCCATGGCTTTATCAAACTCTATTTTTTTTGCCTTCTTTCTTTCCTTTTTTCTCATTTACTTTTCCTCTCTTTCCTTCTTCCTTCGTGAATCCTCAGCCTACCAACATCTTCTCAAAAATTCCATCTTCACAAGCAAGTCTCTCCTTGCTTCCACTTCACCTTGCCTCACCTAGGCAATTAGGTTCCTTCCTCAACCTGCAAACAACCACACACACAAACCACAAACAACTTTCCCAGAGCATCTTCAGGCTCTGATACCAATCTGATGCAAAGCAAGGGATTCACAACTAAAAATTACATTTACTTCACAAATTTCATAAAATTACTCATCTCAAAGAATTATTAAGTGCATTCTAGATCACATTAGAAACATAGCCATGGTAGCCCACAATTTAATGCAATGAATAGTAATTAATAACTTCTACAAAAAAAATAATAAAACCAATCGCTTCGGTGAGATTTAATATACCATAATTACAGACCTCCCTTCCAATTTTTATAAAGATCCAATGGTGTAAAACAAAGTTATTTTATTTTTCCCAAAACTGCAAACCCTAGGCAGTGTTCAAACCTGCCCTCACCAAAATGGTCATAAATTATTCAAATCTTACTGAAATTTGATGAGACTTGAAGAAAAGGAAACTAGATTCAAATATCTAATATTTCCAAAATTTCTTAGGTCTTTATTTTATATTTACAATATGTACCATTCTCTGCAATATCCTGCAACTTTTAGAGAAACCAATCCCATAGGGTTGCCAATGGTAAAATGATCGCAACTCTCTCCAAACTTAATGAAAAAACACAAAACCAATTTCAAATAAAAGCTAGTTCATCCTTATATCAATTAAAATCAATTTAAAGTCTGTAAAACTTCATTCAAATCCGTACCATGTAAAAGAACAGGGAAGAACATTGGAAATTACAGAAAAATTCATGCCTTCCTTCATAGATTCTTGTTCCAAACTACCTTCCTCCCCCATTCGACTTGGAGGCCCATATTTATATTTGTAAAATCAAGTTATGCTCCAACCAACCCACAACTACCATTTAACAACTTTTAACAAACTTTTAAAAAGTTGTCATTTAACAAGAAAAGTTGTTATGACAACATTTGACAACTTTTTACAATGTTTTCATTTTTTCAACTAAATGACACCAAACCTTCATCAATGACTCCAAATGACTTAAAACATATATAAAATATCTAATTAAACCTTATTACAAGATTAAAACACCTAATTTAATGAATTTATACAATATGGCCTCATGGAGGCTTGAAAGCAAATAGGTGCTTCTGCACCACCCCATAATTAAAGTGAATAAGGTACCTTTGGGTTTCAGCTCTTCTAATCCTAATGTTTCTTTTTCTAGTGGCAATCCTAGAATCCATACTGGTCTTTGTGGTGGGGTCTCTATTGGTATGGGGGCTAGTAATTTTAGTGGTTTTGGTGGTGGTTTCACTAGTCATGTTTTTCCATCTAATCCTCTCTTGAATGCCTTATTGCAAAATATGGGACAAATTCAAAAGCTTATGGTGAACCTATCCATAACTACTTCTCAACCTATGTTTCAACCCTTCTACCATAGTATTCCTTTGTCCATTTCCATCTCAAACAATCATATCCCTTAGGGAATGGAGATTCCTAAGTTCAAAAATTATACTAATTGTGGAGACCCTGAGACACACATATCGACATTCAATAATATGTGTACTGACTTCTTCCACCATGATTCTTTGATAGCAAATATCTTTCCAAAATCCATTAATTATGCTACCCTTGAGTGGTATTTTTCCTTACAAAATAATTCTATCTTCTCGTTTGATTAGTTGGTGAATCAGTTCTCAAGATAGTTCCAAGCTAAGATTAGGCTAGAGATGGCATTGCCTGATCTTGTCTAATGCAAGAAGGGGCACCATGAAAAGGTTATTGGCTTCATTTCTCATTATCAAGAACTCTTTTCTTAGATCTCTTATCCTCTACCCAATTCTGATATCCATAAGGTCTTCATCGGGAACTTACTAAAACTATGGCAAGAAAAGTTTTCCCTAATGAAGTGTCCTTTTGCACATCAATATGTAGCACTATATGAGTACCGATAGATGATCACTCAGTTCGGGGGTTCATTATCATGATTCGATTCAGATAACTACTCAGTAGTTTTAATTTGTGATGATACAAGAAATAATAAGGTCATTACAAACATTGTCTCTACTCCTAATTAAGGAAAAGGTATAGGATGCAATAAATTTTTTACAAAGTTTTAGAATTCTATACTAGTGTTGTACAAAAAATATTGAGAGATAAAATCTTAACATTTCCAAAAATTTGATATCTTTTCGAGCCATATCCATCTTGGCTTGTAGTTTGACTGGGGAAACATCATACTTATTTTTTAATCCATTTGTGATTTCTTTCTTCTCATTTTATCTTCCCAATCTCCTATCGCTTATCATCCTCTCTTGTCCATCATTTTGCATCATCTTCCTCATCTCGCCTTTCATCCAATCAATCCAATCATTTAATCATTCAACCAATCAATCCTCTTCTATCAAATCAATCAAATCACTCTTACTATTTGTTTTTCATGAATCATGAAAGCAAATTTATCAATCTTACTATTTATTTTTCATCAATCATGAAAACAAATTTATCAATCTATCCTATCATTCTTATCAGTCATAATCAATCAATCATCACAAACTCACTATCACATGCTAAATCAATCAAAAAACATCATCATCATCATTTCATATCAATCTTTCAATAGTGTTTTTCATCAAATCATCTTTAATAGCCAATGAATCGAATAGAAAATCAATAAAAATTTCAAAAAATCATCTTTATCCGATTCATCACCCGAGAGGCATATAGCATCATCAGTCAATTTTTCAAAGTTAGTGGAAAATTTTCGTTATCTGAAAAATTATTTGAAGCAATGCTTAAAACACATCACTTCAAAGAGGGGGAAAATGTACACATCTAAAAATGGTCACGTCATATTAGCCTGGTAAATTAATTAAATACACATTATTTAATTAATCTTCTTGATTCAACTACATTTAAATAAATTTAATAATTTATTTATAAATGTTCACCTTTTATATAAATCATTCACTATTATCATTTTCTCATGTCTTCTTAATTAATTAAATAAATACCATTATTTATTTTAATTAATTATCACATTACTTTATTATATAAAAATACATTTCTTTAAATATCAAAACCCATAACCATACACTTAATTAAATATTTCATATTTAATTAAGAAAGCTTCTAAAATATTCTCCAAACATATAATTAAATATTTATATTTAATTGGAAGCTTCCATTTCCACATGTCACAAGAAATTAAATAATATTATTATTTAATTGAGCAATTATCTTCAACAAACAAAACTGCTTCATTAAACTGTAAATGACAAATGGCAATTTATCTCCATTTTTGAATGAGGAGGTTTTGTGGGTTGAAAACAAAATCCATCTTTTTCTCTCTAGCAACTATATTCTCTCCAACCTCTCCATCTCTCACCATCCATTCTTCCAGGCTAAATCTCAACCATTGAAGCTTGCCAACAAAGCTTTTGCCTTTTGAAAATTTATAAATACAGCCTCTTGGCTCTTCCAAAATATAGATTTTAGTTACATCGTAAGAGCTTTATAGTGAAATGTTTCCAACAATCAAGCATCTTAGTTGCAGAACATTAGCAATCAAGCACAATAGTCTAGTTTCAATTCATAGCTTAATCATGTTCATTAGCTGCACAATGGATGTATCATCTTACAATCATTTAGCATAGGATTTTAGATTTCTTAGCTTGCATAATACTCATTCTTGGAGTGGTCATTCTACTGAGCTGTTGCCTAAACCAACTGAGAGAAAATATTTTTTGTAGAAACACTGAAGATAGAGGACAATGGAATGACTTTGAAGAATCTGCATTATTTAGTTTGTTTTACTTAATTAGATTCTTCAATACAATGTTTCATTGGTGTGTTAGATTAACTTATTAGTTGTTCCACATATTCTCACACACAATGTCAAAGTGTTGTCATTAATGTCTGAGGAAGATGATGATTTATGAATCTAGAAGATGGAGTGAATGTTACAAATTTTGTTCAAAGTTTTGCATTGTAGTAAGTTCTTTCAATTCTCAAAAGTAAGATCTGATTCCAGATTTGACATGGGTTTTTGGAGATCATCTCAAAAAAGTGTTATGTAGGACCAAGAGGTTGAAGGCTATACTCAGAAAAGGATTACCTATGTCCTCAGTTTGAATTAGGGTTTGTTGTTTAAACCCTAGGTATATACCATCATGGCATTAGAACAATGTTTCTAATTTGATGGTGACTTGCACTTGACAGTTGCAGGTTGCTTAAGTGATAACTTAAGCCTATTATATCATTTAGGTGACCAACCATTCATCTAGTAATTACTAGTGGCTGAGAAGATATTTGTGGTGATTAATATTTCCTAAGTCTCGTACAAATATTTCCTTCTGGTGGAATCAACAGTGTTGGTTGTGACTGTTAGATCTAATGGTCCCCCTGCCTTCTCATTAAGCTTGTGGTGGGTCCCGATTAAATCTCATAGGGACATGAGGATTGGTGGAGAGTAATCCACAGTGGAAAGTGGAACCTACGGTGGCAGCAGATGAAGTTATTGGTGTATGATGTCATCTTGAATAGTTGGTAGAATGATGTTGATCAATGGTTGTGATCAAGCTGAGTTGGAAGATTCGACAGTTTCTGCTAGCCTATGGCACATGTGGTGGGACCCATTTATACCTAATGAGGAAGCGGGGAGTGATATAAACCAAACAAATATGATCAAATGATGCACGATTGGTGATAGACTGAATCATGGTGAATCCTACAACACATGGCATCATTACTTCACATTACTATTGTGAAGTGAAGCAGTTGGAAGAGTTGGGTGATAAGCGATAGATAGGATCATTACACATGGCACAAGCTCGTCAGCCTGTAAAGATCTTGTGGACCCATTGTCAGCTCTAACAGGATAGCGAGGAATGACATAGATTAATTGGCAGCTAATCCAATGTTGATTGCTACATCGAGGAAATAGATGCAAATTTTCTTAAAGGACACTATCAACAGAGGAGATTTAAAATATTGTTTATTGAATGGTTGTGTTTTAAAGTTGTGACAATTAATGAAGAACATAGGATCATGGCGTGAAGGTTGTAAATTGATGGTCCAAATTTGAGCAGGGCAATCATGAACAGTTAACTACGTGTAAATAGGGTTTCACCTACAAACTGACTTGGAGTTAAAAATTTATTGGTCTAACTGCCTCAAAGAAAAAATTAATGTGATTTGATGCACAAAATGATGGTAGTGATGGCCATAAAGACAAGGATTGAGATCAAATTGAAGATTCAGAAGAAAGCATTAACTACATATTCATTCACAGGGTTTGACAAGTTGGAAATGAAGGAAAATACTTTCACCAGAATTAATGTTGTGCGACTCAGTGCAGCTAGAGGTCAGTGAAGAAGATATTCGCTCTAACAAATTATCATATTATCATGGGAGATCCTAAGATGACCTTCATTGATTTGCACTGCTCAAAACATATGAGAAGTGGGTCGAAGTGGATAAAAAAGGAGTGTAGTATATAGAACTAATGTGAGCTCCTTAGACAACATGAGTATACACAAAAATAGAAAAGGAGTGTTGCAGAAGAATATAGCAATGCATTGAGGTAGACATAGAATGCACTAAAGAAGAAACAAATGAGTAGAATTGGTGTAGTGGGGTGTAGAGCAGTTAATAGAGTTTTTATGGTAGCAAAAAATGATCGAGAAATTATAGAGAAAGCTCTAACATTGATTAGAGTTCCTTAGGAACAAATTTTAATCATCCTACATGTTGTAAATCTGATAGGTTGATGCTATCAGATAGCTGAGTTGGTACTCAGTTCAGGGGATAGGTGTCTCCTTAGGGTTGTTGCCCTTAAATTTAATAACAGAGGATTTCATTATGAGGATAGATTAGGACAGTAGCTCCTAGCAGCATTTTCTCACCATGGATTTTCCCATCTTGGGGTTTCCATGTATATCTGTTGTTATGTGTTGATCTTTTATGTGCATGTGTTTATCATATATTTTAATTTTTAATCTATTCATCTAGTTCTAAATGTTGTGTCTTCTCTTAAGATAAGAAGGCTAGAATTTTGGTATCTACGGATTCATTGCCCCTCTCAGTAGACTATTGTGTTCCAATAGGGACTATCTCTCTCAATGGGAGGAAGAAAAACTATAATAAATTTGTAGCCAAGGCTAATAGCCAGTTGTAGATTTACACAGATCTATTTCCTTCTCATTTTGCTAATTTGGTCACATAGTCCTCTACATCTTTTGAGATGGTCTCATCTGAGTACATGGACATTGTTTCATTCATGCGTATGCCTCTTGCTGAAAATGCGGGTGCTATGCCTGAAATTTTTTATCTCACATGATTTTCTATTAAACAAGGAGCCTTCTCCATTTTATGTTCTTGTTCATATTAATGGCAATGTCGTGATTGGTGTTATGGTTGATCTAACAAGTCAAGTGAACATGATAATAGAGGAAACCTTGTTAATTGATAATTTACATAAGGATAAGTACAAGGAGTCAAAATACACTCTTCATACTCATGAAAGGAATTATGTTTCCCCTATGGGCACCATTTCTTTTTCAATTCGGATAGGACCTAAGGCTATATATGTTATTTATTATGATTCTAGAGTCTGACCTATTCAAAGTTAGGTTAGGCATCCCATGGCTAGCCTCTATGAATGGGGCCACCTCTGTAATCCACAAGTTTTTAAAGTTCCCCCATGAGGCAACTATGCACATGGTTCATGATATCAGCTATAAACCATTGGTGTCACATAGGAGGCTTTTCTCTAGATCACTTTTGGCTTGCCCTAGTCGAACACCTCCCTCCAAGGGGGGATCTATTATATTAAGTTTATATTAAGTATAATATTGGGGGATCAGCATTGAAGGTTAGTTTTCCTATCTCCCTATGTTGTTTTTGTGAGGCCTTTATGATAGAACAACAACAATATGTTTCTTTAGCCCCATGAGAAGGGAAGAAGAATCTTTCTCTCACTCTAGAGCTTTCCCCTTTTGTGTATTTTGTTCCATTTGCTTCTACTTCCTGACCTAGGGTGGCATCCTCAATTCTTGCACCTGTACCTCACATGGGAAGTGAAATGGTACCCATGTAGTAGAAGGTAGAGCGTTGGGCCTTTCAGATGCCACTTTTTCCCATGATTCCTTGACCCACTATAAATGGCAAGGGGAAACATTCTCATAGGGTTGTTCTCATGTCTCAGCCTTTGTAGCCTCTAATCATCTCTTCACCTGTCCCCTGAGTGGTGAATGGGAAGAGGTCCATTGCTAAGGCTCTTGTGGCTATTTCTCCTTCTATTTTTTATTTTTTTTTGTACGTCCTCCTCTTGCTCCTGCTCAAGAGACCACCCTTCCACTGGTGAAGGTTGTGAAGGATGCTTCTATAGTTGAGCAGAAACCTTTGGCTTCTTCTTAGGTTGCATCCTCCAATCCTTGTAGTTGATGTAACCATATTACACGTGAGAATAAGTTCTAGAAAAATTCCTTATCCATGGAGCACACTACCATCAAGAAGACCATAGAGGATCATATTTTCTTTGCTCATGTTTCTTCTATCGCTCCACCAATCTCTTTTATTTCTACTTCAATTCCCATTTATTTTTTCCTTGGTTTAGCTCCTCCAATAGGTATTGATGGTGCTCAACCCAAGCAAATGAAATTATTCATCACACCCTCCATGGAACATCCACTTCTAATGTCCCTCCCAAACATCCCTCCTTTTTTGTATCCCATTGACATGCCTAATACAAAGGTGGTGCCCTATGTGGTTGCCTCTTGTTCCTCCTCCACTTTTTCTTCCTTTGTTGGGATTGCACATCCTCCACTAAAGTGTAAGTTGGAGGATGACATCAACATGAGTGATGGTCAAAATAAAGGCCCACCTTCTATGGAGTTTGGTTTTATTTTGGCTTACTCATTCTTGTGACGAAGGTAACCCCTTCTTTCCTGGAGCTAGTCATCGCCCCTCTCCTTGAGGTTAGCAATGACCCTCAAGTGCCTTGCTCTTCTCCCACCCCATTGAAAAAAATCAATCTTGAGAAGTGCATATTCAACTCAGTGGATGATATCCTAGATATTTTTTATTTTTGTGTAATGTTACAAAATTGCACCCAAGGGCAATTTCACATTTTAGCACTTTTCCTAACATTTATTGTGCCAAAACACATTTATTACAAGAGCCTCATGAGTCAAAATTTAATGATTCCAACTCCATGTGGTCCAATGATTAAGCGATAGCAGTTCACTAGCCCCTTTCTCGAAAACTAGCATTTTGGACATGCATTATGCATAGACATTTGTCTAGTGCCCTAGAGTCCTAGCAATTTTTTGAGTTTGAAATGGGGAATCTCGAATCTTGGCTCTCATTTTAGGGGGTTCTCTCTTTCATTCAAAGGGATCTCTTCTCAATCTCGTATACCCTTGGAAAAAGCACTTCTACAAGTGAAGCTCTGTCAGATTGAGGTCCCTCTAATAGCCAAAACACTCTAGAAATAATTCAACGACGTGTCTATCTGTTCAAGAGGGGACTGAGGCCTATTGGTAACACTCTCTTACTCCTATTTACTTGTGAATATAGAATATCTCTTTGTTTATTTGCTATTTAGTGGTACGGGTTCTCCTCCTCAAGCGGGGATTGTTTTCACCACTCCCTTTTGTTCATTTTGATTACTCTCTCTATCTATCTAGCTGTCTATGGAGGTTGGAGAACCAAAATGAGGGTTTGATTGTAGTAAGCCTCAAAATAGCCCAACATTTTTCCTCGTTCATCTTGTGAGTAGTGATGGCACCTTCAAATTTTGCAAATTTGAAGTGCCCATAATGAAAAAACTTGCTTTGCACACTTAGAAGTGAATTATTTTCTTAATTATATCCTAGAATCTCTGGTGCAAATTTTTTGAAGTCCTTTTGGAAAGAGTCAAAAGGATGAATAATTGGTTCAAATGTTGAAGAAGTTCCAGATCTGAAAATTGATTTGTAGCAGCCCAATTCAAAAGATTGTGAAGAGACTCTATTGGAAGAACTCAAAGAATTTATTTGCATTAATTAAGATATCCTTGCTTCTAAGGTTTTCCTCTTGTTGAAGAGGTGGTGACTCTGCTCTACAATGTATGCACATGAAGGGTTTCTATTTGTTATTGTGACCTGAAAATTCTCTATTCAAAGTTGCAGAAACTAGAGATGGGAAGTTACATGGTTCTCTACATACTTTCATTTTTTTGCTTTGTCATATTGAATGCAATTGTTGTTCCATTTAAAGTATTTGTCTAGTATTCAAATATTTTCTATTATGGATGGTTTGGGTGAATTTTTAGATCTTAGGGATTTTCCTCCACCTGCATTATCATGTGTTTCAAGCCCAGGTTACCACCATTGTTAGCAACTATCCTAGTGATCCTTCATCTCGTCATAGTTATGATTATGCACACTATTTAAACCCATATTTGCAAGTATCTATGGATCACCAAATTGAAATAGCCATTTCATTAGAAGCCTTACTACATATTTTCAAGAAGTTTGAGAAGTTTGATAGTCCTCAAAAATTTGACACCACAAAGTACATGAACCCTTGAAGTGTGTACAAGCCTATGCTAAGCTAGGAAAGGAAAGTTATGTTGGAGAGGGAAATTGAAGAGTTGAATAAAAGTATGTCTCTACAAGCCTAGTTAAATGATAACCATACTATATCTACTAGCTGAATTACTGCACCTTTTGTAAATTATTTTGATCCCTTGTATAACTAATTAGACTTGTCATGGGTTGATTACAAGGTTGAAATTATGCCAACTCAAGTCTATAAATAGATTCCTAGATTTGATGGATACAATGTGTGTGAAGGAGATGCACATGTCCAAATTTTTTATAGCTTCATGGAGAAACATTCATTTGGAGATGAGGATATGTGGATGATATTTTTTGTCAAATCTCTTGAAGTAAGAGCTAGGAACTGGTACTTAAGTTTTCCTGAGAAGTCCCTTTTCATGTTGGGTTAAACTAGTGGATGATTATAGAAAATAATTTGCAAAAGAACCTTCTAACCTTGTCACAAGGTTAAAGGAGATTAAAAAACAAGATGAAGAGTCAAGCGTTGATTTCAGTCACAAATTTTCTTTTCCTCTTTCATTAATCCCTAAAAATTTCAGACCTAGTACTCTAGATTACATTCATATGTATTTTGAAGCTTTTGAGGAGGGATCTAGTGCACTGTTAAAGGATTTTAGAATATTGGGTATGCAGATGGCTTACACATTTTTAGATAATTTGGAGAAAATGAGGAATAAATATATATAAAGTCCATTGTCTTCAATTGTGGGTAAACATGCTAATGAGATTAGTAGCTATGTGAATACAAATGATCAGATGTTTTCAATTTTAAATATAGACAAGTGCATACTTGAGAAGGTAGAAGTTAAGAGTGATGCAATGTGTACCTTTGATGTTCATGATAGTGAAAGTGTTTGTGTCTATCCTCAATAGGATGTAAATGAGAAACTCAATGATAACACCCAATTCAATATTGAAATGTAGAAAGGTATAGATTGTTGTCATGACAGCCTAGAAGTAAGCAAGAATGGATCAAATGGATAGCTTGTTCTCTTTGATGAATTGTGACCATGCTTTTGAAAAGGTTGTTAGTGATTCAATCTCCTATGATTGGGGAAATCTAGTTTATGATCAGTCCATTGAGTTGTCAGATTTTGATGATGGTGACATCATGGTATATCCTGATTTACAACTTGGTAATGCATGTTGTTCTAGTGGAGGTCAAGGAGAGGAAGTGGTTGAAATAATGGATCAGAATAATGGTCTATTAAGAAGTGAAAAAATTTCAAATTTATTGACCATAGAATATAAAAAATGTGCACATGTGAATAACCCTTAGTTGTCGTGTGTTTCCCATATTGATGTTGATAGTGATGATATTCTTCTCTATGCAAGGTATGATGCATGTGTATTTGATTTTTCTTCCATTTCCGAATTAGCTAGTCATCATAATGGTAATGCAAATAAAGACAGGCATCCATTTGATTATAATGATGCATTATATGATGAGTATGAAAGTGTGCATTTTGATGCAAGTTCAAAAAATTTATTTGATGAATTAGAAACAATAGATGACCATGAGGTTTACATATCTGATGAGCCTAGTCATGAGTCATTTCATGTGGATGTGGATGTTGATAAAATCAAATTATCTTTTTGAACCAGAATTTATCACTTTTGAAAAAGCTTGGGATGTTGAAGACGTTGATATGTTATGTTCAGTGGATAACAAAGTGAGTAAGGATGAGGATAAGTTAGAAATTCTTGATGATTTTTTATACTAGCATGATGGAGGACAGTTACAGAGTGTGCCAATGTATGAGTGTATCTCTTTGCATACACTTGGAGATAGTTTGCATGATGTGTATAATCTTTTGGTAAGTTCTTATGATAGTTTCACCTTTGGCACGCAAACTGGTAATCAGATCGAGCCCAATAGTACCAGCCATGTGGTAGAATATGAGTGCTACTTTTTTCAGCTGGATGAATTTTTCATAAAGAGTGGAAATTTCATAGCTATATGATCATCATGAAAAATGGATTGGTGCCCTACACTCCCATAACATTCATATGCTCCCTGGTATGGTTTTAGAGCCTCAAGATCTGATTTGATATTTTTACCAGGTCGAAAGAAAATGTAGTTTGTTCTATTTTTACATCTACATTTCTAGAATTTTTCAAGGTGGTCAACTTTGACCCCTAATATCTTGTGAAGAATGTGGATCGAGGGAAATCCCTCTTGCACATATGCTTAGTGGACCTAAATGATCTAATTTTTTCAGTGGTAGCTTCCTAGGAGATGATTTGATATTTTTTCAACGAGGTGACTTGGTGAGCCCTAATTGGTTTTTAATAGGTACAGTTGCAAAAACATCTGAGTGAGCCACTTTGGCATTGAATATCTTGTACCTCAAAATCTATTTTTTTGAACCATTTTTTGCATTGAGTTTTTGGTTCAAATTTCTACATACCTATGGATTTTCATGGCTCCAAGAGGTTTTTGACTAGTTTTTCAAGGCGATTTTGGAGGCTACTGGGCTGGTTTTGAGCACTGTGCAAGTATGCCAGAGAGAAAATTTTAATGACAACCCACTTCATTTTTTCTCACCAAAAGCATGTTAAAGCAGCATCGGGTCAATTAAGGATGAAATTTGTTTCAAAATGAAAAAAAAATTAGCCTAGCCCACATGAGGATGCAACATGCTTTACACAGTTTTGAGGTTGTAGGTGTTTCGATGTTGGTAAAGGAAACACAATCATGTACTCAATAGACCACATTTTTTAAGGGATGATGAAGGGCATAAAGTTGTGGCCTTGTGGAGAATTCTTGTTTACTTGTAGTTATTTTTCAATATAATGGGAAGGCTTCTTCTCCAAGGGGTTTTGATCTAGCTAATTGGATGGCTAGTCCAATTCTTGTTGATAATGTTTATGGGGATACTATAGCAACAACTGGTCTTATTTTTGAAAGAAAAGTGAGCTCATTTTCATCAAGAAAATTTGACCCTCCATCTCTCGAAAGTGTAGTTACCATTGAAGCTTCAGATTTAACCAAGGGAGGATTTCATCCAAAACTTCATGTGTTTTGGGTATTGGAATTCTTCAATCGATTGGAAGAAGGTGGTGTTTTATTTGAGTTTCCATGGGGTGGATGCATAAATCTACTTGCAGCCATGGCTTAGGTTTGGAAATGAAATCAACCTAAGCCTTTAATCGCTAAGGGATGCACTTTGAGTGGATAAGTACTCATCAAATGCTTCATGTATATTGGCAACGTGGAACTAAAAATAGATGAATGTTTTTTCAAGCATAGGAAATAATTGCAAGCCTCGTAAAGGGAATCAGATGCAAATTATTCTATTGTTGACATTTCATTTGGAAATTGAAGTCACTCTAGTGTTTTCATAGAGAACAAAGGTATCTTAGGAGGACCATGGAAGTATCAGGCATAAGAGATCTTTGCATGATAGTAAAGATTATTCTAATTTGATAAAGAAACCTAAATTCTATGTTGATGATGGACAAATAATTAAGGAAATTACACAAGGATTTCATCCTTTTGAATTATTACTTAATCAAGGAAAATGATGCAACATCCTAAGTAACTTTCCAAAGAATGCTAATGCTGAAAGCAAGAAGCCTAAAATTATCCATGATATTGAAAAATAAAATCAATTACACAAGTAAATATTGTTAGGTTTTCCTAATTTTGTGGGAACACATCATGTCTTGCAAGCAAGGATTAAGGTTTGAATGGGCCAAACTTAAGGTGGATAAAATTCATCAAATGCTTTGTGCTTGCTTGATAGCATGGAATAGAAAGCAATGACTAGTAGAAACTTTGTGCAGTAGGAGGATTGATTCAAAGAAATGAGGCAACACATTTTCAAAGGGATCGATGGAGTATTTGAAGTGTTGGCATGAGGCCTAGAAATTTTTGTAAGATGCTAACGGGGCAGTCACCATCATGCAAACTAAAGGAAATCATTTGATATTACTGAAGGGAAATTACTACATAGGTGCGAGAAGCGGCTACAAGAAATGCTTTGTTCAGAAACTCGATTGAAACCCAAGTTCTATTGCTCTGGCTCAAACACAGGAGTAGAATGGTGGAAAGAATGAATGAGAACATCATTTTGATAGCAGTACATTTGATGCCCTCAAACTTCATGCATGATGTTTATAGTTTGAATGAATCCAAGGAGCGATTGCATCACATTTTGAGATGGTTTAGAAGCTGTATTATGAGGATATGATGCAGAGATTGTTGTGAATGAATAGAAACCACTATGCTCGCCATGAGAGGTGAATTTGATATAGAAAAAGTTGCAAATGATATTTTATGCAGGTTTAGAGAAGTTGTAGAACATAGGTGAATTTGATATAGAAAAAGTTAAAAATGAGATTTTACGCGAGTTCATAGCAAAGGTTGCAAAAACTAGGGAAAAACCAAGAGATCAACATCCTGCGGAAGATGGGAGATGTGGATCAATTTGGACCCTAGCTTGCTAACCACGTGAGATGGAGGATGTCATTTACAAAAGAGTTGCAGGGTGTCCAGGCTATTTCCATGTGGCTTGTGGTGGGCCTGAAGTTTCTTTTACATGCAAATGGAATGTGCAAACACTTCGATGGTGAGTAAAAATATTTCTCGAAAAGATGGGAGGTTTTCACTTTTAAAAGCTAGACATTAAATATAAAATGTTAAAAAGAACAAGTAATATTTTATGGGGACCAATTTAAAAAATCAAAATCTCCATCACTTTAAAAGCAAGATTTTAAAATTTAATCTGCAATGTAATAAAACACGAGGAAAGGATTTTAGTGCCCGGTGAAAACTACAATCTTCACTACCCAAGAACAAATTTTAAGTGTAAAGTGTAAAATGCAAAGAAGCGGGTAAATTTTTGCCCGAGGAAAATTTTAAATTCCTTTAATGTTAAAGGGAAAATGCTTTAAATAAAATATTTCAAATATTTAGGGCATGAGAAAAATGGTTTTAAAACCCAATAAAGTGAATTAAGCTATTCACTTTACAAGCAAAATTTTTCTTTGCTAAGAGAAAATCCTTTTCACGGGTAAAAAATCCTATGAAAAGATTAAAGGAAGAGTACAAATATTTTATAGAGGAACAAAGAATTTGTAGCCTAGGTAAATGGAGGTGAAGGATTTTCATGAGAAGGGGAATTTTTTGTTGAAGAATAAAAGATGAGTACAAGAAAAATACAGAGGCAAGGTGCAGATTGAAGTTTTTTTGGGAGAGAAGACAGTTATTGATCAAAGGAAGATGAAGGATCCAGGTGTCAAATGTAGATTCCTTTCAGGGCTGCTTCTTCTTCTTCTTATTATTCTCATTCATTCTCATTTTGGAAGGGGTTCCATTTTCTGAAAGTTCTACAAGGTAGGCAAAAGCTCTGTAAAATTGTAAAGTTGGGATGGATTATATAACTGTCAATCATTAATCTGAGATGTTTTTGTGTTCTGGATTGGGCTTCATGAATATATTTTATGTTGTGACTATCTCCATGGTTGGGATGTAATACTCTTTTGAATTCAATAATCAAAGATTACTTGGGTTTTTCCATGCACATTTGTTGCATTTGAGTTGCATTTTTTATTGCCTTCTATTCAAAGAATAGAGTAATTGCTTTAATGAATGTAATGGGAGTATTGTGTTTCTAGATGGATTTATAAGAATGGTCATTTGATAAAGATTTAGTGGTATTTTTATCATTGTAAGACAAGGCACATGAACTATTTGAAAAAATTCCTTAATGATATATATCCTTGTGGACTACAATGATGGCATGATATGCACAAAATGGATTTGTCAAAAGGATTTAGAAAAATTCAAGAAAATGCAATTTCTAGGTGTAAAACCAAATTCCAAAGCATTTTCCAATATCCCCCAAGTGTATACAAAAATGGAAGCTTTGGAAAGGCATATGCACGTCCATAAAAAAGGATTGAGAAATGATGCATTATATTACATAGTTATAACAATAATTCTACATCGAATGCTTAGTACAAGAATTTTATCAATGTGGTTGCATTGATAAGCTAGTGAGCTCACTAGCTTGTCAATGCGGTAACATTGAAAAGGTAGTGAGTTGTTTGAAAAAATGTCTCAAATAAATGGGGTCTCACAGTGATAGTTCACTAGCTTTTCAATGTGGTAACATTGAAAAGGTAGTGATTTTTTTTGAAAAATGCCTCAAATAAATGGGGTCTCACGGTGATGTGCATACAAGAATACATACATACATATGAGCATACATACATATATACACACATACATATACACATGCATACATACATGCATATAAGCATATATACATACATACATACATATATACATGCATACATACATATAAGAATACATACATACATACATTGATACCAAAATGGAAGCTTTGGAAAGGGGTATGCACATCCATAAAAAATGATTGAGTAATGATGCATTATATCACATATTTATAACAAGAATACTACATTGGATTCTTAGTACAAGAATGTTGTCAATGTGGCCGCATTGACAAGCTACTGAGTTCTTTGAGAAAATTCCTCAAAGAAATGGGGTGTCATGGTGATATAAATCACCATGAGACCACATTTCTTTAAGGCATTTTTTCAAACAACTCATTTCCTTTTCTATGTTGTTTGACAAAATTATTTGGTTGACATGTATAGACAAGACACATGAACTATTTGACATAGTTATAACTACTCTCGTAAATGTATATAGAAAATGTGGAAGCATACACAAGGTAGGTCAATTATTTAACAAAATGCCTTAAAGAGATGTGGTCTCATGGGCCACAATGATTACAAGATTTGCACTTAGTGGATTTGTTGAAAAATATTTTGAAACTTCCAAGAAAATGTAATTGGCAAGTGTAAAGAACAGTTTAAAATATACCAAGAGGGGCTAAGGTTATAATGAGAAACAAATAATGATGAGCATGAAATATGCATAATAACAAAATTAAAGCATCAAGTATTAAGCATGTATGATAAGGGATGATAAAGAAACATAATATAATTAAAGAAAATGTAAAGAAAATGTGTAAAGACTTGACATACCTAAAAAATGGAGATTTGAATGGAGGAACTACCTAATTATGTAGTCTTTTTTTCTTCTTTCATCAAACTCCTCAACAATTTGAGTTTTTCACAATATTTCTTCCTTTTCAATGTTCAATTGTATATCACTCAAATATAATTAGTAACAAAAATACAATTAACCAATGTATAATGTTAAATTCCTACAATTCAATCACAATTGACATTGCAACACTATAAAAATTGAGACTTGAATTGATATATATCAAACTCAATGTGAAAAATCTATTAATTCCTACTTCCTAAGTTGGAAAACCATAAAAAGGTGGTGGAAAGTTCATGCAAAGATGGTAGAATATGAAAAATTTGCATGTGAACTTCCCAACGACATCAAAAAGCTCTTTTCTTTTTAAACACGTGCATAACCAGGAGAATAACAGAGCATGTGGTCCTAGATCATAGGTGTGTTGACTTTTTTACCATTTTCAAAGCAATCCTAAATGTTCTCACGTTATAACCCGCTTGTGTTATAACACGAGCACATTTTGGCTTGCTATACAAAAATGGTCATATATCAACTTCTTCAAAACATGCTCGCGTTATGAAAATGTTGATTTTCTAAAGTTTTCCTAACTAATTGTATCATTACCCACCCCTCTCCCCCTCTATCTCTCTCACCTATCTTTCCTCCTATGTATCTCACCCCTCTCTCCCTAGTTTTTAGGTTTCTAACCTCTATATCTCTCAAATGGGTCTCTAGTTATTTCCCTTCGTCTCCACCTCTCTCCCTCCTCCTTACCCATCTTTCCCTCAAGTTTTCAACTTTTCTCTCTCATTTTTTATCTCTCCCTCACCTCTCTATCTCTCGCCTTTGTCTCCCCCTCACCTATCTAACTCTCCCCTCTCTAGGTCTCTCATTCACTCCTTATATGCCTCTTCATCCCTCCTTATCCATCTAGGTCTCTCACTTAACCCTAAACCCTATCCCTAAAGTATCAACCCTCAAAACTTAAACCTTAAATCCTAAACTCTATCCCTAAACCCTCAACCTTGGACACTATGCCTTAAACTCTAATCCCTTAACCCTAAACCCTAAACCCTAAACCCTATCCCTAAAGCCTCAACCCTCAATCCTTAACCATTAAATCCTAAACCCTATCCCTAAACCCTCAACCCTCAACACTATACCTTAAACCCTAATCCCTCAACCCTTAAACCCTAAACCCTATCCCTAAAGTCTCAACCCTTAACCCTTAAATCCTAAACAATATCCCTAAACCCTCAACCCTTGACACTATACCTTAAACCCTAATACCTCAACCCTTAAATCCAAATCCCTTAATCCTAAACCCTAAACCCTCAACCCTCAATACTATAGCTTAAACACTAATCCCTCAACCCTTAAACCCTAAACCCTATCCACAAATCCTCAACCCTCAAACCTTAACCCTTAAATACTAAATCCTATCCATAAACCCTCAACCCTCTACACTATACCTTAAACCCTAATCCCTCAACCCCTAAACCATGATCCATTAACCCTAAACCCTAAACCTCATCCCTAAACCCTCAACCTTTGACACTATACCTTAAATCCTAATCCATCAACCCTCAACCCTCAACCCTCCACCCTCAATCTTTAAACCCTAATACCTCAACCCTTAAACCCTCAACCCTTAAACCCTAAAGCCTTAAACCCTCAACCCTTATCTACCCCTCTCCTCCCCTATCTTCCTCACCCCCATCTCTCCCCTATCTCTCTCACCCCTCTCTCCATAGGTTGTAGGTCTCTCACATGTATATCTCTCAGGGATCTCTAGATATTTCCCTCCCTTGCCACCTCTCTCTCTAGGTTGTAGGTCTCTCACCTCTATATCTCTCATGGCTCTCTATTTATTTCCCTTCCTTTGTACCTCTCCCCTCTCTAGGTCTCTCAATCACTCCTTTTCTACCTCAACATCCCTCCTTAGCCATATAGGTCTATCACTCCTTGTTTCATCACCCACCCCTCTCGTCCCTCTATCTCTCTCACCCCTATCTCCCCCTATGTCTCTCACCCCTCTCTCCTTAGGTTGTAGGTCTCTCAACTCTATATCCCTTAGGGATCTCTAGTTATTTCCCTCGCTCTCCACGTCTCTCCCTCCTCATTACCCCTATTTCCCTCAAGTTATGAACTTATTTCTCTCATTTTATTCCATCTCTCCCTCCACCTCTCTATCTCTCACCTCTCTACCTCTTCATCCCTCATTAGCCATCTAGGTCTCTCACTGATTGTCTCATTACCCATGGGCATCTCCCTCTATCTCTCTCACACATATCTTTCCCCCTATGTATCTCACCCTCTCTCCCTAGGCTATAGGTCTCTCACCTCTGTATCTCTCAAATGGGCCTCTAATTATTTCCCTCCCTCTCCACCACTCTCCCTCCTCCTTACCCATCTTTCCCTCAATTTTTCAAATTCTCTCTCTCATTTTCTTCTATATCTTCCCTCACCTCTCTGTCTCTCATCTTTGTCTCACCCTCACCTCTCTACCTCTCCCCACTCTATCTCTCTCACCCCTATAGCCTCAAATATATACCCTCAACCCTTAAACCCTTAAACCCTTAATCCCTCAACCCTTAAACCATCAAACCTAATCCATCAATCCTATACCCTCAACTCTAAACTCTAATCCCTCAACCCTAAACCCTTAAATCCTTAATCCATCAACCCTTAAACCCTCAACCGTTAGACCCTTAATCCCTCAACCTTTAAACCCTCAACCCTTAACCCTTTAATCCCTCAACCCTCTACCTTATACATTAAACCCTCAACCCTAAATTATCAAACCTCTACCCTATACATTGGACCCTCAACCCTATACCCTAAGCCATAATCCTTTAAGCCCTTAAATATTGAACTCTAATCTCTCTCTCTCACCCTACCTCAATAAGTTACTCTCTCTCATGCTCTCTCCCTTTATCCCTCCCAACCTACCTTGATTCTCTCTCTCTCTCTCTCTCTCTCTCTCTCTCTCTCTTTCTTAGGTATCGCCCTCCCACCCTACCTATACAACTCTCTCTCTCTTAAAAATCTCCCTCCCTCTAAATACATACATACATAGATATAAGTAGACATACATACATATAGGCATACATACATACTTACATACACTGATACAAATATACATACACACACTGATACACACGCACATACATATAGGCATACATACATACAAGTGTACATACATACAAGCATGCATACATACATATATACATTTCATACAAGCATACATACATACATACAAATATATATGCATACATTTAATAGACTATCATTTAACACAAAGTTGGACATAATGCACTCATGTTATATCTTGATTAGGCAACTCAAGCACAAACGCAAAAAATATGTCAAAACAATGAAATAATGCGAGCATGTTATAATGTGCTCACATTATTTCTTGATTTGTGAATCCCCAAGCCTTGGGCTTAGTATTTGCTTTGGATTACCAACCCAAAGGCTTGGAGTGTCTTCCCAATTTCCAAAGACTTGTTTTTGCATATTCAACAAGATTTCACATAATCGTGTTCATGCTAATCATCAAGTTTACACGTGTTTCAACGTAAAAAAAAATGAATACTTGGGTAATGTTAGGCTCTTTCTTAGTTATCTAACAATGTAATTTTTTCACATTTTGATAATTTTAAGCCTTTGACCTTTAATTTATTTTGTTTGTGTGTCTTTTTTTTGGCAAAAACCACTATTTGGTATTTTTTCTTTATAAATTAGCTGCTCATTGAAATTTCAAATAAATTACACTTTTAGAAACTAGACTCCATTCTACACATTAGAAAAATGATTTTCAATTAGTTTTCAAATTCTATAGGGGTAGCATGACCAAAATTCTATTTTTAGGATGTGTCTACTTTGAAAATTAGTAAAACGATCAAATATTCATTAAAAATTTATCAAAAAAATTGGGCATAAACTACATGTTAGCTAATTTCTCATCGAAGCAATTTTAAAAATACCATAAAATGTTAACCTTTTGAGGGAGCCACAAAAAACGCTATGTTTTGTTTTTTATAAAAATAACACCAATATATGTGGCTCCCTATTTTGAACCCCTTAATCTATACCATTTTCAATAAAAAAAATAGTAGTTTAGAAAGAAGACTCGAAGCACATGCTGCATTATTTTTGTTGCATCTTAAAAATTTGAGTATAACTATCCTCAATTTCTTATCCAAGGTCAGTATTTCCCAATTTCAAGAAAAAAAAAAAGTGGTCATTTAAGACCCTCTTTTGGCCCCCCATGTTTTTTCACTTACACAAGTAATGAAATTAAGTTCTTGTTTAATGATCTACAACATGATGGAATGAAGGGTATCGGGTAATAGGGTAAAGTGTCTTAGATTTTCCCTAAATGGATATGGAGTTTTCATCTTTATGTCAGCCACTTGGGAGTCAACATGTTGAGTTGGTTGAGGGGAATTGAGTTGGATAAAGCCCTTATTTGGTTTCTTGAATGGTTGGAAGTTGGTTTGAGGCATGGATTCAAAATTTTCAAGACAGTTAGAGGGAGTTTTCACTTCACGACTACTAACTAAATTTTGGTAATCATGAAGGGTTGTACACAAGTGTGTAAGGATGGAAATTTCATCATCCCAATATTAGCTTGAATCTTATGTTGCAAATTCTCAATTAACATTCGTTGGAGATCAAAATCAAGAATCTTAATGTTGATTTGTGAGTAAAGCAATTGATAACGGGAGACAACGTCAGTGCCTTTTTATCATCCTTTTGCTTACATTTCATTAAATCTACTAAGGTCATATTGGGACCCATCTGCACTTCGAAATGATTGATAAAGGCATCAACAAGTTCATTGAATGAATTAATTTAGTTATTCGGTAAAGAAAAAAACCACTCCAAGGTAGTATCTTTCAAGGACCTATGAAAGAGTTTAGCCAAGAGTTTATCCTCAAAATGAAGTCACTACATAGGGATGTGTATGCATCTACATGGTTACTAGGTTCTCCCTTACCATATTTCTCAAATCTAGGAATCTTTATACCTTGTGGAATTTGTGTTCTCAATATCTCCAATGATAAGGGGTTTCTTTTAACATATTGTGAAGGTTGGCCACTTTGGTTTTGGTTTAATGTGGAAATTTTTTGTTAGAGGGGTAAAATATTTTGCAAGATTTGGTTGTGGACAGGACCATTGCTTGTGTTATGAGATTGAGGTGAATAAGGTGGAGTTGTATATGCGTTTGGAGGACAAGTGAATTGTAAATTTGTGAGGGGAGATGGATTAGGAGATATGAGATTTGAATGCACAAATCTAAAGGGGTTCCCTATGGAAATACCTAAGGTAGTATGGCATTTCTAGTGGGTTGTATGTTTGTAGTAACATGTGGATTGGTATAGGTAGGAATAGAGGTCATGATTGTAGGAGGAGGAATTTGACTTCCACCTTGGCTTTGAGTATACCCCGAAGCTTGAGTACAACTAGCTGCTATAGGAACATTTTTATCAATAATATGAGCTAGGCTATGTAAAATCTCTATTTTGTGTTCATTATCAAGAATATTTCTCATGTTATCTATGATAAGAATGGCTATACCAGAAATGTATTCAAAACTCACAAAGTTTTGCATTTTTTTTAAATCTTCATCCATTTGTCTTAGTTCTTCTTGAGGGACATTAGCAACCATTGATTCAACATTAGTAAAATTAATTGTAGGTAAAGAGGTCATAGGAAATGAGGTGTCAAAGGTATGGTCCATGATGGGTTGACTAGTATCAACACTATGAGTGAAAGAGTTAGAGAACTCAAGATCCACAGTGGATGTAGAAGTGTGGGATGGCATGAGTCTAGAGATATGTCTCACTAGAGTATTGGGAATAGGACACCAGGTTGTGAATCTCATACAAGTTTCACCAAACCAAAGATGCACCCAAAATAGACTTTAGACAAAATGTAACAAACACCAAAAATAAGAGGCACAATTGAAGTATGTAAAAAGAGATAGCAATTTCCAAATTTTAAACAAGATAATTTTCTAATTATACTATACAAAAACCCAAAAAATTCAAATTCCTTTTTAAGTGCAATTTTGAATTCAAAAATTGCACTGAATTTGATCAATTAACCTTAATGTGAACAATGACAAAAAATAGAAATTCTAGAAACCGAAATAGAGATCTGATTGCAAAAACACAAAATGCAGATAGAGAGTTTTTTAGTGCCCAAAAATGTAGAAACAACCATGATTAGTGATTCATTCAACCATGGGAAAATGGGTCTTCTATCAGGGTTTTACAAAATTGAATTATCAATTTCTAAGTTAATTTTTATGTTTTCAGATTCTACTTGCAGACAGGTAGTTACAGTTTCAGATTTTTGGCAAATTAGATTTAAATGCAAGTGTAAAATGATGTTAAATGACAAGAAAAAAGGCCTAATTTTAGATGTGACTTTGATTCAATTTTTTTATTTAAGTGACTGATCATGCAATGCTATGCAAGCACTATGCAAAATGAGTCTAATACTATGCCAATTTTTATAAATTTTCATATTTTCAACTATGCCAAAATGCAGTTTAATACCCTACAATGCAAATCAACTAATGCCAATTTGAGAGATCTAGAGGAAATGCAAACTAATGCAAAAGAATGAAAATCTAGATCTAAGGCCGAAATGGACTCCAAATTTCAAAATTTTGTTGTACAAAGTTGGGTTCACAAAAACGAAATGGTGAAAAATAAGATTTAAATGTGGGATACCAAAATATGAGATGTTATAAGTATCCCCATAAATAATTGACTTACAAACCTTAGGTGAGTCAACTCAATGAGGTGATTTGTTGATTTCCTTATGCTTGAGGATAGGGGTATCAAGCTGAACATCACTTTTGGGAGAAAAACTCAAAATAGTAAATCAACTCAATTATGCCCATTCAAACTTGAATCGTCAATTTAAAGCATAATACAAATAAAAATAGAAAACTTTTGGAAGATCTGAGAATGGCAAAGTGGTGTGTGCCTATCACCAAAATGTGGATTTTGGAGGCTATGAGGGACTCATTCACCCATGGGTGAATGGGTCTCTCTGTAGATATTTTTCTCAGCTCTTTGGATCCTCTAGTGTCAGTCTGTAGATTTTGTTTAACCCAAGTTTCAGTGTTGGACAATCAAAAATAAATTTTGTAGGTGATTTTTCATGAGATGACAACAAATATGTAACTTCTTTCAACTTTTCACCTTTGAGGTTTTCAATCCATCTTCAACAGGTCTATAAACCTACACATTCACAAAAAGGAGAAAAATGTTTGTTTTTGGTGAATGGGGGTTTGCCTTGGTCAAACCCTATTTTGGTAATTAAACCTTGAATTGAAATGAAACATCAAAGGAGTGAATGATGAATGAACACTTTCTATTTTGAAACTCACCAAACCCTTGATTTGAAACCCTTGAAGAACTGAAATATTGATCTTGATCTTGCATGAAATGACTTAAATATGTGTGGATCTTGACACTTGAATTATGCTTGAATTCTTGACTTTTATCTTTGAAACCTACATCATAATGCTAGCCCCAAAAACATGCATGATTACAAAAGACTTTGACATGATTCTTGAGATCTTGATTGCTGCAATAAACCACTGATAAATCTGCTCTTGAATACTCTTGATCAAAATATTTTCTCTTGTAATGTTATCATAAAATCTCTAGCTTGCTTCTCTTGAATTTCTAGGATTTGAATTGATAAGAAGACCTTGTATTTATAGGTATCTATCCTTAATTTCCCAAAAAGTAAACATTACAAGTTGACATTGAAATTTGAATTTGGGGACATTAAAATATCACCAAAAACATATTTTAAATTTGGTTTCAAAGGCCTATGGAGGACCCATTGGCTCATGGGAGAATGGGTCTTAGGTCCCTATTCCTAGAACACACATTACTCAAGGTAATATATTATGTGTTGGAATTAATTATTATCGGGTTTCCCCTTTGAAAACTTTAACTCATTAGGCTTGTAGATGCAAAATAGGGCTTATTAAGGCCTAATTAAGTCTAATTTAATTAAGGGGCCCAAACATAGTGTGAAAATATAGAGTACATTTTCCTAAACTACAAGAATTATTTAATTAATAGAGGAACACGAATTTAGGAAAATAATTAAATAATTAAAATTATTTCACTATGCAAAAAAGAAGACAAATAATGATAAAACATTGCTTGTAGGCTCAAGACATTTTTTAGTGTCTACAAAAGCTTTCGATTAAATGATTCTAGCCTTTCTTTCTCTACCAAGATGTTTTTGAATGAATTTTTGTTCCATTCAATAAGATTTCCTTCTACATGTTGTAATTTTTTTTCAAGATGAAACTTCTAGTACCTAGAACAAGATGAGTATGCAAATAAACACCTGTAATTGAGATCTAACCACTATAAGGAAAGAAGAAACACTATGCATTAAAACCATTGTACCCTCTTGGAGGACTGAGAAATAATGTATTGAACAATGTAGTCATATTGCATAGAGCAATAGACAATTGATCGAAGGTTCACTATACTAAGCATTATGTAATCAAGTATCAACTGTCATTAAAGATTGTCAGCAAGCTCATACATTGTAGCAACAAGTTCCACTGTCAAGCATTTACTATAACAAATCATGCCACAAGCCACCACCCATTATTGTGCAAAACTTCCATCCATTGTCATCCAAATAACACTATACTCTTGTATGCAGTAACTTTATTCACTGTCCCATGCTATGCTTCAATATTCTAGTTTTTGGTCTTCATTGATTGGCTTGGAGCCTCCTGAAGCATTATAAAAACCTTTCAAATTGTATTCCATTAGATCACATATCTATGATTCATACAAATTTTATAGGCCTTGTATGTCTTGTCTGACCTTTGTCATATACAAGTCATATAATGTATGATCTTGATTGACTGTCCTAGGACTCCCCCTATTACCAAACTTGACAAGCATAGCATAAACATGATAACACTAGCAAATATTGTTGTCATTTTCCATTGACATGATTCATGGGTGGTCAGAGATAGGATGTGGAGTCTTGTATTACATCTACCAATTGCTATACTCCCCCTTGGACACTTCTTGTATTTAATACACATAAACAATGATTTAGGTTTTGAAAGAAACTTCAATAAACAATGTTCCAATCCCAAATATGAAGATCATAATGCCAATCAATATCACTGTTTTGATATATATCACTGCAAAAAGATGCAAACGTTGGCAACTACTAAGCATAGTCAATGCACTATGTCACTATAAGATAATACTGATGAAGTAAAATTACATTCTGAGATGAACCCATATAATTGTCTGATAATTATGGCACACAATGTTGTATAGAGAAAATTTTGACTATTGAGACCTACACCTTGTAAGTAAACTATGAATGATAATCAAAACTATCACTCCTTTCTGTCACTGCACTTGTGCATAATCTTACTCATAACTTCCTTGTCTTCTCTAGGGGTTGTGATGCTTTTGCTTACTCAATAAGTCATTCAAGCAGTCAATGTACTCTTTTTAAACTAAAAAGTCATGTGCAATTTAGAGGATGCTTTTTCTAGCTCCTTTCTCAAAGAGACTATTTCTAACTCTAGTTTTAGACATTCACTAGTCTTAACTTAAAGATCACATTTTATAAAATCAACAACCCTTTTAGCTTCTTCAACTTCAGTTTTTAGACAAATAATCATTTTATCAGATTCATCAACTTGTCTCTTTAAGTTAACAACCTAATTTCTTGCTTCTTCAAACTCTAAAGAAACTTTTGCAAAATTTGAACATACCTTGCCTTTGGAATCTTTTTCTTGTTGAATTTGGTCTTTTAATTTCTGATTTTCTTTACTAAGTTGCTTGAATGTATCCAAAGCACATGAGATTTCACCTTCTAAATCAAATTCACTCTCTTGTTCATCACAGTCTTGTTCATAGTCATTTTCATTCACAAAAATATCTCCTTCTTCATCATCAATGTCAATAACAAAATAATTCTCTTTATCACACTTTGTGCCAATTTTCAGAAGTGACTCATGCAACAACTCATTACTTGACTTGATTGGGACTTGATTTACGATTTTTTTCTTGGAATTTCTTTTTTCTTCATTTATTTTACTCTTTTCCATAACAAGTACTCCACTACCAGGAACCCCTTAAGTTGGTTAGACTTATGGAAGGGTTTGGTTCTGATACCACTTGTTGGAGTACATACAACATTGAGAGGGGGGGTGAATCAATGTTGTAGATTTCAAAACTTTAATTTACTTTCTTTCAACAAATTTGTAAACACAAATAATGATGCTGACAACACTTGATACAACATGCTTAGACATGAATGATAAGTAAAACACATAATAACTGAAATCATGACACAATGAATTTCAGCAATGGAAAACCCTCTTGGGGTAGAAAAACCACTCAGAATTGCCTCATTGGCTTAATCAAAATGCCCCATTGGCTACAAATGCCTCACTAGCAACACAAGCCTCACTAGCTACAAATTCCTCACTGGCAACACACGCCTCATTGGCTACAAATGCCTCACTGGCTACCAAATGCCTTGTTAGCAATACAAGCCTCACTAGCTACAAATTCATTTTCAATCATAAAGAACCAAACTATAGATGGTTACTGTGTCTCTTTTCAAACCATCACTAGTCTCAACACTAATAAATCCTATGTCCCACAGATTCATAAAACTAGAATCTTTAAAACGTAAAATATATTAGTTACTAGCTGCTTTTGCATACAGTTTTTATAGAGTAGATTTTTGCATTCTGCTCAAATAATCAAGTACCGTATGGGTAAATGCACAAAGTTGGGTCCACGAAACGTGGAAGCTTTTGCCTTAGCTAGAAAAATGAAATCGGCTAACTTTTTGAAAAATGGGATCTCGTTTGCTAGAGGGTCCCGAACCGATGGAGACGAAACGAGATCCCGTTTCGTAGGACTATTTATTTTTTTTAAATGAAGAAATATTCATTTTCACTTGCACCCATGAGATCTCGATTTGAGAGCTACAACAACCCCCAAAAGACCTCCAGGTACCCGTACTCTCCCTCTTTTCTTTAATTTTTTCATTCAAAATTGAAATTGTTGATAAATTTACTATTTTTAGCATGTTTATTTCAATTTTTATTTACATTTTAAGTATTTTATTTCATGTTATTTTTGAAATGAGAAATTGTAGAAATAGATTAAAAAAATATGTCAAATTCTGAAGATTTTCAATAGAAACAAAAAAATAAAACTTGAATTGTATTTTAGAAACAAAATTTAACTTTTGAAACTTGAATTGTTTGATGAAACAAAAAAAAATTGAATTTGAAAACCCTAATTGAAACGAAACAAAAAATTTGCATTTCAAAACCCTAGAAATTGAAATAAATTGAAAATTTGCATTTAGAAACCCTAATTAAGCTTTTTGAAATCTCGAATTCAAATCAAAGCAAAAAAAAAAGAATTTCAAAACTCTAGTTTGAATTGAAACTAAAAAATTGTATTAAAAACCCTAATTGCTTAGAAATTGAAACCCTGAATTGAATTGAAACAATAAAAATTGCTAAAACCCTAAATTGAAATCGAACAAATCATTTTGATTTTGAAAACCCTAATATTCGAGCTCAAGAAAATTCTTTTGCATTGCTTAAATGTTTTAAATTTGATTTGCATTGTATGGATTAAATGATATGTTAAATTTTAGTTTCAATGTTAAATTATAATTAGATTAGAAAAAAATTCCATTATTTGTGAAATGAGTACATTATTGCTATATGAATTTTCATTTAGAACTATCTTTTATATGAATTTTGATTATTAATTTTAGGTCAAATAATCAGTCTATTAAAAAAATGAAATAAAAATAAAACAAAAATAAAAACACACGCTAAATTCTAAATCTAGCTTCATCTAGGGTCTATTCAAAACCTTAAGTGAGGATTAAATTCAAAATCTAGCTTCATCTAGGGATCTAGGGTTCTTGAATTGAAGTTGAACTACTAAAGAAGAAATGTCGTATTTTGATGAAATGTAAATTAAATTAGGGATGGTAAATAAATCAACTCTCTTTAAAAAATATAGATGTCTATTCTATTAGAGAAAAAATGAGGATTTTGAACAATTAATTATTAGAAATTAAGATTTAAGTTATAATCCATTTTGAAGAAAAATATAGTTTTTAAATACATTTTTGAGAAAAATAATGGTAAGAAATATATAAATTAATTTAAAGAATAGAGTTTAGGGCATATGCATAATATTGATTTTTTTTGAAATTAAATGAGAGGGTTACTTGACACATAGAAATTAGTTCTATTATAAATGAAGATTAAATTTATTAAGTAGTGGCATTTAAAAACACCTAGGGGTGAGTGTTGGATCTCAATTGTCATGTTCTCATAGGTTAGCCCTCATGATAAGATCAAGTTCATGATTATGGGAATGATTGAGGAGAATAGTATTCAAACTTGGAAATGGTGATGCATAATTAGATTAAATTTAGGTCCTCCTATTGAAGTGCTCCTAGCATAGTACTTTCAAAAATTTAAATGATAAAATAAAGACAATTGAATGCCTTTGAATACTAAGCAAGTTTAGTTGGCTCATAATGTATTATTAAATGTGTAAGGGATGGAAAATTTTCAATTTAAATTTTAAAATTTTAATGATTAAATCCATGGTTTAGGATTTACCATATATATGTACTTAGAGGATTGGTCTAGGATTTAAATTTCTGCACTAGTTACCTAGACACTAAATAATCTAAATATTTTTGTTTTCTAAGTTCTTTTAGTTCTTTCAATTACAAACAATCTAAAATAAAATACTTTCAATTCAACATTAGCTAATTTTATATTATACATGTTTTATATCATAAAATTCATTTAAGTGAGTTTAATATTAATGAAAAAAATATTAAATAAAATAATCTTATATTCAATTAAAAAAACATCCAGTTAAAATATACATCAAACTCAATCTTAATCACACATAATTATGTGTTTCTATTATGGAAATAGTCAATCTATTCATAAAATAAAAAAATAATCATAAACTAGGCACTAACTTGCGAGTCCATTATTCCAAGGGCCACCCAAACTTCACCCTAAGTTTGCTAAACCCTAAGCCCTGAACTCTAAAATCTAAACCCTCAACACTAAAGCATCCATTTTGTCTCAAGACCTTATAATCAAATTTGGTTGCCTTAGGCAACTCCACCAAATTTGATTCCCTTAAGCCATGTCATTTTGTCGTAGAACCTTACTACAAAGATTCGCTTAAGCCAAATTTGATTCCCTTAAGCCATGTCATTTTGTAGTAGAACCTTACTACAAAGATCCCCTTAAGCCATTGTATTACCATAAACCCTAAACTCTAAACTCTAAACCCTAAACAGGCTAAAGACATCATTTTTTCACCAAATTTTATTCACTTGAGCCATTTCATTTTGTCCTAGGATCCACTAGACATAGATCTCCTTAAGCCACCCTATCACCCTAAATTGTAAATGGATGTCTTAAGGGGTCCTAATATGACATTTCTTAATGGGATCAAATAAGTTATTAAAATTTTGTGAAGTTGCCCAAGGCAACCAAATTTAACAATAACAAGATTGTGCAAGATTATAATATAAATGATATTTGAAACAAGACCTATCTCAATCAATTGTTCCACAAGAAAAATTTCTTCACTAAAGCATTCATTTTGTCTTAGGACCTTAAAATCAAATTTGGTTGCCTTGGGCAACGTCACCAAATTTGATTCCCTTAAGCCATGTTATTTTGTCCTAGGACCTTACTAGACATAGATCCCCTTAAGCCATCCTATCACCCTAAATCATAAATTGATGTCTTAAGGGGTCCTAATATGACATTTCTTAATGGGATCAAATAAGTTCTTAAAATTTGGTGAAGTTGCCCAAGGAAACCAAATTTAACAATAACAAGATTGTGCAAGATTATAATATGAATGATATTTGAAACAATACCTATCTCAATCAACTATTCCACAAGAAAATGTTCTTCACTAAAGCATTCATTTTGTCTTAGGACCTTAAAATCAAATTTGGTTTCCTTAGGCAACTCCACCAATTTTGATTCAGTTAAGCCATGTTATTTTTTCCTAGGACCTCACTAGGCATAGATCCCCTTAAGCCATCCTATCACCCTAAATCACAAATTGATGTCTTAAGGGGTCCTAATATGACATTTCTTAATGGGATCAAATAAGTTCTTAAAATTTGGTGAAGTTTCCCAAGGCAACCAAATTTAACAATAACAATATTGTGCAAGATTATAATATGAATGATATTTGAAACAAGACCTATCTCAATCAACTATTCCACAAGAAAATGTTCTTCACTAAAGCATTCATTTTGTCTTAGGACCTTAAAATCAAATTTGGTTGCCTTAGGCAACTCCACCAAATTTTATTCCATTAAGCCATGTTATTTTGTCCTAGGACCTCACTAGACATAGATCCCCTTAAGCCATCCTATCACCCTAAATATTCAAATCAATTGTTCCGCAAGAAAATATATAGGGTACTCCAATGAATCCTATCCTATAGACCTATCTCAATCAACTATTCCACAAGAAAATTTTCTTCACTAACTTCACCCTAAGTTTCAAAGTTTATAATAAGATCATGCAAGATTATAATATGAATGAGATAAATCATGATCTAGGTTGATTAATTTACAGTTTAGGGTGATAGGATGGCTTAAGGGGATCTATGTTAAACTCTAAATCATAAACCCTATAACATTCATAAATTGTCTTTTATTAATAGTTAATTGTATTTTCATTAAAGTAAAATTCCTTAGACATAAATGAGGCTTACTTATTTTATCATATGTATTGAATTAGGCCATTTATATTGAATGGTTTAAGGGTATAAATCCTAAACATGTATCTTACATTTTGAAATTACAAATCTAATGCAGGTTCACTCATGTCTTCTAGAGATCACATGGATTGATTCAATAGCATTCGTAATCCACCTTCACGCCATCCATCTCCACCACCTCCACCTCCACCTCCACCCACTCCACCTCATAACCCCCCACCTCCACCACCTGAAATCGATGGTGCTCGTTTGCAAGAACGAATCAATTCCAATGTTAGAACCATCCAAGATCAAATCAACATTATTGAAAATGAAGAATTTGTCGCACCACCTATGAGGATGATTGCATCTAGGATGCAAACCATTGTTGATGTTGTCAGGGCTATGGATGGGATCTTATATGAGCATCGATAATGGATAGAGGAGAGGGGAACTTCTGATTCTGAAAAGGAAAATGCAAATAAATGAAGAGATGCAGTAGGGACCAAACAATAGTTTTTAAATTAAGACAATGATCTTAAATAGTTATGAATTTATGAATTTGGTGAACGATGGATATTTTGAGTGATGAATTTGGTTCAAATGATGAATATTTTGTGTGGCGTGAATTTATGATTTTGGTTCTAGATGGATATTTTTAGTGACTTGAATTTATGAATTTGATGGAATTTATGAACTTATAATGAGGAATTTATAATAGTATATATTTTATGACTATCTAGTCTGATCATGATGGAAAATTGTAATATATATATATATATATACATGCATTAGACATAAAATGAGCTTTTTGTGAATTTTTCAAGTTTATCGTTTACTATGTACACGTATTAAAACTGCACATAGTTCTTATATTTTGAATTTTTTTATGTATGTACATAGTTTACTTTAATGATGTATATGTACATGCAAATTATGCATGGTGTTTTTGTTTTTAAACATATGTACATAGTTTACTTGATCAATTTCAATCAATGTAGGAGTGTGTTTCAATTTTATATGATCTTAATATATGTATGCACATCATATTTAAACAAATTTGCATGTGTGTTTCAAATTTAACTATTTCTTGTAATTTTTTAAGTTTTTATGTTAATTTAGTATAATTAATGCAGGTGCACACTTATATCTCATATCATGGATGATTTTAACATTGATAATATCATCAATCCACCTCCACCTCCCCCTCCACCTAATATGCCACCTCCACAACCTGTTGCATCTGATGAGGCTTGCTTACGAGCACGCATAAATGATTAGGTTGCAAATATAAAAAATCAAATCAATGTTATGCAGAGTCAAGCATTGATTCCACCACATGTTAGACATTTTGCATCTGCAATGCAAAATGTTGTGGATGCCATCAGGACCATTGATTTTGATCTAGATAGGCATAGACGAGACAAAGAACAAATGAGACAATTTTTTGCCGACGGTCTCTCTTATAAACAAATATTAGACCTTTAAATAATGAAATCCTGCCTAGCCCCCTACTTTCTCGACCCTGTTACTCAATAACCCATTCTTGCGAAAAAATCTAGAATATCCATGAGGTGGTGCATACATCCACATATGAGTGCACATTTTGGGGATTGATGGTATATGGTTTTTGATAGTCTCCCACATGCTAATTGGGAGTGCCCATTGTATTTTTTGATGAAATTGTATGTAGAGTTTGTTATGAGGAAAAAGCCCAATTATTTTGATTTTAAATCATTTCAAGTTGTTGTTGGCGGCATGCCACAACAGAGGTTAGGGGTAAGGTTTGATCCCCAATTCCTGTGCATGCACAAACCCTTTTTGTTGCTCCTGGTCCTCCCATTCCTGCACCTATGCATCATCGATCTATGGTCTTGACATTAGGTTCCCTTAGTACACTCGCAAGAGACCTTGATCAACATGCTTCTACGATAGCGAGTGGGGAGCATAGAGATGATGATAATGGAGGAGTGTTTTATGGAGCTGGTCTGAGTACCACTCCAAGAGTGTCGAGGCATGTCCCACATGTATGTACTAGTTTCCATCAAGTATGCTATGGACCTTACCAGGCCACACCTAGTTCAAGTGGATGTGGAGATTCTAGTGGTTCATTTGGTCACATCGGTTAATTTGTAGAGTTTCTTACAAGAGGCGAACATCTTGAGGACACTTCTACACAAGTATAAATATGCATCTACACGTTCATTTTATAATAATTTTGATGAATGTATATATCAAAGTATTTAGTTTGCAATACATTTTAACAATCAAACTGTTTGGTGTACAGACGATAGCAACGATGGGGAAATCATTTGTTCCACGAGTACATACATCGACACCAGTCCTAATCGGCAACCCTTATGGGGTATTTTGATTTCATTTTTTTAAATTATAAATGAAATGATTGTTAACTTTCAAGTTTTAAATTTATAATTGAATAACATATATGTTTGAAATATTTATGTTGGTTTAGGCGAGTCAATCAACTTCCACGTTGATTCTACCCAAGGGGTTGTCGAGCACTCCTCCACTATCGGTCATCATAGACCAGGGGCAAGTATGTATTTATATTGTAAATTGTTTAACTTACATTAGTATAGTTACAATTATGAATTTTTAATTCACTATATATGAAATGTGCATGTACACTTGTAAATATTATAAGCTTGTGTTACATGTCTACATGTATGTCTAGGTTGATACCACAATGAGAATGGACATCGTGCAAACATTAGATATTGCGGTTACTCGTGAGGCCTCTGATTTTCATGTTGTTTAAATAAATTTCTACACAAAATGTGCAAACTTGAATATATATATATATATATATATATATATATATATATATATATATATATATTTACCTAATTCAAGTATGTTACATGCTTTAATTTTGATCTTGTAGGACTTTGTTAGTGTGACTTTCAGCCCTGACCCAGACATAGTTACACCTCTTGGAGGGCATGCGAAGCAGGCTCCAGATCAAATGGTAATTTAAATTTTTTATTATATTTAAATTCAATTATAAATTATATATAGTGAATATATAATTTTAATTTTAAATTTCAAATTGAATATATATATAATTTGAACTAATACATGTTTTAAATTATTTTTCTTTTATAGCATGTGACACATCTAGTAGTTGAGAATGTACAAACATGTCCTGCAGAAGAGGGTGCACAGCCTATGGATATGGTACAATTAAAATATGATAAATTATAAATTAATTTCAATTAAATAATTTTTAATTATAGAATTGTGCATCTAATTTCAAATTTATTTGTCTTGTTTATGTCTAGATTGATTCAAAGAATGTAGAGGTTGCTTCTGGTGGAGTAGAGCATCCAAACCTATATATGACGGTAATTTAATTTTAATATGATGAATTCTAAATTAAATTGTCATTAAATATTTTTTCATTGACTTACATATGATTTCATCTTGCTCTTGTACAGAGTGTTTCAGGTCATCTGCATAGTCTGCATGGCATGAAGAGGTCTCTTGATTATAGAGACAATACATGACCTAAAAACATGATTTTTTGGGTTATATTTGTTTATTTTGTGGACTATATTTATGGTTTCTCATGTGTTATGTTGGACTTTATATTTCATGTTTATTGAGTACTTAATTGGACTTTAGTTCATGGGTTGTACTCTAATGGACTTTTTTTCATGCGCTTAATATATACATTTACATGCATTTTATGTTCATAGTCAAGATATTAATATAGGACATTAATGTGAAATTAAATATAAATATGAAATTAAAGTTGAAATTAATAGGACATTTTAATAATTATACTTTACAAATTTAGTGATCTCATACATGATATGTACATTCAATAATTAGCTATAATTAGTCAATGAACTTATTCAATTCACGTCAATCAATAATTAGTCAATAAATCATAATTTACAAACAAAAGCAATTTGTTTATATATCAGAAAGGATAAAATTTTAAGAAAAAAAAAAACCATACAAGATTAGAGAACAAAACCATTAATAAATTTTATAAATAATGAAATCCAACAATAATTTATAATGGAATCCAATACTAATTTATAAGTCGTCAAAACAAATAATGGCATCCAATACTAATTTATAAGTTGTCAAAACAAATAATGGCATCCAATACTAATTTATAACTTGTCAAAACAAGCAGGTACATTGAAAACAAATAAGGGGTCATAATACGGCATCTTAAGGAGACATCTTAAGGGGTCATAATACGACATCTTAAGGAGGCATCTTAAGGGGTCATAATACGACGTCTTAAACATTCATTGACCATACAACCTAGACACCTTAAAATCAACTTAGAATTTGTTGAATTTGGTTTAAAAACCCTAATCTGGGACTCATTCACCCACCTGGGTGATAGATAGTCCCTATACAAGTCTTTTCTCCAGATTTATGGGTATTTTGTGATGTCTGTTGCTCACTATTTGAACCTTTCAAAAACCCTAAGTGCAACTCATGTACCTAGTTGGGCGTATTAGTCACTATTTAGGTCTCAATATGTATTTTATAGCATTAAAATATTGTCATATGTGCTTCTAGTTGTTGTCTTCAGATTACTGTTTTAGTTTATAGAATTTCTATCATTGGAAATCTTTTCAAAATTGGTTTCACTTCATGTGCATTTGTAAACATAAGAATTGGAATTACAACATATCATTTATCTTGGGTTCATTGCATTTATCTTGAATTCATTATCCTTCCTTGATTGACCCTTGTATGAACTTTACAACTTGGTGTCCTATTGCTAATACTATAGTGTGACATAGTTCGAGACTCATGTCATCCCACGATAACACACTCGTTGTGGATATTGGGTTATCTAACTCTTTCACTCGTAGTATTGAAACTACTACACTAGGTATGGACCATACCATTGACAACTCTTTACCTTCAAGTAGTATGAAAAGTGTTGAAACAATGGTTACTAGTGTCACTCAAGAAAACCTAATCAAAATCCATGAAGAATTAGCACATCTACAAAACCTAGTGAGTACTAAAAACATTTACAACACTGTTATTCCTACCATAGATAACATACATAGAATGCTTGAAAGTGATAAATGAATAGATATTATGTGTAACTTAGCTCATATTTTTGGCAAACATCTTACCTCAATGACTATTTATGCTCAAACTTTGAACAATGCTAAAATTCAAGGAGGAACTCAAATCCCTCCTCCTACAACCATTGCCTCTATTACTACTTACACCATCCCTCAAGTTACCATAACCATTCAACCTACTAGTAATGTCATTCCTACCATGGGTATTTCCACTAGCAATCCTTGTACCTTTATGACATCTCATTTCATATCTCCTACCATTTTACCTTCTATAATTGTTCCATTCACTTTCCCATCAAACACATATACGCCTCCATAATATTCACCTTCATCCCAAAACACAACCAATGATTCCATTATTAACCAACTCTTACAAAATGTTTCATCCCTTCAATGAAAAATTTCCACCATAAACCAAAATCAAAATGGCCAACCTTCATACTATGCAAGAAGTGATCCCTTACCCTTGGTGATAATAAGAACACCAATACCACAAGGTATAGATATTCCTAGGTTTGAGAAATATGGAGGGAAATGAGATACTTCTAACCATATTTCCACTTTCATCACCTTATGCATTGATTTTGTACTTGAAGATAAGCTCTTGGGTAAGCTTTTCCCTAGGTCCTTGAAAGATACCGCTTTTGAATTGTTTTCCTCATTATTGAATAACTCAATTCATTCATTCAATGAACTTGTTGAGGCCTTTATCAACCATTTCCAAGTGTACGTGACCCCTAAGATAACCTTAGTTGATTTGATGAGATGTAAGAAAAAGGATGTTGAATTGGTTACTGACTTCATTTCACGCTACCAATTGCCTTATTCCCAAATTGACTTAAAGATTCTTGATCTTCACCATAAATGAATGTTCATTGAGAACTTACAAAAAAAGATGCAAGATAAACTTGGCATGATGAAATTACCTTCCTTCATACACTTTTGTATTTCCCTTTGTGATTATCAAAACTCGGCTAGTAGTCATGAAATATACCCACCTCTAGCCATCTTGAAAAGTTTGAATTCGCAACCCAAAACAGTTACCAACCTTTCAAGAAACAAACTAAAGGATTTATTTAGCTAAATCCTCCTCAACCAACCCAACATGTTGATACCCAAGTGGCTGCTATAAAGAACACAAATCCTTTTACATTTGGGGATCCGAATAGACAATTTACTCCCTTACTTGATACCCTCCATAACACCATGTTGCAACTTCTAGAAAAGAACTTTATTTTCTTACCTCCCATTAAATTTCCTGATCCTACTAATCCATTACCTCCTAACTTTAGATCAATTTACTATTGTCATTTTCACCATCAAAATGAACATGATACCAAACATTGTAAGCATCTTAAACACATGGTGAAAGACCTCATTGATTCTAATCATATTCAAATTGGTGGTGTAAATTATTGAGGTAATAAGTCTATTGCCCCTCCAAACTAAAACCTACAAATATTTAGCAACCCCATGCCAAATCATAATATTTCATTTATCAAAGCTAGTGAAACTAAGAATGATGTGATGAATGTTGACACAGATAATGAAAATATGGATACTAATGAACAAATTCCTATGGATAATATGGTTGGATTGATTAAAATTCAACCTCGTAAGGTCCAAACTAAAATACCTCTTGACATTGCTTTCTCATTAAAAGATATAATCAAAAAGGCACCTGATGGTCCTCTTTACATAGCCAGATAAATTAATGACAAGCCCACTAATGGGATATTAATTTATCTCATCTGTGGAGAGAATGTGATCACTGAAGAATTATTACTTTTGTATGAACTCTATCAAGAAACATATGATAATCCGAAAACATGGATAAAAACACATAATGGTTTTTCTTGCCCTATGATAGGTTCGATCATCCCTCCTCTAAAATTTGGACTAAAAAATTAGATGTCTTATTCTCCATCATCCTAATGTCGGATCAATTCTATATGAAGCTTGTTTATCCATGGCTACGCTCCATGAAATATTTCCCACCGGTTGTGCATAAATGTTTTAAATTTCCCTTTGACAATGAGATATTTACTGTACACCATAGTGGCTTTAATCTTGTGTCTTCTTGTGAGAATTTTTCATTGGATTTATTTTGGCCCAAGCCTATTAAACCTATTAAACCTCATGAATATTTCTTTTTCAAATCCTATCAAAAGTTCAAGGAAAAATGAATTTTAGAATTATCCCTTCAAAACATGCCTCAACCTATGATTGAGCCTCCTATCCTTGATGAAACCATGATAGAATGAAAATAAATTCCAACTAACCAAGACCAACTCAAGACAAACCTTTTTCTTATCTCCTAAAAATGACCACTTGAGACAACCAAAACAATCACGTTGTGCCTCCTAACATAAAAAAATTTTACAAAGCTAAAGAGAAAGTGGTTGAACAACCTCCCATGGTTCCTTCCATTCTTCCTCTAAAGGAAGAAAAGAAACCTATGGTTTATAAACCCACTCCTACACAAACACAACTTGAAAACAGTACCAAAAGAAACATAAATTCTAGAGAGCATAGGTGTAGATGTGGTGCTATTGATCAAAGGTTAAATGAAGCATTGAAGAAAACAACAAACAAAATCAACATTCAAACTCAAGTGAAGCAATATGCAATGAATATTCCTCTTTTCCACAATAGAAATATCCTATATTGCAACTACAATAGGGACTAGCACCTTCTTTAGACATTATCATTTGACCTACCATTGTGATTAACTTGGATGGTGATGATGAGATTGGTAAAATTGATGAAGAAGTGCATAATAAATTGAATTTATTGTTTTCTTCTTCCATGAGCTTAGATGATAACAACCATGATAATCATCCTAAGAAGAGTGACTAACCATGTATTGAACTTGGTGATGCTCCTAGTACTAAACTCGTTGTTGTCCCTTTGGCTAGTTTTTTCCTTCCACATACGATCAACAAGATTGGGATGCGGACGACCTGCTATAGGTTGACTCGCATGTTTCTTACTAGTCTTATCTTCATTTTCATTTTTCGTATTATGTGTGTGATTGAATTTGTGTAATGTGATCCCTTGTACCATTTTGTTTTATATATCTCTCTCTTTGTGACATTCCTCTATTTGTATCTACATTCTTTTATATGTCGTAAACCTTTATCTTTTCTTTGTCTTGTCTTTTCCTTTTAGGGATGATGCAAGGCATCGAGAAATTTAGGTCTCTTCCATGTTGACCCAAAAGGTTTTCTTTGTTTTTTCTCTCTTTTTGTCATTCTTCCCATTCCATGATAATTTGGGGAATGATGATGTTTCTGAGCTCTCTAACAACATTATAAAAAAGATATATTGTCCTCGAATTCATGGATCCCTTATGTGTTATTTTTGGATTTCATTTTTCGGGGCAACCATTTTTCATGACATAGCTTCATTTGGAAACATATGTGTGACATAGGGCTTTCTAAATAAGCTCTTGTGTCCTCTTTATTGTTAGCATTTATAATTTGTTACTTTAAATTAATTGCTCACAGTATGGTGTTTAGCAATTCCTTTAAAGTAGGGGCATACATTGGCATTATTCTTTTGGATTTTACAACTCATATTTCATTGTGTGGTCTTCTTACTTCATGTGATATGTTTTTCTCTTGGTGATGAAATTGGTCATGATGTCCTTCAAGAGCGTGATCTCTCTTAGCATATTATATTCCTCTTAGTGTAAATTCCAAGCGGAGTGCATTCCCTAAGTTATGAATGTTCTATTCTTTGATTGGTCCTCTCTTGGAGACATTAGGAAAAATGTTCCCTAAGTTAAGACATTACATGAACTAAGAATAACCCCTTTGGATGTACCTTACACTATGTTTCATTTACACAAACCATTATATGGCCACCTTGCATAACACACCTTGCTTGCCAATGGATCCATCATGTTTGTTCATGGGTGTTAGCATACAAATTTTTGCCTGCCTCATGGATTATGTTGTTCATTTTGTGTGGCACCTTATCAAAGTTATCAGGAGGTAATGATTTGGTATGGTTAGTACATATGGGAGCTGACCATATGCATGGCTTTCCCATAGCCACTTTCTTGTGTACGTGAGTACATATCATCTATGTGTGTGTGTATCTCACCTTTCTAGGGGCTCACCTAGTGGATACCATATTTCACTAGCACATGTGAACATGAATTTTTTTATCATAGTGGACATCGTGTTCCACCTCTAAATGTTTTTTTGGACAAGAAGCTAAGGCTTGATCCACATCATGTTGGACAAACAATTGAGGCTTGATCCACGTCTCTTTTTCTCTTTCCTTTTGTATGTCTTTGACAATGTATGTTGGTATCTTTTTTTTGCTTCATACATCATTCACATGTGAGTTCCTTTGTGCCCATGTTGATTTTCCATAGGATCTCCATCCTAGGGGCTTCGTCATCCCTCTTGATTGTTGTCATCCTATCTCATTAACATTGGTACACTTGAACACCTCTTGATCTGAATTTGTCTACTTTAGTGTATGTTTGACGCATGGCCATCCTCTCACTAAAGTGGGGGCTAAATATAGTGTAGAAAAATGTATCCCTTTATGTTTTCACACTTTTTTGGGACCTCCCTATTAAAATTTGGCTCATTTATGCCTTAATTGGTCTTATTTTGCATCCAAAATCCTAATTAAATACATTTTTTTAAGGATAATCCCAACATTTATCAAATGAAAAATCATAGTTTAATATTTGTGGCTATGTGTTCTAGATCTAGGGATCTGGGACTCATATGCCTCTCTAGGTGTATGGGTCCCACCTAGGTCTCGAGACTTGATTTTAAATGATACATTGAACATTACACTTCTTGGAATCTATGCTCTGGATTTAAGCCTCTGGGAATCATATACCCAACATGGCATATGAGTTCCACTTTAACCTAGGACCTATTCTAGTTCAAATTCTAGGCGGGATTTTATTATCCTAGATCTAATGTAGGCATGGAATCATCCCACAATACTGGTTTACAATTTTTGGGCAAACTAGTCACAAAACTAATTTTTTTAAACTAAATCTTCACTTTCAAGCCCCTATAGCAACTAAACCATGAGGAATTTGAAGATGATGAAAACTAGTGATTTGTAATGTTTTGTCTATAGATTCTAAATATATTTTTTTCATTTTTTTTGGAATCGGATTGCACTTATTTTTCCATCTCCTTCAAAAACTAGTTTTCTAAAAAAACAACATTCTTGAGGAGTGACGCTCACCGTATACAACATAATTTTTTTTGTATGAAGGATAATTTTTATTTTTTTTTGAATTTAGATTTGTAACTATGATATATAGCACTTAAATTTAGTTTTATAGTGTTTTATTGAATATTTTTTCCTCAATCATGTTTCGAAGTCAAACCAATTACAATTCAAACATAGGCGGACTATATACAACATAAATTTTTATGTATATATTGAAATTCATTTTTTAATTTTTTAATGGATCAAGGACATCAATTGATAGGGTAGGGTTTGATGGAACAGTCACTATTCCATGCTCTGAGTCTCCCTTGGAAGATCCTTGTGGTGTCACACTCCACCACCTTAACCTATAGGTCCTAAGGCTTGTTTAGGTACCCCTAGTTCTCCTGGCCAACCCTACTATCATCTCTCTTCCAATCTCCCAAGACAATCTTGGTGCAATGCTCATTTTCTTCCCTTAGCCCTTGATCTTCCCTAAAGGCTAATTACTCCCATCTCTCATTTTGTTCTTTTTAGGGGTATGGGGATGGTTTCTATAGGTTCACACCATCCTAACTTAGCTCTAAAAACTCCACTTGCTTCCTTAGTCCATCGCTTTCACCAAACCCTCATCTAGGATTTTAGTTCCCTAATTCTAGGCTTCCCAATTAGGACTTTTTCTCCAAGGAAATAGGGAACCTATCCTAAATCTTCCAAAGAGCACAGAATTTTGTCTTTGGTTTCTTGTTCTTTATACCCTTCCCTCAAAGATTCTGGAGGTCTTCATCTTCACCTGACCGTACACTATCATAACCCTCCCTTTTGCTATTTAGGCTTCTTTTAGGCCATTTCCTGACCTCACAATGGACTGTTAGTTTGTTCTCCAATCAAAAGGACTGGTGAAGTATCCTCTTTGTTACCAAGCCTTTGCAAGGCTTCCATCTACCTTTCTACCACGTGATTTATCAGGGAAAGGTCACCCTTGCAAACCAAGTGCTTTGCACTTCTTGACTTTCCTAGTCAGGTATTGTCAAGCTCGCCTAGGAGAAGTCTTCCACAATGCTTTCCTAACTCCTAACTACTCCTAACTCTACCATATTTACAAACATGGAGTCTATACCCAATCCCCAAAATCTCGTACACCAGGTGCAGTGGGAATGTGGACTAGTTCTCCATTCTTCACAGTCTGACTATCAAGTCAAAATCTAAAAAGAAAACAACTAAACTCAAACACACAACATCAGCAAATTGAACACACAAACTAGATACTACCACACAAACTTAGAGAATAGTTCACACTACAAACTACAACATATTACAGAGCCATGATCGCTCCTGACCACTGAATTCAAAGCTTAACACAGAAAATGACACAATTCTTTCACTGTCCACACTAGCATTCATAAATTTTCAACATTACAGAAGCTTCCAATGTCTTCCAACCTTGATCTCAAGTTGAGGGACCCCTAAATAGATCAACCGAAAGGTATTTATCCTCCCCTTGGTTGGACATGTCAGTTACAAAGTGGCAAAGGTGCAAAATGTACCATTTTTCCACTTTTTCCAGTTCCTAGAGAACTAAGAAAAGTGAGTTCCTAGCCTCATGAAACCTTTTCACTCCTTAACCTACTGATCACTCTTGACCAAGACATGTTATTAAACCTTTAACTCAAACTCAATCGTCAACATGACCTTCTTGGCAATACATTAAAACAAAAATTCATCTTAGACTTCCTTATGCCTAGTGTTTCCTAGGTGCTCCTGCACCATCAATAACCAGCCTGAACATATTTTTCAAAATTTTATTTTGATAATCTACTATTTTTCCACATGTGTAGAACATAGAGCTTGATTTTTGGTGAAAAACCTATGTTTAATAAAACTAAAAAAACATATACATAATAAAAACAAAACATATTAAAATTATATTTATTGGATAGCTCATTCTGAGGACTACCATAATCATTTGAAATAAATTTTAAATGAATTAATTTGATCCCCCAAAAGGTAAATCAAAAGTGATTTTTTATGAGCATTTTGATAGGTGTAAAGGGGACTCATTTATAGGTATGGTTTAAAACTAACGAGGTTCTATCCAAGGGGGTTTGATCTAAGGTGGTTTGATCAAACCCTCTTCAATTGGAATCCTTAAAATGGAAATTTTTAAGGCTTAAATCATTATATTTTCTAAAAATATGTGATTTTAGCAAAAATCAGTTCCTCTCAGAAATTCTAAACCAGCTTTGTGGGATCACCCCGTGTAGTGTTGTAATTTCAATAAATTAAGTATAAACAAGTATAAATACAAGGTTACTTCACATAATTTCATCTACGCATTTTCAAGTAAGCTAAGAAAGAAATATAAGAGCCTTGAAGTGTTCATTCAAGAGCATTCAAGAGAAAATCGTCAAGCATTTAGAGCTATATTTTACATTCAAGCATCATTTCAAAGTATTCATGCATAATGTGCGTTTGTGACCTAACATTTGTGATGTAGTTCTTATGATTCATTAAGAAAGCATTTAAGACAAGTTTCAAGCATTCAATCAAGAGTCAAGATCCACATCCATTGAAGCCATTTCACACAATTTTGCAACCTTCACTTCAAAGATTTGGTGATTTGCAATATGACATTTGTTCATTCATAATTCCTTCATGCTTTTCTATTTCATTTCAAGGTTTGATTACTAAAAAAAGGTTTGACCAAGGAGAACCCCTATTCCCTAACAAAAAAAAAATTCTCTCTTGATGTGTGTTTGCATATCTAGGTGAACTAGAGCTTGAAGATCCTTTGAAGAAAAAGTTGCAAAAGTTGTCAAAGTTGTCAATCTAAGTTTGCATCTTCATAGAAACTCACTTATAGGCCAGAATTCAGACTTTTGGACCCAAAAACCTTATAGTAGGACTAAATCACTCTACTTGGAGTATTAGTCCCAATTTACTTCAAACAAATGATTTTTCATGGTTTTTAGACATTGTTTTGGCCTCTCCACTCCTCCAGGTACTTTTTTGTTTCATTCTATTTATCAATTTGATTTCATGATTTTAAGTTTCTATGGTTTTGTGCATAAGTGTTTCCATTTCTCCTTTGAAGCTTCATTTAATGGTGAACCCCCATCCAGCTACCCTAGGAAACCACTAGCCATCGCTCAATTGAGTCACTTGGTTGAGGGATTTTGGTTTCCTAATGAACTAAAGCATGAAATAAGTCCAAGTTACATCTCCCAAAGGTGGATACCTATTTCCCTTGTGTTCATTTTGGTGAACCAGACCTTTGGACCCTTGAATTTTTGATTTCAAGAACATGTAGTCCTAGATCTAGTTTGCATTAAATTTTCATTAGTTGAATTGCATTTAGGGCTTCTAAATATTGCATTATTGAAAAGTGCATATAGATTGCATTTTTTGCATTTTGCATCAATCAATTTTATTGGAAATATTTAATGGAAACACATACATTTACCATACAACCTAGACACCTTAAAATCAACTCAGAATTTGTTAAATCCGGTTTAAAAACCCTAATCTGGGACTCATTCGCCCACCTGGGCGATTTAGTCCCTATACAAGTCTTTTCTCCAGATTTCTGGGTATTTTGTGATGTTTGTTGTTCACTATTTAAACCTTCCAAAAACCCTAAGTGGGACTCATGTGCCCAGCTAGGCATATTAGTCCCTGTTTAGGTCTCAATATGTGTTTTATAGCATTAAAATCTTGTCATCTGTGTTTCTATTTGTTGTCTTTAGAATATTGTTTTAGTTTGAAAAATTACTGTCATTGGCAATCTTTTCAAAATTGGTTTCACTTCAAGTGCATTTGTAAACATAAGAATTGGAAATAAAACATATAATTTCTCTTGGGTTCATTGCATTTATCTCAAATTCATTGTCCTTCCTTGATTGACCCTTGTATGATATTTACAACTTGGTGTCCTATTGCTAATACTATAGTGAGACGTAGTTTGAGACTCATGTCATCCTGCAATAACACACTCATCGTGGATCTTGGGTTATCTATCTCTTTCACTCATAGTGTTGACACGAGTGCACTAGGTATCGACCATATCGTTTACAACTCTTTACCTTCAAGTAGTATGACAAATGTTCAAACAATGGTTACTAGTGTCCCTCAAGAAAACCTAATCCAAATCCATGAAGAATTAGCACATCTACAAAACCTAGTGAGTACTAAAAACATTTCCAACACCACTATTCCTACCATAGATAATATACATAGAATGATTGAAAGTGATAAATGAATAGATATTTCACATAACTTAGCTCATATTTTTGGAAAACATCTTACCTCAATGACTAGTTGTGCTCAAACTTTGAACAATGCTAAAAGTCAAGGAGGAACTCAAATCCCTCCTCCTACAACCATTGCCTCTATTACTACTTAAACCAACCTACTAGTAATGTCATTCCTACCCTAGGTATTTCCACTAGCAATCCTTGTACCTTTATGGCATCTCACGTCATATCTCCTACCACTTTACCTCCTATAAGTGTTCCATTCACTTGCCCCTTAAACACATATACACCTCCATCATATTATACTTCATCCCAAAACACAACCAATTGATACCATTCTTAACCAAATCTTACAAAATGTTTCATCCCTTCAATGAAAAATTTCCACCATAAACCAAAATCAAAATGGCCAACCTTCATACTATGCTAGAAGTAATCCCTTATCCTTGGAGATATTAAGAACACCAATACCACAAGGTATAGAGATTCCTAGGTTTGAGAAATATTGATGGAAAGGAGATCCTTCTAACCATGTTTCCACTTACATTGACTTATGCAGTGATTTTATCCTTGAAGATAAGCTCTTGGCTAAGCTTTTCCCTAGGTCCTTAAAATATACCGCTATAGAATGTTTTTCCTCATTACAAAATAACTCAATTTGTTCATTCAATGAACTTTTTTAGGCCTTTATCAACCATTTCCAAGTGCACATGACCCCTAATATGACCTTAGTTTATTTGATGAGATATAATAAAATTATGATCAATTGGTTACTTAATTCATTTCGTGCTACTAATTTCCTTATTCCAAATCAACATAAAGATTCTTGATCCTCACCTTCAACGAGTGTTCATTGATAAATTACAAAAAAATATGTAAGATAAACTTGGCATGATGAAATTACCTTCCTTCATACACTTGTGTACTACCCTTTGTGATTATCAAAACTAGGTTAGTAGACATGAAATATACCCACCTCTAGCCATCCTGAAAGGTCTGAATCCACAACCCAAAACAATTACCATCTTTCAGGAAATAAAATAAAGGCTTTCTTCAAATATATCCCCCTCAACCAACCCAACATGTTGATACCCAAGTGGCTGCTATAAAGAATAAAAATACTTTTACATTTGGGGATCTTAATAGGAAACTTACTCCCTTACCCGATACCCTCCATAACACCATGTTGCAACTTCTAGAAAAGAACTTGATTTCCTTACCTCTCGTTAAAGCTCTTGATCCTACTAAGCCATTAACTCCAAAATTTACATCAATTTACTATTGTTATTTTCACCATCAAAATGAAGATGATACAAAACATTGTAAGCATCTTAAACACATGGTGCAAGACCTCATTGATTCCAATCATATTCAAATTGGTGGTTTCAATGATCGAGGTAATAAGTCTATTTACCCTCCCAACTAAAACCTACAAATCTTTAGAAACCCCATGCTAAATCATAATATTTCATTTGTCAAAGCTATTGAAACTAAGAATGATGTGATGAATATTGACACAGATGATGACAACATGGATACTAATGAAAAATTTCATATGGATAATATGGTTGGATTAATCAAAATTCAACCTTGTAAGGGCCAAAGTAAAATACCTCTTGACATTTCTTTCTCATCAAAAGATATAATCAAAAAGGCACCTGATGGTCCTCTCTACATAGTTAGTTAAATCAATGAGAAGCCCACTAATGGGATATTAATGGATCTCGTCAGTGGAGAGAATGTGATCACTGAAGAATTCTTACTTGTGCATGAACTCTATCAAGAAACATATGATAAACCAAAAGTATGGATAAAAAACATAATGGTTTTTCTTGCCCTATGATAGGTTCGATCATCCTTCCTTTAAAAGTTTTACTGAAACAATTATATGTCTCATTCTCCATCAACCCAATGTTGGATCAATTCCATGTGAAGCTTGGTTATCCATGGATACACTCCATGGAAGCTTTTCCATTGGTTGTGCATAAATGTTTAAAATTTCCCTTTGAAAAAGAGATATTTACTGTACACCATAGTGGTTTTAATCCTGTATCTTCTCATGAGAATTTTTCATTGGATTTCTTTTGGCCCAAGCCTATTGAACCTATTAAACCTCATGAGGATTTATTTTTCAAATCCTATCAAAAGTTCAAGGCAAAATGAATAGTAGAATTATCTCTTTGAAACATGCCTCAACCTATGATTGAGCCTCCTATCCTTGATGAAACCATGATTGAACCAAAAGCCATTCCAACTAATGAAGACCAACCTAAGACAGGCCATTTTCTGATCTTCTACAAATGACCAAGAGACAACCAAAACAATCATATTGTGTCTCCTAAGATAAAAACAAGTTTACAAAGCTAAAGAGAAAGTGGTTGAACATCCTCCCATGGTTCCTTCCATTCTTCCTCTAAAGGAAGAAAAGAAACCTATGGTTTATAAACCCACTCCTACATGAACACAACTTGAAAATACTACCAAAAGAAACAAAAATGCTAGAGATCATAGGCGTAGATGTGGTTCTATTGATTGAAGGTTAGATGAAGAGAACAACAACAAAAATCAACACTCAAACTCAAGTGAAGAAATACACAATGAGTCTCCTTCTTTTTCACAACAAAAAGGTCATATATCGCAACTACAACAAGGACTAGCACCTTCTTTAGACATTATCATTTGACCTCTCATTGTGATTAACTTGGATGATCATGATGAGATTGTTAAAATTGATGAAGAAGTGCATAATGAATTGAATTTAATGTTTTCTTCATCCATGAGCTTAGATGATAAAAACCATGATAATCCTCATAAAAAGAGTGACTCACCACATATTGAACTTGGTGATTCTCCTAGTACCATACTCGTTGTTGTCCCTTTGGCTAGTTGTCTGCCTTCCGCATATGATGAACAAGATTGGGATGCAGGTGACCTGCTATAGGTTGACTCAAATATTTCTTAATAGTCTTATCTTCATATTATTTTTTCATGTTATGTGTGTGATTTCATGTGCATAATGTGATCTCATGTACCATTTTATTTTATATATCTCTCTCTTTGTTTCATTCCTTCATTTGTATCTACATTCTTCTATATATCATAAACACTCATCTTTTCTTTGTCTTGTCTTTTTCTTTTTGGGATGATGCAAGGCATCAAGGCATTTAGGTCTCTTCCATGTTGACCAAAAATATTTTCTTTTTTTTTTCTCTCTTTGTGTCATTCTTCCCATTCCATGAGTATTTGACTAATGATGATGTTTCCGAACTCTCTAACAACATTGTAGCAAAGACATATTGGCCCTGAATCCATGGATTCCTCTTGTGTTATTTTGGGATTTCATTTTTGGGGAAACCCCTTTTCATGACCTAGCTTCATTTGGAAACATATGTGTGACATGGGGATTTCTAAATAAGCTCGCGTGTCATCTTTATTGTTAGCATTTATCATTTTGTACTTTAAACTAATTTCTCATAGCATGGTGTTTAGCAATTCCTTTAAATTGGGGGTATACATTGGCATTATTCTTTTGGATTTTACAACTCATATTTCATTGTGTGGTCAGCTTACTTCATGTGATATTTTTTTCTCTTGATGATGACATTGGGCGTGATGTCCTTCAAGAGCATGATCTCTCTTAGAATATTATATTCCTCTTAGTGGAAATTCCAAGTGAAGTGCATTCCCTAAGTTGTGAATCTTTTATTCTTTGATTGGTCCTCTCTTGGAGACATTAGGAACGTTTCTCTCTAAGTTAATACCTTACATGAACTAAGCATAACCCCCTTTGGATGTACCTTACACTATGTCGCATTTCCAAAAACCATTATATGGCCACCTTGCATAACACACCTTTTCTGCTAGTGGATCCATCATGTTTGTTCATGGGTGTTAGCATACAATTTTTTGCTTGCTTCATGGATCCTGTTGTTCACGTTGTGTGGCACCTTATCAAAGTTATCAGGAGGTATAGATTTTTTATGGTTAGTACATATGGGAGCCAACCATAGGCATGACTTTCCCATAGCCACTTTCTTGTGTGTGTGAGCACATACCGACTCCATGCATGTGTATCTCACCTTTCTAGGGGCTCACATAGTGGATACCAGATTTCACTAGCCCATGTGAACATGCATTTTTTTGCATAGTGGACATTGTGTTCCACCTGTAAAATTTCTTTTGGACAAGCAGCTAAGGCTTGATCCACATCATGTTGGACAAATGGTCGAGACTTGATCCATCTCTCTTTTTATCTTTCCTTCTTTATGTCTTTGATAGAGTATGTTGGTATCTTGTTGTTGCTTCATATATCATTCATATGTGTGCTCCTTTGTGCCCATGTTGGTTTTCCATAGGATCTCGATCCTAGGGGCTTCATCATCCCTCTTGATTTTTGTCATCCTATATCATTAACATTGGTACACTTGGACCCCTCTTGATGTGAATTTGTCTACTTTAGTGTGAGTTTGATGCAAGGCCATCCTCTCACTAAAGTGGGGGCTAAATATAGTGTAGAATAATGTATCCCTTTACATTTTCACACTTTTTTGGGCCCTAACTATTAATTTTTTTCTCATTTATGCCTTAATTGGCCTCATTTTGCATCCACATGTCTAATTAAATGCATTTTAAAAAGATAATCCCAACATTTAACAAATGAAAAATCATAATTTAATATTTGTGGCTATGTGTTCTAGATCTAGGGATCTAGGACTCATACACCTCTTTGGGTGTATGGGTCCTACCTAGGTCTTGGGAATTAATTTTAAATGAGACATTGAACATTACACTTCTTGGAATCTATGTATCGGGTTAAAGCCTTTGCGAATCATATGCCCAACATGGTGTATGAGTCTCGCTTTAACCTACGACCTATTATAGATCAAATTCTTGGTGGGATTTTATTATCCTAGATCTAATTTTGGCTTGTAGTGTTTTAATTTTGAAAAATTAAGTATAAATACAAGGTTACTTCACATAATTTCATCTAAGCAATTTCAAGTAAGTTAAGTTCAAGAAATATAAGAGCCTTCAATTATTCATTCAAGAGAATTCAAGAGAAAATCATCAAGTATTTGGAGCTACATTCAAGATTCAAGCATCATGTCAAAGTCTTCATGCATCATGTGTGTTTGTGAGCTAATATTTGTGATGGTGGTTTTATGATTCAAGCAAGCATTCAAGACAAGTTTCAAGAATTTAATCAAGATTCAAGATCCACATCCGTTGAAGCCATTTCACATAATTTTGCAACCTTCACTTCAAGGGTTTGGTGAGTTGCAACATTGCATTTGTTCATTCATCATTCCTTCATAATTTTCTATTTCATTTCAAGGTTTAATTACCAAAACATGGTTTGACCAAGGCAAACCCCTATTCCCTAACAAAACAAAAAAATTCTCTCTTGATGTGTGTTTGTAGATCTAGGTAAATTGGAGCTTGAAGATCCTTTCAAGAAAAATCTGCAAAAGTTTTCAAAGTTGTCAAGAAGTTGTCATCTTCACGAAAACTCACCTACAAGCCAGAATTTAGACTTTTGAACTCAAAGATCAAACAAGAAGGAATATATAGAAGATCACTAGAGGCTATATAAATATCACTCAAACCCTATTAATGGAACTAAATCTCCCTACTAGGTGTATGAGTCCCAGTATGGCCTTTTGGCTAGCTTTTTGCAGATTTTGATTAGTCACTTGAAGATTCCAGATTCTACCCAAAACCCTTGTAGTAGGACTAAATCGCCCTACATGGTGTATTAGTCCCACTGTACTTCAAACAACAAATTTTCTAGGGTTTTTAGACCTTGTTTTGGCCTCTCCACTCTTCTAGGTACTTTTCTATTTCATTCTATTTGTCAATTTGATTTCATGCTTTCAAGTTTGTAGGGTTTTGTCCATAAGTGTTTGCATTTCTCCTTTGAAGCTTCATTTAATGGTGAACCCCTATCCAATTACCCTAGGAAACCACTAGACATCCCTTAATTGAGTCACTTGTTTGAGGGATCCTTGATTGCTAATGAACTAAAGTGTAAATTAGGTCCAAGTTCCATTTCCCAAATATGGATACCTATTTCCCTTGTGTTTGATATTACACCAAAAAAAATTCTTCATGATTAAATAGAAGTGGATTTTGTTCAGTGTTTGGGAATTTTATGAATTTCTTACATGCATGTGGTTTTCTAGCTTTAAGTGGATTCAATGCATGTGAATAGCCTTTTGCTTGGTATTAAGTGAACTGTGTTAAAATCTCTTTATTAGAGTGACTATGGAATTCTATGTTCTCTAAGTGATATTAGCTTTTGTGAATAATTTTGTTTGCATCATGCATGAACTATTTTCTAGTAGATGGTTGGGTGTGATTTATTCCACCAACTGTGTGTACTCTTTCTTATCTTAGCCTTTTTTTGTGGTCTTGTGACCATGTTTCCTAGTGCCTTTCCATTAGTTGAGTATTTGTTGAGATGTCTTAGTCACCAAAACCTATGTTATTTGATTGCATGAAGATGGACATCATGTCATTTTGGATGTAATTTATATAGCTACACTTATATTTGGAATAGTGTAGGGTATGAAGATATGTTAGTTAGTGCCTCGACACATATATATGCTCATTAAGTTTCCAATTGAGGTTGTCCTAGTGGTTTTTTAAGAGGTTCTCCTTGTTTGTTTCATGGTGTTCCTTGCTTAAGGCTAGAAGAAGATATATTTTTGGTTTGAGGAATTGGCCATCTAGTGTATTCTTTTGTGAGAGTGCTTATTGTTTGTTGGTTGTATTTTTCAATTGTGATTGCATGATATTGGTGGGTTGTTTAATCCTTATTTGGCTCATCATTCAGCATCATGATAGGTGGAATATCTAAATTTTTCTCCTATGCTTAGTGGTTATTTTCTTCCTTGGTGGTTTTGTGTGAGTTTGGGGTTGCTAAGCCTCATTGTTTGGGACTTCTTGTGCTTTTCAGAGGTAGTTTCCTATATTATTTCCTTTAATAACCCATATGTCATTCATAATTTCACGTTGAGAAGCTAGTGTGTTTAGGAAATCCTCGGTTTTTCCAAGTGGTAACTGAGGAAGAACCTTGTGATAAGTGCCATAGTTGGAAGTGAGGTATGATCTTGGTGATCATGGAGGTGAGACCTTGTGTTGCCTCTAGCCTTGTAATATGGTTTTTCCTAGATTTTGGGTTGTAGATTTCAAGGTTAAGGTTGTGGTCTTAGGAGAGGCCATAGGAAGTGAATCCTTGTGGTTGTTAACCCTTGTCATGAGTAATAATTTTAAGGCTTGTATTCCTTTGACCTTGCCTGAGTTAGTAACTAGATGGAGTCCCTAGTAGTTGTGGTTGTCCTTGAGTGGGACCTTGACGGATTGTGGTTGTTGGATCTTGTAGTTGGTCTTTTCCATTGGTTGCACTAGTGGTTGGTGAAGTAGTGTGGTGATCTTTGAGATGGTTGTGCACCTAGTGTTGTGTGTTTGATGCCTAGGCTTGGTGAGAGTCTAGAAGATTGATCTTGTGAGTATGACATGTTTGAAGGATTGTGTACTAGGTACACCTATCCTTGCTTGTGTAGGCTTCTAGGACTAAGCCTAATTTTAGTGGGGGAGGATATATTGCCCCTCCCATTTCAATATTTTTACTGTGAGATCGATGTTTTGGCTTCCCTATTTCCTCATGATTATTATGGTGATTATTTTTATGGCTCTAAATGGTGTGTATGATTCATTGCATGCTATAGATGAGGTTACTCAACATGTCAGTTGTTGGAATTATATATTTTTGCATGTTTGGTGTATCATTATGCTTCAGTTTAGTGATATGAACTATTTATGTTGTGATTAAATGAAATCTTGATTATTGATGTTCAGAAGAAATGATTTATATGATAGATGTACAGATGTTATTTTATGGTTATGTCATTGGACCTTGTTGGGATAATTATGTTGTGCTTCAGCTATTTACATTAAGCAGGTACCCTTGATGTGTGTGGAATGGTTACAGGTACAAGGGTATTTCTCCTCTTGGCTACACAAGTCTGAGTTATTCCCCAACGGTGGTTAATTTGAAGATGTCACATTGGGACTCCCTATTCATTCCCTAGTAGTACTAGAATCGAGTACCATATACATGTCATATTTTCAGACCTTATGTGAACCCGAATTTAAGTTAGGAGTTATTCTGGAATCCCTATGTGTCATGAATGACAAGTGAATGTCTAATTTAATTAATAGCTTAAGTTTCATATTTTTCCCTAAATGAAATATTAGATTATTCTTATATTTATTATTAAAATATTATCTATGTTTTAGAAAGGGGACAATAGAATGAAAGTAGAAATGAAATTAATCTATTGTTTAATTTAATATTGAAATTTAGTTGGTTGGGAATTACGAGTTATGTTTTATTTAATTATCCTAATCAAATTCTAGATTTTGTAGATTTAAATAAAAATATATTTTTATGGATTTAAATCGTAAAACTTGAAATAATATATGTTATTTAGAAATTGAGTGGTGTTTAAATGAATTTTGAGGAAATTGGGAATTAGGGAAATTGAAAATGGATTTTATAGTATTTTAATTTTAGATTCAAAATGGGTAAATAGGGGGAAACCTTCTTTCTATTTCATTTTACGTTTTAATTCTGAGAAAAATTGGGAGAGAAAAGCTTGTTTGGAGAATTTTGGAGATTTGTTGATTGGGAGTGCATTTAGTATCAAAATTTGACAATGTTAGATTCGTTGGGATAGGATTCAGAAGGGGATTATGCTTGCTAGTTTTTGTAAGTCCTTGTTTGGTGTGCTTGATAGGCTTTTCATTTCAAATTTTGGAGGGCATTGAGGTATTTTCATTATTTTTAATCCATTTGATCAATTTTCTTCAAAAAAATTTGTAGGAAAATGATTAAGGGAGTGTAGAATCCTCCCATTTCCTTTTATTTTCAATTTGATTGGTTAAATGTAGAGATCTATTTAAAATTTTAGAATTTTTAAAAATATGGGGTCGTAATGCCAAATTTTTCAGGAATTGAGTAAAATGTTTATTTTATAGCTTAAAAAGGGTTTTGGGTGATTTTCCCACCAAAGGGAATTCTTAGATTTTTTATATTTCAAATTTCAAATTTTGGTGAAATTTTAATGGTGGATTTGGGGAAAAAACCTAGTTCTTGGCTTGTAAAAAATTATGAAAAATTGAATGGTTTGTATGAAAAAGGATGTTTTTGAATGTTTCGAAAATATGGTACTTCGTGAAAAGTGATAATAGATGTGAAAAAAATTCATTGAATTTGGAAATTTTGGATTTTTGCATTGGTTTTTGTGCCACTCGTTGGAGAGTGTGAAGAGCCTAGGAATAAGGTACTAGAGAGTATTATGGGAGTGGCTCCCAATGTGTCAATGACCCAAATGGAAACGTTGATCATGGGTGGGGATTCATCTAATCAAGTGATAATTAAGGAAACACGAGTAATTAATTAATGAAGATAATATATGCCCCTCTCATGCCTTGAATGCTAGTATAAACTAAGGATGTTTAGGAAGACATGTCACCTCAGGGAGCTTGGGTCTTATAAGATCAAGTATCCTCATTTGTATGAAAGGATTACTAGGTTCTTTGGGTGCCATACATTTGAGCACTGTAATGACACTTCTTAACTAGCTCTTTAGCACCTTACCCTAGTGGCTTGTGTGTATGGTCTGCCATTGGTGAGTTGGCCCAATGGCAATCCTTGTGATACCCTTGCAATGATTTATCCTATGTTTTATGCCCTTGGTGATTTTTTCCAAAGGATGATTTCTTGTATGGTATTAGTGAGTTGGCCCAATGCGGATTGTGAAATTAGTGAAAATTTGCCTAATGAGATCTTGTTTTGATCCTATTTGTATTTGATTCATCTTGTGTTTGGATGAGTATTTATATGATGTGTTCATGGATTTTTTTCATCGTGTATGATGTGTGTGTAAGCCCTCTCCCCATGTTTTTAGCATGAGTGTTGTGTTTGTGGCCCATGTGACTATTTCCTAGCATAGTGGGAGTGGATTGTTTGATTTCACAAGGTTGGGTGGCATGGTAACAACCATTTGGGATTAGATGTTTGTGGATCAAGGAATATCATGGTACCATGTTCTACTAGTTTATTCTTACATTTATAAAATTATTCATTCACATAATTGTAGTATTGATGATTAAGAATCTCTCCTTGAGATGGGTGTAAACTTGATAGTAGAAAAGAGTATTTTTCTCATTTAAATGTCTTGGTGTTGGTGTCAAGCATGAATTCTTATGTTTATCAAATTATCATGATGTGGAATGGCTAAAATAAACTTAGGAACACTTCAATTAGTGTTTAAAATGAACTTAGGAGTCAAATTTCACAATTAGGTGGCTTGATCTTGAATCTAGGTGGCCCTATTGAACACTAAGTTAAACCAGTCTTTAAAAAACTATCAAATACTATTGAGGTGGCCTAGTAGTATGTTGGGAAACCTAGTATTGGGTGAGGTATCCTAGTAACCTATTGGGGCGACCTGGTTTTTTGTTGGGGTGTACTTTTCCCCATACAAAAACCAAAATGTAAATCCTCTTAACCACTAATAGATAGAGGTTTTCTAAGCCTATTTCCCTTTGTTAGATAATTTCTATTCCTTTTATTTTTCTCATTTAAATCTTTTTAGTCACTAGAACCCTCAAAAACCTAATCAAGTTTCCTCTATTTCAAGACTTGATCTTTGCTCATGATTTTCAGGCATCATATGGGAAAAGCATGTAAATGGAAGTTGTTCCTTATGGTCCTAGGGGTTCAGTGGTGTTTTGTTCTTATTCTTTGATGTTGACATTGAGTACTAGTGGCTTCTCGTGCCTCATTTGTGTGCCTTCTTTCAAGATTACCAGATTGTCAGACCTAGGGTTAGGGAGATTGTGCACCTAATCTTGTGAAGTCTTGGGAAGGTTATATTCCTTCTTGGTTGGCCTTGTTGGTGTCCTCAAAATTCCTCATAAGTCATGGGGATTTAGGAGTAGTTCTTCTATTTTGTGTTGTTGCATTGTGACGAGATGCCTTGGGAAGCATGAGGTTGTTTGGAAATGACTCATCATCATTCTTCTTTACGATGAGTTGTGTCCCTTGGGTAGGCAACCTCTTCTGGAGGTTTTCCTTTGTGTTTAGAGTTGTTTAGTGTGTCAAGGTATGGATTGGAGGTTGATGATTCGCTCATCATATCCTAATGTGGTGTTGCAAGAGAAAATGATCATGGTTAGTTAATTGATCATTGTGTAGGTGTTGTCCTCTCTATGTCTTGTATGTTCATCATGGTGGATTTATTCTAAGATTTCTTAATCTTCCATTTTTTCCACCTTTCTTATGCAATGTTGAAGTTGTCTTGTTGTTCTTATCATTGTTTCATTGTGATACTTATGTGCACATTTCCTTGCAAGTGCAACATGTCATTGTTGCATTATCAATGTTGATGTTGTTGTATAAGAAAAAAAGTTGTTTTGTTAGGTTTTGTTTTGAGCATGTGGGCTTGGGGCACTATAGGTTAAAACTTCCCACAAATGTGGCTCCTAGATACCTAGTTAGAAACCCACCCCCAAATCCCAAGATGATTTTACGAGATAAAAATATGATATTCCTTTCACCTATCATAAGTATGTTGCAATTCACTCACTTACCCACATGTTCCATTTTATCTTCATTATGTCTATTCAAATATGTCTTATGATTTTTCATAGCATGCATCATAAGTTGGTCAATAAGTATAACTCCCTCTTACAACTCTTTTCTATGTTCTATATGTTTATACATTTCTAATGCACAAAACCCAACTTCTAAAGGCCATGACTTTTGATCGGGAAGGCCAATGAAACTCTTTTTTATTAAATTGTAGAATTTGAAAAGATCTACACAATAGACATCCTTGAAAGCAATGTAAAAATGATTACAATTTTTATTTTTCTCAAAACAAAGTCTATAGCTAAAAAATTCTTTTTATGTTTCATACTCTAGAAATTGCAATTTTTATATGCTCCAATTGAGAATTAAGGCATACTCAACTATCTATACCAAAAAGAAAAAATGAATGAAGACATGCTCAACCATCCACAATTACAAATATCCATATCTATAGGTCGAGACATATTCAACTATCCATAGATATAGCATGTCTCTTGTGGATCCAAACATACTCAACTATCCACAAGAACAAAAAAATTGTCAAGCCCCTTGCTTTAAGAAGAGGTACAAATAAAAAACTCGTGTCTCTCATGCAATGTACCATCTCTAAGCAAGAAGGTAGCTAAAAATGACAAGACTCCCCAAACCTCATGTGTCCTTCAACCTTCTCTTTGACCATGTTACACTCTAACCATCTAATGTCACATTAGAGTCTTCTAGAGTACACGCACAAGAAAACAATATTATTTTAAAAAAGAAAAGGCTATTAGATACAATTGACAATGTACCCTCTAGAACAATATTAATTCACCTTATAACAATTTTCTATCCAATCCTATACATTTTTAACAAAAGATGCACAACAATAATGATATTTAAACCAGATTTGAACCACTCTCCTTTAAAATAGAGTTCTTATGGCTTTAATCACCACTACCATCCAACTAATCAAACACAAATATTTAAGCCTTAATCTACTCACATTTAGATACATGTGACTTATATTCAAATTTACCTTATAATTCAAATCTAAAGTAAATTCTTCTTTTGTAACATCAAATATAAGTTGCCCACTTTAATTTGACTTCTGAACCAAAATAGCTTTCTTGGTGCAACTAATAACTTATCACTCCAAATTAATCTTTCAAATACCATCTATTATATAGTTGCTAAAACAAGTTTTCAAAAACAAATAAATAAAACATCTAATGATCTTCATGACGAACACAAAGACCAACTGCAAATATGACAACAATCACTAAAAAGGATTAGAGTATGAATCACTAAAAAGTGGATTGCCTTACCATGTGCCAATGGAAAGTCCAAAGCTTTTTCCAATAAAAAGGCAATGATTTTGACTTTTGTTCCACACTATTCTATCCAACCAAATCGGCCAAACTATTCAAAGTTACACCCGCGGTCTTATTGAAATGCCTCAACAAAGATATATTAACACTTCCTATCTGATGATCTCCTGTGTAGCAGCATGTTTGGCATGTTATGATGCTTGTTGGTAGTTGTTTTGATACATCACACGTAATTATTTTTTTGCATGTATTCGTTAATTTAGAAGTTCTGTTTTAGTGGATTTTTCTATTTTGAAGATGAGACTGAATTATAAAGTTGCTGCTACTTGAATATTTTGTATTGCATTGAGAATTAATAAAGAAGATTCCCCTGTTAAAGTGGATGTAGTCTATAAGACGAACCACTATAAAATCCTGTGTTATTGTTTGTGTGTGTTATTGTTTTTTTTTCTGCAATCTTTTGCTTTTGTTTCTCTGCTGTCACTAAATTTCAACATGAGGTCCGCCGGTATGTTTCTCAATATGACTGTAATATCTGTGGTCATGAAGCCAAGTATTTTGTTCAGCAAAACAGCCCTGTTGCAGCTGGAGCTAGCCTCCGGTCCAATTGGTGCTTCCTTCATTTTGAAGCCTATGATTTAATTTCATCTCCAAGCTGGAGACAAGCCCTCTAAACATAAGGCCTACTTGCAGTAGAAGTGGTGAAAAATCTGTTGGATATGTTGAGGAATTGATGCAGGAAGTTGCTGCAAAAGCTCCGGATCAAGAAAATTATTTTTCCTCCAAATCTGTGGGTGGTACTTTTCTTAATTTGGAGGTTGAAATCAAGGGGCGTGCGCAGTGCTGGAAGGATTTGTCAAAGGAGGACTGTGGGAAATGCTTGTGGAATGGTTTGAAGGAGTTGGAATAGTGTTATGATGGGAAGAATTCGAAGGCAGAGTTTCTGTCACAGAATTTGTATCTTGACGTACGGGATAACATTCCTGACAGAGGATTCTTCTTCGAGTAATCCAAGTACTCACATTGCATCGATTTTATTACAATGATTCTGAACATTTTTTGGTTCCATGACGGAGAAAATTCAATCTGGATTCCTGTTAAATTCCAAATTAAATTGATCGTCATCATTAATGGTTTCCTTTTGAATTCAAATCTGGGTTTCTGTTAAAACCAAAAAGTAAATTGATTACTTTTATTAAGATTTTCATTTTGAATTCACCCATTTCATGATTTCTGATGGCAAAAGTTGCTCATATTGATGGTGGCATTTATGATTTAGGTGTGTGTCTCTAACAGAGATTGGGAAAGTACCCAAAAGGTGGCAGGTATAGATGAGAAGTGGTTCTCATATTTAAAGTGAGTGAGTCCTCTGTGCTGTCTCCAATGGCTGCCACTCTTTTTATTTGTCTTTGGGAGATTACCATCCTTTCGGTTTCGCTTATTTGGGAGGTCGCTCTCTTGGTGGGCATGGCCTCAATCACTGCATCTCCAGAATTATATGTAAAGTCAATGTATCTCAGCAGAATTCATTACATATAATCAATTTTTAATGCATCTCTACTAAAATTTCATCTTTTGTACGGTATTTTAATCAATATGTGGAGATTTATTTTTTAACATATGAAATCACCAATAAGTGCATCTTCAATGAAGAAGTTTTACTGTATAAAAGTGTGGTTTGAGTTACTTTTTCATGTTAACAAATTTGTAATCAATCAAATAAATGCATGCTAAGTGAATCTGAACTTCTTCAAATTAATCAATTTCTTTATGTCATATGTTGGTTTAAACAGGTGATGAGGAGCTATAGACTTCAAATCCGAAACGAAAAAATTTGAATCAGTGTATTTCTATCACTTCAATTAGCATAATATTGAAGAATCCAGTTTCCATGGGAAAATCTAACACTCGGAATACTTATTTCTTATACTCTAATGTAAGATGTATTATAGATATGATATTAAAATTCCAAATAGCATTACTGGTAATTACATTATACTATGTTTATATTGTGTACATTATTCTTATCATAAAAGACATTTATTTAATTAGTAATCTTGAATTCTTACTAAGACTGTGTTGTGAGAATTTTACACATTTTATTACTATGCAAGTATTGTTAAACAACAATGTCAATAACAGTAAACGATCTATTCAATAAATTTTTTTTATTAAAATGCTTAAAAATTTCCATTTTAAAATGAAATTACATAATTTTAAATAGTTATCATTTCTGAAATTCTTCAACGCCATTATAACATATTAAAACTTATTATTCATGTAATTGCCTCTAAGCATGTCAATATTTCATTGGCAATGATATATGCTTACCATCATAATAAAGAATTCACAATGATCTTTTATCATGTGAAACCATTTCAAATACACTCTTAAACATAATCCTCAATCCTTGCATTTGCATTTTGATAAGATTGTATAACGTTTGAAATGCTTTAGAATTTTGTAAAAAAAAATTGCAAATGTTCATTTCCACTTATATTTTTAATGTAAAGTTGTTTACAAATCATTCCTAAATATAGAGAGATTTTTACAAGTTTATAACCATAATTTTTTAGTTCAATCACCTTTGCAAAGAAGTTTGAAAAGCAAGTCAATAGATCTAAAGTTCAAATTGATTAGTCTTATTAATAAATATCACACAATTATGAATTATACTCTTTTATACTCTTTTATCGCAATCTATTTATACCATGTCTGAGAACACTTCTCAATTACTTGAAAAAAAAAAAAAAAAAAATTGAATCCAAAGATTAATATGCAAGTTTGTGTGCTAAACCAAGTGAAATTCATTTGATCTAAATAAAAAATAGAAATTATCTATCTAGATAGACAATTCTCCTAATTCACATTTCCCACATGCATGCCATACAACTCTTGTTAAAGCTTCGATAATTTCTTTCACATTAAAAACACCCACTTATGAGCCTACACAAAATCTAGGAAAATGATGTTTAATTAAATGTATACATGAGAATATTCCACTCATAGAAAATTGCAAAAGAATAGGGAAAAAATCTATTTATGTATTAAGTCCATAAGCTTTGCATTTCTTAGCACATTTTTGTGCACTCCATATACAAGGTATTAAAAAAATCTCTTTTTTTCATGTTCATTTTTTTCATATATTCTATGAAAATGTGTCTTTTATCTTCGAAATAATAATATTATCAACATTATATTGCAATAAAATCTTGTATTATTTGGATGAATGTACTACACAAAATAAAACATAACAAGGCACAAACTGCAACAAGTACTTGCAAAACCTTTAAAAAAAATCTTTATCCAATCTACCTCCAAACCTTGAAGTGGCCTATGGATAAACAAGTCTCTAAGCATCTAGTGAGCTTTGATCTCCTGAAGAGTCCATTTGTTGGTGCATTGATATTGAAAAACCATCTAATATAGTTAGAGATTGTTGCTGCAAAACCAATACAACCAATTTTAAGAACTCCAAGTAACATTTCAATACCTTAGTACAGTTTTTTAAGTCATGAAGTAAAATATAATATATTTATATCAGTTTCCATATCTAACCAAAGTAGATTATTTGAACAAGAAAGTATAGAGAGAAAAGAAGCAAGCAAAGGAGGGTAGCTAAAACACCATGGGAAGCAAAAACTACTTAAATAAAATAAATAAATAAAATCCAAACCAACCAAAGAAGCTACAAGAATACATTGCAATAACCATAGCCATCTCAAAATAGGAGATGTCTCTATTTTGAGGGATGAAAAATGGGACACCATTTTACTAAATAGAATAATTGCCACAAGTATTATGGGAGATGTCTAAGAATGTCAACTTAAGTCTCCTATTATCTAGAGATGTTCCCATACACATCTTTAAGGTAGGGATATGATTAGAGACAAAAGATGAGTACTAAGAGTCAAAATAAAAGTCTTAAGGTAATCATGATAACTATAATTTGAGTACATTATGCTATTGAAAAATCATACATAAACTCTGTGTTCACATTACAAAAACAAAATTAGTATTTATTGACCAAAACTACAATTAAAATGGTTTGATATTCCTAAAGTGGGAAAATATAAGTATGATTTTCATATTTTAAAATAGCTAGAAAGGTCATTTTCTAAGGTTTAATATTTGAAAAAAAAAAATACAAGTTTTACAACAATTTATGTCAATACTATAATGTAACTCTAGGGCTTGAGCTACTCATGATAAGACAAAAAAATCATGTAAAAGTAAATGAACTTAAGAAAATCTAGATTATGATAATGAAATTCTATTTAAATCATTCAATTAATGGTTTAATATCTTACAAATTTTAAAGAGAAATTTTATGTTCACATTGCAAAAAGAGATATTTATCAAAAAAAATACAATTAAAATGGCTTAATATTCCTATGTGAGAAAATACAATATGATTTTCACATCTTATAGTAGCTAGAAATGTTATTTTCTAAGATTTAAGATTTTAAAAAAATAGACACAAGCTTTGCTACAATTTAGATCAATACTATAATGCAACTGATACCATATGATAAGGCAAAAAACATGTGTAAGTAAATAAGCTTTAAAAAAATCTAAATGATGGCAATGAAATTCCACTTATATTGTTCATTTCATGGGGTTAATATATTACCTGAGAAAATGGATGCTTCTCAAAGAGAGACATGACGGCATGGTTGGAACTTGCAAGTCATTGTTGAGGTAACCCATGAAATGCATTTCCAGGAGTTTCATAGCCATGATTTTGGAAGTATATGGGAGTGGCTTGCAAATTCATATCCATCTCCATCATTAATTTATTATCTTCAAGAAAATAATTGTACTGCTGTTGTAGTTGAGATAAATGGTTGCCCAATTGCAATCTTAATCCTGTGCCTCGGTTTAATTCACTAAAATATGTTTCTTGTTGGGTTGAAGTTTCATCTATATCAGAATGTCTACCATCAAGAACATATCGTGGAGGAATTGTCAGGTGGTTATCTACAGGATCGACATCTCTACAAAATTAAAAAATATCCATATGATTAATTGTGTATCATTTAATAGAAATAACATTGACACAAATGAAAAATGTCATAATAATTCTACAACCATTTTGTAAAATAATTAAGCGCACCTTTGAGATAATATCAAGTTAGGATCTTCATGTAGGAGAATTTGTTGACTCTTGGTAGACATCCATGAAATAGGTTGTGACTGATTGTCTCCCCCCATTGGTAAAGGCAAGTGTAATCCACTATGATAAATCTTTAATTCCAATAGATAAATCAGTAATCTTGATGCAATCAATTCAATGTAAACATCCCAAAAAATGTTATGTATTTAAATGGTCCAAAGATTGTGCTTATCAATACCTGTTGACTGGCTTGAGCAAGGGACATAAGTTGGCTATTCTTTAAACTTTCCTGTTTTAGAAAAACATTATAAGAAAAAACACATTATATTGGAGAAGAATGAAATAAATATTATGTATATAAATTTCATTGTACCAAACATAAATGTCCATTTTTTAAAAATACATTCTTTGCACTTGAAGAAACTTTTTTAATAACAAAACATATATTATTTTCTCTATAATTTATAAAAACAATTAAATTCTTAATTTAACCACCATATTTTTACTTGTACTCAGTTCCTTTTAGGTTTCAAATACAAAATGAAATCCTAGTAAAAATTATGGAAAAATATAATTCAAAAAATGAGGGATGGATGAAATTTTCTTCTTGTTACTGCTTAGGCCAAAAGATTATATTTTCATTACTATATTTGTTTTAAGGTGACCAAAAAACCTCTAAAATAAAAGATAACAGCGATGGCTCTACAAATTGGACGGGAGGAAGATACACTCTTGAAAATGATCAACAAAGGAAAAAATCCATCTAATACAATACAATGTTTATCTTCACTAATATATGTCTAATTTCAAAGGATAAACAAAATTGGGTTTTCATACCCTAAATGTATTAAAAAATGATTAAATCAAAACCTCTAAACGAAAATATAATAGCAATGGCTCTACAAATTGGACAGGTAGGAAGATACACTCTTGAAAATGATCAACAAAGGAAAAAATCCATCTAATACAATACAATGTTTATCTTCACTAATATGTGTCTAGTTTCAAAGGATAAACAAAATGGGGTTTTCATACCCTAAATGTATTAAAAAAGGATTAAATCAAAACCTCTAAAAGAAAATATAATAGCGATGGCTCTACAAATTGGACAGGTAGGAAGATACACTCTTGAAAATGATCAACAAAAGAAAAAATTCATCTAATAGGATACAATGTTTATCTTCACTAATATATGTCTAGTTTCAAAGGATAAACAAAATAGGGTTTTCATACCCTAAATGTATTAAAAAAATGATTAAATCTTTAATCCTATTGCACATGAACATAAGATTTGGTTCTTCCATAGTTTTATCATTGTTAAGTTTCTCTAAGAACATAAGGAAAACTTGGTTATGCCACTCAACTTACAAATTAATGAATAATTTCAGAGCTTATTTACATTCATGTAGATTTATTTTGTCACTAATAATAAAATCACCCTTTTTTCATAAAGCTTAGTTAGCATGTATAAAATATTCAATTTTGTTCCTTTTGATATTTTTTATATCCTTTGAACAAGTGATGATCTTCAATACTTTTTATAATTTTTTGAAATATAAAGTAAATTATAATACTTATAATACCTTGCGATTACGCATTTGAATGATAGCTTCATGTATGGTTTCCTCCACATCTTTTGCTTGCTCTAAGGTGGTAATCCAATCTGGTTCAGTACCAAAATACCTGAAACATCAATAAAATATTAAAATTATTGAAATTTTTCAAAACACCATAAAACTATCTAAGCTCATAAAGATCTCTACTTTACTCAAATGCATAATAAGAAGTCGTGATGTGAAAGGTGTATAAATATTTAAAATTTTCAAAATAAATAAATTTTCATATGTTGATTTTATTAAATTGTTAACTCTTCCTACTATTAAAACTCTAGATAGATATTGAGCGCTCTTTCTTATTATTTAATATATATGTTTATGAAAGATTATTTTTAACATTATTATATAGATAAGGAAACAATCTCTCCTAAATGAAGTATAACTCCATTGGCGTGAAAGAAAGTAGAAGCTATCAAAGGAGGGATTTTTGCAAGAATGTGTGTGATAATCATCTATTCTATTTGATAATATATAATCACATGGAAATAAATTAAAAACATAACTTCCCAATATATTATACCATGGATACATTAATCCAAATTCTATACATTGATTAGATGGTGCAATGAAGTCATCTCCTTGATCCTATTATACATGAGAAAACCTAACAAGACAAATTACATTTATGATTAGATCAGACAATGCTAAGATAATTAAATTGATCCCAGATCTTTTGTTTGTGGTTCTTATTTGAGGTAATTATACCATGAATGCATAGCTATGTGCATAAGAATGTATTCTTAGTTGTCAATTTGAGTTCAAGTTCAAGTACCAATTCCACATCTAGTTTGATTCTCACAAGTAAGCATTTTTTTTAACTCAAATTTGGTAGGGTAGTAGTTTAAATTAAAATAGTCATAATTTTCACATAATTTTCAAAATTAAATACATAACATAGACCATATATAATAATCCATAGTTCATTGTAAAATTGCTAAAATGGTATGTATAAAAATATAGCAATAATCATTGGTCAAATTTTCAAACATGCAACTACACATGGAAAATTAATAGAAATAATCATATTACTTGTTGTTAAGAGCTACCATGAGCAATTATTAACAATGGAATTTGGGTGAGTGAGGAATTAAAGTAAGTGTTTTTTATAGTTTTTTGTCAGTGCAGTTAGGTAGTTACTTTTAGTTTAGGTTTTTAGAGTTATATTTGTGCTTTCTATTTTTAATTAAAAAGGTAGTTTTCTTGATTGGGAATAGGTATGGCCAGGCATTGGAATGTGGTTGTAGCTCACGTACATACCAAACTTATGTTGGAACCTCGACATACACAAAATATACATGGATTGAGATCCATTCCTATTACAAATCTAATAGGAGTTTGGGATGGGTACATCACATACCTAGTAACACATGTATTGCATACCTACATATTGGGTACATGCATGAGCCTACATATAACATTCAATGTTGCTTAAACACTTACTATGAATAAATAAATGAATGAAAGCATTGAACCCTTAGGTAAATGGCCTTGATTATGGGAATCACTAGACCTATCAAGACAATCCTTGATAATAAATATTTGACACTAATTACCACAATCTTGTTCATACTTAATATTACTAATGCATGACAACACATTACCTTGTCTTTTTTCTCATTTTTTCATGCTTCTACTTGGACTTGTTGCATAAGTTGATAATAGAAGGTTTTGTCTCTATCTTTGTCAGACATGAGGGTAGTTGGGGAGGTTGAGTATAAAAGAAAGGTGGACAATATATTAGCATTTTTTGTTGTCTAGGTGATGAAGTGGGAAGAGATTTAGACATGAAAGCATTTAGAGGTTGGGGAATAACCCATGACTTGTGAAGTGAAAGGTCTCACAATGGTGAAAAAGGTGGATTGTGGGATATGTGGGAAGATATATCCTCTAAGAATAAGAAATGTTAGATAGGAATTTGATACATGGCATATCTTGGAGGCATTAAGGGGTTATAATTCATCATTTGTGTGTATCCATGTTGAGGAGAAAGTGGATGACTAGGAAGGGGGATGAATAGGGTTAAAGGTGTTTAAAATACACCTAGTAGGAAGCTATGTTGCTATTTAGAAAAAAAAAGATGAATGATATAAATGGAAGAGAAGTAAGAAAATAGATGATTACTATGGTTTTAGCTTAAAGCAACTAGAGTTTTTTGTGATGGATCTTCTGGGTAGTGGGTCTCCACTTTAGTTTATTTTTCTTTCTCTATAATGAATCATCACCCTTTTTTCCATTTTCTCTACTTCTCATCCTCTAGGTCATCATCCCCACCTCCTACAATTTGTTGTTCTTTTTTTTTTTTTAAAGGTGTATCTGTAGGGACCTTAATACTTGGGAAGTCGAAGTAGGTGATTTTCATCCTTTTTAACTTAGAAATTTCTTTACTTATTAATGATATTCCTATGATTACCCTCTTGAAATTACTTTAATTATATTTCAAACTAGAGCTATGGTTTCAATGGCTTTTATTTACTCTTATTCTAGATTAAGTATTATTCATCCAATTAGTGTTCCCATGGTAAGGATTTGGGTTTAATGTTATTATTCCACTTGAAAAGGATTACCCTCACTATTTTCTTCTTTTGGAAATTTTGGAGTAGATCCCCTATAGCTATGGGGTGATGCTATGTCTATTTGATCATCATCTTGAATAGTTATGGTTTCCCCACTCATTTTCTTAGATACTTGAAGTTTAATGTTGGATTTTGATGGGTATTCTCAAATAGCTTTTTAAGTTGTTCATTTGTTGCACATTTGTTAGGATAGATAGTGTGTTTATTGACTTATTTTTTGTACTTCCACCAAGAATTAATTTGACATCCATCCTATCCTTGGTTCTTTGGAACCTTTTTCCATTCATTTTTATTTGTAGGGTCATAGTCAGCTAGCTTCTTAAAATAAATTTGATAAGGCATTAAAGTTTTAGGAGCAAGTGGGTGCAATGTCCCCTTCTTGTGTTGGAAATGAGGTATCTCAACCTTGCAATTTCTATAGATTTGATTTATTTTCATTTAATATTTTCCTATAGCTGCTACACATTGTCGATGCTTTGAACATAGAAATATTAGACATCAAAATATGCCAATGTGATAGTATATTATGGAAGGGTTAATTTTAGAGATATTATGATAGATTTTATGACATCTTTGAGGGTTATGTTGTCGAATTGCTTCTAGAATTATTTACTGGTTATACTCCTTTAAAAGACTTGCTCTGCAAGTATATGTAATCTTTTTGTTGGATTTGAAATACATTGAGCAGGATTTGAAGTGAGGGGTTTTTCACCTGAAAGGGTTTTCCCCATGTATATCTTGTGTTCATTGTTGATTTTTTGTTATTAATATATTTCTAGTTTTTTTGTAATTGTTAGATTAGTTTTAAAGTTAGCATAATATCTCCTCTCAAGATTGGCATAGGAAATTGTTTATGCTACTCTAATTTCCTTAAAAGTGGTATTAGAGCTTGATCACTTTTGGTTTCAGTTGTGGGTTGTTGGGGTTTTTTTCTAATCAAGGTTTGAGTGGGAGCTTGTGTTAAGGATACTTTGTGATCTCGTTGCATATATCTTTTCCAAATGGTGAGCACATCTAGGAGGATTGAGGTAGAGAATTTTTTTGGCACAAATTTTGAAATGTGGAAGCTGAAAATGGAAGATTTGTTGATTTATTGGGATCTATGGGATGTTGTGGATGAAAATTTCCAGAGGCCTGTGGATCCAACTTTGGCTACAAAATATGATGTTGTTGGTTCTCTACTCTTCGAAGAGATGAGAAGGAAGGTTTATGTGAATGCCAAAGAGGCTTTGAGTGTTCGAGGGAGACAAAAAGAATGAGGCAAAGATGAGAAGCAGTGTGGCCGTTCCAAGTCCAAAAACAAGGGGAGATCAAAATCTCCTGGTAAGTCCAAGGCAATATGTTGGAACTGTGGAAAACCCAGACACTTCCGAAAGGAATGTAAAGAAGAGAAGAAAAAGAAGAAGAAGAAGAAAGATTCTAATTTGAGTCTAAAAGGGAAGATGGAGATGCCTTTATTATAGCCTTGGCCACTCGTGTAGGTGATAATGTATGATTGATAGACTCAGCTGCATCTTTCCACATGACTCCTAACAAAATGGTTTAGTAAGCATGAAAACTATTACGGTGGTAAGGTGTATTTGGGTGATGACTTTCCTTGATATTGTTGGTTGTGGTAGTATTCATGGGAAATTTTCTGATGATAGAGTTAGACAATTTGATGGTGTCTTGCATATCCCAGAACTAGCAAGAAATTTATTATTTGTTAGCAAGCTAATAGATGTGGGTGTGCATCTACAATTTTCTGAGGCAAGTGTGAAAATGGTGAGAGGTGCTATGGTGATAGTTAGAGGAAGTAGATTAGGTACATTGTACTAGCTTGATGCATGCATAGTTGAATGCAATGACACTTTTGATAAGATTAAGCCAGAAACTAATTTGCTAAAAAAGGAGATGGTTTCCTTTTCTACAGATGGTCATGGTTTCTAGGTACCCAAGGGTGCTTTGTCTACCGAATCAAAGTTTCCTATAGAGAATAACATGTTATGGCACCAAAGGCTTGGCCACATTGGAGAGAAGGGTTTAAAAGCCCTGAAAAATAAGAACCTCATTGAGGGGTTGAATGATTGCAATCTAGAGTTTGATTTTTGTGAACATTGTATTTATGGAAAACATAACAACATTCAATTTTACTCGTCTTCCTCACAAATATTTATGTATCTTGGATCTTATTTATTATGATGTATTTAGTCATGTTGATGTTTCTTCTACTGGTAAATTAGTTCATTATGTTACTTTTATTGATGATTTCAGTAGGAGAAAATGGGTGTGTTTTTTAAAGAGTAAATCTAAAGTTTTTTAGTCGTTTTAAGGAGTTCAAGGCTATGGTAGAAACTCAGACTGGAAATAAAATTAAATTTTTGAGAACTAACAATGGTGGTGATTATTGTTCTATAGACTTTGACAGATTTTGTACAAATTGCATGATTAAGAGACAAAAGCCAACTCTATATATTCCATGGCATAATGGAGTTGCAGAAAGAATGAATAGAACATTGATGGAGAGGGCTAGGATCATGTTGAGTGGAGCTGATCGAGATTTTTTTTTTGGGGCTAGAGCTATTTCCACTACTTGTTATTTAATAAATATATCTCCTACATTAGCGCTTGTTGATAAAATTCTAATGGAAGCGTGGTCGAGGAAAAAGCCTTCACTTAGACATCTGAGATTTTTTGGTTGTGAGGCATATGCACATATGCCTAAGGAGAAGAGACCAAAATTGAATTCTAAGGTTGTCAAATGTATCTTCATCGACTATAGCTATGGTGTGAAAGGATACAAGCTTTGGGACATTGTTGCACAAAAGGCAATTTATTCTAGAAGTGTTATTTTAGAGAGATTAAATATTCTCTTGTTAATTTTCAGCCAGAACAACATAAAGAAATTGAACAGAAAAAATATGTGGTTTAACTTCCTTCTATGCCTGAGGAAGTTGAATCAAGACCCCAAAATAGACAAGAAGTTGAGGAGAGCTCATCAAGCTCTGAATCTTCAGAAGAGGAAGAAGCAGAGGAAGAAGTGGAAGAACCTCCACCTCAGCTTGTTTGAAGGTCTACAAGGCAAAGGAAACCACCTCAAAGGTATGGGTATTCACCTGATGATTGGAAGTGTATATTTTATTTGAGTACTAACGTTGATGAACCGAGATCTGTGCAAGAGGCTTTGGGTATGAATGATGGAGAGTCCTGGAAAATAGTCATGGATGAAGAGATGATAGCTCTTAAAAGGAATGGTACATGGGACCTTGTACCATTTCCTAAAGGTCAAAAAATTGTTTGATGTAGATGGATGTTTAAGAAAAATATTAGTTCAAATGGAAATGTTGAAAATTATAAGGCACAATTGGTTGCGAAGAGATACTCTCAAGTTGAGGGTATCGATTACGGTGAGATATTTTCTATTGTTTCTAAAATTGCATCCATTTGTATTCTATTATCTATTGCAACACCTTATGATCTAGAGGTGGAACAATGGATGTGAAAAGTGTGTTCCTTCATGGTGATTTGGTGGAAGAAATTTATATGACACAACCAGAGCACTACGTGGTAAAAGGTAAAAGCAAGTTGGTTTGTAAGTTAAAGAAATATTTGTATGGCCTTAAACAAAGTCCTAGGATGTGGTACCAAAATTTTGATACATATGTGTTGATTTTGGGATTCGCGCACTCTAAATCTGATCAATGTGTATATTTTAAATCTGATGGTGATTATTTCCTAGTAATTGCTTTATATGTCGATGACATGTTGTTTGTTGGGAAAGGAAAAGGTTTGATTGCAAAAATGAAATCTCAGCTCTTTGTGAAATTTGAAATGAAAGATCTTGGTGTAGAAAAACACATACTTTGGATGGAGATCAAAAGAGATCATGAAAATTGAAAGCTATGGCTAAGCCAAAGTAAGTATGTTTGTTCAATTTTAAAAATGTTTAACATGCATGATTATAAACCACTTTGTGTTCCTATTACATTGGGAACAAAGCTCTCTATTTCACAATCTCCTACATCCCCATCAGAGATGGAAGACATAAGCAGAGTGCCCTACCAGAGTGTAGTTGAAAGCTTAATGTATGTTATGGCCTATACAAGACTAGACATTGCCCAAGCAGTGGGAGTTCTTTCTCATTTTATGTCTAATCCTAGAAGAGTGCATTGGGATGCAGTTAAGAGGGTCTTCAGATATTTCTTGGGTACAACAGAGTATGCTATATGTTTTCAATGTATAGGAGAGCAACATTCCCTGAGTATTCATGATTTTTTGGATTCAGATTGGGTTGGTGATGTCAATAGCAAAAGGTCCACCAATGCATATGTGTTTACTCTTGATGGTGGTGCAATCAATTGGATTAGAAAGAAACAGGTTGTGGTCACTTTGTCCACTACTAAGGCAGAGTACATGAAAACTAATCATGTCTGTAAAGAATCCATTTGGCTGAAGTGTTTATGTTTAGATATTGGATTGAAACAGGCTGTAGTTACACTTTATTGTGATAGTTAGAGTGCAATCTGCCTTGTGAGGAACCTGATTTTTCATGCCAGGACCAAACACATTGATGTTCAGTATCATTTCATGAAATAAATGGTCGAGGATGGAAGGGTGAAGCTAGAAAAGGTAGAGATAGTGGTGAATGTTGTAGATGCATTAACTAATCCCATGAGCACAAAAACATTTAGCTGGTGTTTTGAGTCTATGGGCCTTTCGACCCTAGCAGTTGATCCATGATGGTATGTTTCCCTTCGCTTTTGCAAGGCATTCGACAAGTGTGAGAATTTTGGAAATGAGGTGTCTCAACCTTGCTATTTCCATAGATTTGATTTATTTTCATTTAAGATTTTCCTACAGCTGTTACACATTGTCGGTGCTTTGAAAATAGAAATATTAGATGTCAAAATATTTCCATGTGATAGTATACATGGAAGGATTAATTTAAGAGATATTATGGAAAAAATTATGACATCTTTGAGGGTCAAAAATTAGGGAGAATATTGTGGACGTGAGAGCCTAATTTTAGACCGAAATCTTTCCTTTTGATGTAATACACCTCATGAGAGATTTTGCACATGGTTTTGTAAAACATAGATTATTTCTTGTATAGCCAAAGGTCTATAAATTGAAGGCTTGAGGAGTAGTTTGTGTGTTGATTTTGTAGGTATTCTTATGTTGTCGAAGTGCTGCCAGAATTCTTCCAGAATTGTTTACTAGTTATACTCCTGTAAAAGACTTGCTCTACAAGTGTATGTAATCTTGTTGTTGGATTTGAAATACATTGAGAAAGCTTTGGAGTGTGGGTTTTTTCACTCAAAAGGGTTTTCCCCACATATATCTTGTGTTCAAATTGTTTATTTTTTGTTATGAATGTGTTTCTATTTTTTCTATAATTGTTAGATCAGTTTTAAAGTTTGCATAATATCTCCCCTCAAGATTGGCGTAGGAAAAAAAATCGCTACTCTAATTTTCTTACATCTTGCACCTAGATTTGTATACTTTTTTCCAATAGCCTATTCTCAAGTTCCCTATGTTATGTGGATATGGTTAGGGGATGCAATGTCCTAAATTGTTCCTTGTGAAGGTTTTTTGAGTTTCTGATAGACTTGCTATTTTTGGAAATAGTTATTTTTAGTAAGTTCCAGTTGGGCTCCAATTTCGTTGGATTTGGAGATTGGAATCACTTACTATTTTTAGAAAATTGTTATTTTTAGTAAGTCTTGTTTTTAGAACTTGAACTATTCTCTATTCTCTATTCCTCTTTCAGTCAGTATAGTGCTTTCGAATAATGGCCTTGATGAGTTCTAATGGTGGATGGATTAATATTTGATTGTTATCACTTAAGTTCTGTTTTATAAATTTATTTTATAACTTAATTTATAACTCAAGTGAGGGTGATGTGTTCATGAAATGTTCCCCTATTCCAATGCCTAGAAAATTTGTCATTCAAGTTGTTTTAAAAAAAATCAAGGCTAGGCCCCATAATTGGACGTCATAGTTGAGGATTGAATTAAATAAAAATTTGTATTATGAGCTCAAAACTGGGATCGACCCTCTTGTGGATAATTTAATGTCATTTCAAAAAAGTGAAATCAAAGAGAAAATATTCAAATTCAAATGCAAGTTTCCCTAACTTTTCCCTCACTTTATAAATACGAGTTTAAACTCTCATTTGGATATAGATGTTTTTGACAACTTAAGGAGATTTTGGAATGAACTTAGGGAGTTCTTCTTTATTGGTTGATTTTAAAAACCCTCTTCTTGGTTGATGATGAATCTTGTATCTATTCCAATGCACTCTCTTCTAGAGATGATGCATTAGCAAATGATGAATCTCCTCTCACATCAGATTCTTCAAGGATAGATGTTGAGAATAATTATTCAAATGGTTCCTCTATAATTTGTAAGGAATCCATAAATATAATATATGTCTCTATTGCCCCTCAATGGCCTAAGAGACCAATCATTTATCTAGCTCCAACTAGTCCTCCTATGAGAATTTGTTCCATTTAATAGTGATTCTCCTGACCTTTCTAAGGCTCCCTCTTATAGAACGGTAGCCCATACTTATAATACTAGAAGGAATAAAGTAAATATTGATCAACCTACTTCTTTACCACTTTCTCAACCAAGACTTCCTTCAACACCTAAACCTACAACTAAAGCACCTAGTGATTATGATCTTGTCCAACAACTTTGTGTTACTCCGACTAAGATCTCATTGTAGGACTTGCTTTAGTCTGCACCGGTTTACCAAGGTATGCTTCAATAAGCCTTGCAAAAGATCCTCTTTCCTTCTACTAGGCCGACGGATGTTAATACATTGATATCTCATATTCATGCAAATTCATCAAATATTACATTCTATCCATAAGATCTCCCGCCTCAAGAAGTACAAAAGCAAGTTGACCCTCTAATGATAATAGTCAGAATTAACAATATCATCATTTGACATACTCTCATTCTCATTGGTTTGACACTCAATGTAGGTAGCATTGATCTATTGCCTAAAGTTGAAATTGATTCAACTTCACTTGCAACGTCTTCTCTTGTTATTCATGGGTTTGATAATGTCAAATGACAAGCCCTAGGAATGATAGTCTTACCTTTGAGGTTGGGGCCTATTACCATACCCACCCTTGTATATGTTATGTTAGAAAAATTACCATATAATCTTCTTCTCGGTAGACCATGGATTCATGCTATGTGTGCAATCTCATCTACCTTGCATAAATCTATTAAGTTCATAACAATCAAGTAGTCACAATAAAGGTTGACCTCGAGGCCATACACTTATGTGATATGGCTACTACTAGTTAGGCTTCGATTGCACCTACTCTTAAAAATTGTATCCCTTCAATGTCTTCCAATATGTTGGTGTCTACTCCAACAATACCCATTACAAAGGATACTCTTGAGGCAGATTTCCCTAAAGAAGATCCTTTTGAAGAAATAAATCCTAACTCTACCCCCTCTTCTTCTCAAGAGAATGAATTTCTTGGTGATGATTGGGGTTCTCTAAAATTTACAAAATCCTTCATTGGAGAATATAAAGTCGACCCGATCCACTTGGACCTCTTCCGATAACATCATCCAAACCTGTTATCAAAGATGATTATTCTTCTGCATCGCAAGATAATGTGAACATGAATTGTAATGTTCTTAATTTTTATCCTCCCCCTCTAAGGAAGATGATCACACTTTTGTTAAAGAGGCTAGTGTTGGTAGTCCTATTAAGAAGGTTGGTGGTGATCCCATAGAGGAGTATAATCCCCATTGCTGAAATAATGCTCTTTGTGAAAATCCTCCTCCTCCTCAATATTTGCAAACATATTATGGAGCTAGTTTTAAACTTGTTTCTAAATATGGCTATGGGAATAAAGGTTGTGGGCATAATGAGCAAGATATTTAGGTCCCTATAGAATGTGTACCTCATAAACATAATTTGGGGTTTGGTTTCTCGAATGAACAATCTAAATAGAAATCATGGTTGAATGTTGACACATGATTTCCACTCAACCTCATTCTCTTGAAGTGATTCATCCTCCATTGTTTTCTATCTTCATGTCTTCTTCTTTTGAGCTGTAATGATCCGTATAGGATCTAGACTAGATTGCAGTATTTAAATGCTTAACTTTTACAATGATTATTCCAAGTTAATTAGAACAAAATTAACTTAAGGAAATAACAAAATGAAGGAATTAACAAACTGAGAGAAGGTGAGAGAGAAGAGGAGAAGTGCAAACAACGCTTGATTACGAAGTTCGCCACAAACGTGACTACGTCTCCGGGTCCACTCCAATAGAGAGACCGATCCGATTAACTCCAAAAATCAATTACAATGCACCAAGCCCATAAGCTTCAAGTATTTCGGCAGCATGACAAGACTCCGACGTACAACAAGGGCTTGAAAAATCTCCAGCACCTCTCTTCGTATCACCTAAAAAAAAACTTAATCTCCTCTCTCACCTCACACCCCTTTAAATACAAAAATAATTAACCCAATATGGTATAAAACCATATGATTTTACAATATTCTCCAAATCCCCCTAAAAACAACTAAATCTCCCAATTTAACATTTAGATTTTAATAATCTCCCTTATAAAATATTCAAAATAATAATAACCTTTCAATTTGTTTAAACCTTGTCGGCTATTCGGTTTTTGGGAGGTTATTGTTTGTTTTTATTTAAATTTAAGGGGTTTGTGTTTAAGTTAGGAGAGTTTGTTTTATTTTTAAAAAAACATTCAGTTTCTAAGAACTTGTCAAAAGAAACCGATGCCAAACATATTCCTAAGCCATCGAATGGCTTGTCGGTGACAAAGCATTTTGGGAACCCGGCGGTCCCGGGTTCCACTCCCGACCGTCGGTTCCCTTTCCACCGTTTACAACCAAAATCATAACAAAACAAAACCGGCACTATTAATAGTAACGGACGCGGATATAGTGGAATGGCTACGGGCTAAGTTTGGTGGAGAGAGGTTGGAGGTTCGAATCCCCCAACAACCCTTTTAACAAACAAAACATCCAGACTGCCGAAGGATTGAAGAGAGGCCACGTGCCATAAATTCATTCGCTAACGATGACACCTCTACGCTGACTAAGCTGTGACCACATTGCTGACTCATTGCCATGTGTCAGGTTACCATTCACTGTCGTGGACACATCACTGCTGACTGTGCGTTGATAAGACCATGGACGATGACTAGGACGCTGACCTGACTATGACGTGTCCGCGAACTCGGATGATGACGTGGCGTACGGATGCCACGTGTTGGCCTCTGATTGGATCCGTACATTGCCGACATGGATGCCACATGGCAGATTCTGATTCATCCACTTCACCGTCCGTATAGTACGGAATGCTGACATCAGCATCCGTACGATCCACCTCAAAAGTCAACTGCAAACTTTGACCACCAATAAGTTGAGCATACGATGTCGGATTTCGACGAAACAAACATTGTCGGAATCGTCTCAACGAGCTCTTCATGATGACGCCAGCTTCGACAACTTTTGATGACATCATTTTTTTCACTTCCTAGACGCCCTCTGATCCCAGTTTGACCCTGCCTTTGACTGGCCATAACTTGCACAAACGGACTCCTTTTCGCTTCGTTCAAGTTGCGTTGGACTCAGGACGTCGAGCTCTTTTTGATGGTGCTGATTCTGGAGAGAAATGAGACACTTCAATTTCACTGAAAATATCCACCGGATCATGTAAAAATATTCTTTACAAGAGAAAGGGTTGCTTCATGCTCCTCATCCTCTATCTGAGCAAGAGAATATCTTGTTTAGTCTTCTCAAAGCCCACTTTATTACTCTTCCACCTCTTCCAGATAATAAATTTCAGAAGAATGATAAAACAAAACATCCTTTCTATGCATACCATTGATTTCATTCCATTCCACTAGTGAATGGAAGGCAAGTTGAAGGATAAAATACAACTTCATGATTTTGGTTCCATCACTCTTCCAAATGTTAATATACTTGTCTCTTCTTCACATAACAAGTATTATTGAGGTCTTCCTCTATCTGGTTTCTTCTAAGCATCTTCTCATGAGATTATTACACCTCCCATCTATTGTGTTGATGGTTGTTATGTGGCAGTTGTAGCTTTACTTTCTCATTTTCATTCATGGTTGTACACTATTGTGTGTAACCATACTCTCTCTATAGTAGTGACACAATAATATCTCGCATGGTTCTCCTCCCCTATATGCTAGGGGAAATGATAACTTATTTTGGAGATGTGTGTTCTTCTTAAGGATCCCCTCTCTTCTCTCTATCTTTCAATTGGAGGGTTCCTTTGAATGGGACCCTTGGTGTCTTGAAGGGTTCCCTACCGAAGGAACTCCCTTCGAAATCTTTTCTCTAAAATTAATTATATGATCTGATATTCGATGTTAGCATGTATTGGTGTCAGAAATCTTATATCTTGGTGCTTAGCTTGGGGGCAACCCAACTAGACCTATCTTATATCTTCATGCCTAGCTTGGGGAAACCTGAATAGACCTATCTTTTCTATGACTACCTTGCAACACAGTTTGTAGTAGCCATAGGCTTATCTGATTAGTCTTTCTCTACAAGACCGAGAACCTGAAGAGCTTCTTTGTATCAAGGTTTCCTTAAAGGACCGAGCACCTAGAAGGAACTTTCACATCAAACTCTTCAGGACCAACCACCTATAGAGTCTTTTCATGCTAGGCCCCATAGGATCAAGAACTTGTGGTGTCCCCTCTGTAGAACCAAGCACAGGTATAGAGTCTTTGTTCAACTTATGTATGACCGAGAACCCATGGAGCCAATTCTATAGGACTGACAATTTGTAGAGCCTTTGTTCAATTTTTCGTAGGACCGAGTACCTATAGATCCATCTCTCCTCTCTTCACATCTAGGTATATATCAGATCGAAGACCTACATTTTCTTCATCCTGAGTATATGCTTTCTCTTTCTTTGACATTGGTTGCTTCCCTATCTTTTGTATGCATTCTTCTCTTGAAGAAATCAATTTACATTATTCTCTCCATGTAAGAATTCTTCTATGTTATTTCTTAATTTGGAGATGATGCAGAGTACTACGACAACCTTATACATCGAGGTCTCTTTCACTTTGTTGACTCAAATCTTTTTAGTTTGTCATGTGCATGTGTGTATGTGTTTTTATATGTTCTAACCTCATGATGTAATGGCTTTTTATGGTCTAACCTTGTTGTCTTGTACAGATTTTTCTTGTCTAACATGTTTGTTTTGTAGGTCTTCAGTCTGGGGGCATACTTCCTCGGTTTGAAGGATTATCTACTTCCTCTACAGTATCCTTTTGGCATGATAATGTTATTTATTTTTAGTATATTTCCTTTAGTGTGCATATTAGTGTAGATTCATATGCCCACTAAAGTGGGGGAAAAATGTAATATCATCAAATTGCACCCCTTGCAATTTCACTTGCATTTTTGCATCCACTTTAGTGTCCACTCCGTTAGAACTTGTGTAGGCTCATTTTAGCCCTTGCATCAGCCTTTTTCCCTCTCATGATGCTCAAGACCCATTTTCAACAACTACCATCATGCATCAGCTTTGCATCAAACCCTATGATTTTCTCATTCTCATTGTTTTGTAGCTTGATTTTTCTAGACACTAGCACACCACATGGACGTTGGTGTTCCACGCTAGAGTCCCATGACATTTCGATGTTTAAACAATCATTTATGAGTGCCTTGCGACTTTTCAACTACTTTTTTCAGTGGTAATGTCTCAAGATGCCTTGTAACGGCTCGGGAAGCTTCTTTTCCCTCACATTCTCTCTATTAAATCCATTCTTTTAATTCATTTGATCTCTCTAAATTCTCTTTAGCTTTTGGGTCTTTTCTCTCTTCTCTTTCTTTGTCTCTCTCAAGCTTGCACAACTCTCTTGCTTTCTACAACAACCTCAAGCTCTCAATTTTTTACAACACTCTTTGCAACTCTCCTTGCTCTCGTAGCTTTGTCCCTCTCCTTGGCTTCCTCAAGCCTTCCAGGTGATATCTATATTGTTCCTTGTATCTTTGAGAATCTTGGGATTTATCACGTCCCCTATCTATTGCATCTCTATTTCATGATACAGGTTCACCTCCTTGAGTGGGGTTTTATTTTATCACCCTTGTATTCATTTCACTTTTGCTTACTATTTCTCTTTATCTATCTGGCTATCCATGGAGGTGGGAACACTGAAACAGGGGTTTGACTAAGGCAAGCCCCTAAACAGCCCCAAAATGTTTCCTCAATCCTGTGTGTGTAAGCATCGAAGACATTCATGTGCTAGAGGCTTCATTACTTAGGTTGTTGTAAGCATTTTCTTTCTTCTCTTTAGCTTTAACATTTACACTTTACTTAGTTTACTTTACTTTAATCCTATTATATTTTTTTATTTTCCCACATTTTGGAAGTTCTTAGTAATTAGACCATTAATAGTCACTTTTTAGTTTTTTTTTGTATATTCTCAATTTTTAGTTCGTACGAGATGCTAGCGTGCCTCTGGGACTCTAGCACATCATGTTGGTATCTGTGTGCCACACTGTCATCCTTGGCTGAAAAATTGCTATTTTTTCCATAAGATGTTTGTGACCTCTACTCATTTTGATTCTGAAACTCACTTTGTTCCTTGAGGTAGTTTAGGGCAGTTCATTCCTTGGGACTCTCTTGAGAATAAAGAGACTTGTGAGTAGTGAATCCTCCTTCTCTACAGGTAGGTAACCTCTAAGGTATCTCTAGCCTTTTTCTTGGTTTATGTAGTTTGTAACACAAGTTGATGAATAATTTACTATTATTTATTTTAGTAGTTGGAACTCTATTTTTGCTAATTTCTTTAGTATGGTGTTTATATAATTTACATAAAATATGTCATTGTATGAGTTGTTTGGAAATCAATCTAGAAAACAAAAACAAAACAAAACAAAAAAAATCAGGGGAAACCATTAGAGTGGTATCAAAGGTGAAATTAATCTTGCAAGCCAATGGGTAATGAACCTCTATAATATTAGTGATAAAGAAAGAAGATATATTGAAAGACTAAGGAAATGAGAGGAGGATTTGTGGGAGAATTTTCCTTTAGAGATGGAAGAGAAACACTTTAAGACCCACTCAATAGAATCAACAAACTTAGAAAATATGGTTGATAGGGGTGAAAGGGTAGATAGGGAACATGTAGAAATCAATAGTGTGATTCTTATTTTAGATGTTGTGGTTAGGGAACAAGAGATAGAAACACAACATGCAAAAGAAACCAATCAAAATATAGCATAGGTGGTTGATGGGTTAGCTCACTTGGGAGGAGACAACAGAGGCAATAATGGACAAGGAGATGGTTTGGGTCAATGTAGAGCATCAAATCAACACCGCCATGGCTATAATTCTCATGCTAACTTTTCCACCTAGAGTAGAACCCCAACTAGAGAATGAGCTCACACTAATTGAAATGTAAGATCAACTTAGATAGGATTGGATTGATGCAGGTCTAGAATTTTAGCATGACATATCTCTTCAATATTATATGGATGTCAAGATGAGGCACATGCCCAACAAGGGCCATAGAGAGCATCATAATAATTTGCAAAATAATGTTGGGAAACTTAGCCTTCCTTATTAGAAGGAAAAAATGCAAGATGATTGTGCAAATAATGTGCTTGCCAATATCATTTTAGATGGGTCATTATAGGATAAGAGGTACAAGGTAAGAGATGGTCTCATTTTCTAAAAGGAAAGACTAATGTTAGTCCCTAATTCTAAGATAAGAGTGCAGATTATTAATAATTTTCATGGCATTCCTATGGTTGTTCATCCTGGTTTTTACAAAACATATAGGAAGATCCAATAGAGATTCTCATGGAAAGGAATGCATGAGTAAATTACTAAGTATGTTCATGAGTGCCAAGTGTGTGAACAAAATAAAAATGAACATAATTACCATGCTGGTCTATTGTAGTCCCTACCTATTCCTACTTAGAAGTGGGTGTTGGTTCATTTTTCTTGCAACCTTCAACCCTAAGGAGAAACACAATGCATAAACTAGGGGATTAAAGATTCAGGACAAGGAATCTGCACTATCAACAGATTGAAGACAAGAAAAGCTAATGAACAAGGCTCTGAAAGCCTTCTGCACTTCGAGCTCCACAAGAATTAGGAGGGTGTTCCTAATTGTAGGTCCAATGTATGATAAACTTATGCCAAGCAACAAACTACAGACCTATGAAAGTGGATAGTTCTCATATATATGAGTAATGGGTATTTTATATTCCACTAGGTTCAAGCATAATCCCATTTGCATTGAACATTGTTGAGAACACATAACTTAGATATCTTCATCTCAAACACATAGAGGGTTAATAGATAAAATTCTGTCAAATTTAGCCTCTATACTCTTTCAAATACCATGAAGATACTAGGATAGAGATAACTTAAACATGAAAGAAAAATAACATCAAAGTAAAAGGTTTTTTAGATTTTAAGATTTGAGACCAAACTAAAAATAGAAGAGCACAAGGATTGACCAGTGCCAAGAAAAGGGCTATAGAGTCATATAACTAGCATTTTATCCTGCAATGTTAAACATGTTTTGAAGATCTTAAAAATGTTATCACCTTATGATAACAAGACCAATGAAGCTTTATCAAATGGCCATTCTTAGAAATCCACCTGGAAACACAATACTCCCATTACATTAGTTAGAGAAATTGCACTGCTCTTTGAACATAAGGCAATAACAAATGCAACAAGTGTGCATGAAAAAACCCAAATAATCTTTGATTGTTAAATTTTTAAAAGTATCACATCTCAGCCATGGAGATAGTCACAAGATAGAATATATTCATGAAACACAATTCAAAACATAGAAACATCTTAGACTAATGGCTAATAGTTATAAAATTCACCCTAACTCAACACTTTATAGTTTTTACAAAACCTCTATGTGCCTTGCAAAGCTTCAGAAATTGGAACCCTTACAAATGAGAAAGAAAGAAAAGATATAGAAAAGGAAGCAACCCTAAAATCCATCTATAGTTGACATTTGACAACATTTATCCCCTTTGATTTGTATACATCTTTCTTCACTTGCAATTAAAAATTACTCATGCCCTGTGAGAAAACTTCATTCCTTTACTGGGTTGTAAAAAACCCATTTACCTATTTTTTTCTTTAACTATGAAAGCCTTTCACTCAGCAGCTGAAAATAAATTTTACTGTGAAAACTTCAACTCTCCTTTATTTTTCCCTGTAGATGAAAATATCTTGTCTTTACCCATGAAAACTTTTTTAATTTTCTTTTGTTTATCTCTAGCTAAAAACAATTCTATTTTAAAGTGAAGTCTTTGTTCACTTATCAGGCAATAAAATCCCCACATACCCGTGCATCCTTTGTTTTCTTGCCTAGCAAAGTAAAATGTTTATTTTACTTTCACATTATGAAGATTTTTATTTTTAATTGGGTTGTATGAAAATATTTACTCGTGAAAGAAATATTCTACACTTCACATTTTATTTATTTTCACCAGCAACAAGGCTTTAAATATTATTTCATTCAGGTTTAAAAATACTTATCCGTGCCTCTTTTACTTTACTTATATCTAAATTTTTCCCTCCATAACGTGAACGCCTTTACTTTTATTTCAAGTTATGAAAATACTTTACCCGTGCTTTCACATTTACACATTTAAAATGTTTGCTTTTAAATGTGACATCCTTTAATTCTTCCATCGGGCAATTTGAACCTTTTATACTTTTAATCACCATCCAAACCTTTAACGTAGCCTTTAAGATTTATGTCCGGGCCCACCTTCCACGTGGAAATAGCCCACTAACCCCATAACCTTCCCGTGACATCACCAACATCCCTTGCGGGGTTGGTGGGTAACGGTGGAGCTTGGTCCATGTCTCTCCTTCATCTGACCATTGATTCAAGCTCTTCCAATTGCTCCCCAAATTGGTAGTTCCTACATTTGTTTTGATAGCACAGAGGTTTGAACCTAGGTGGTGCCCACTGCCCAAAGATTGCACATGGCAGAGATGGCCGATCAGAATCATCATCACTAGAAGTGTCCTGAGCTTGCTATAATATCATTGTATCCTTTGGTTGCACAACCAGTAGCTTTGCCTCTATTGGAAAGTTGAACATTTCAAATGATATCATGTTGCCATCATACATTGGTATTTCAAAATGACCTCCTTCTGCTTTTTCAATGGCGTCCCCAATTTGCTCCCTAATAACATTCTTTAATATTTTTTTATACATTTTCACTACAGACTCAAACAGTCCTTGTGCAAGGTAAGCATGCGCCAAATTTTCCCCAATACCAAGCATCAAAATAGAAATGTTTCCTACAGCCACTTCATATGCTTGTGTGAATGTTTCCTTTGCAAAATCAAACCTGACTTCCCTTGGCCAACATGATGGGTGTCCATTTCTAGCTGAAACATTTCATGCCTCAATGCAAACACTCCTCAAAACAGTTTGCCAACCTTCTTAAAATGTGATATTTTTTTTTTGGATCCTCCCTCTTTTCGTGAGAAACTACTAAATGTTTCCACTTTCCAATAAGAATTCTTTACATCTGATTCACTTTTTACATCTTTAATTGTTTCCCTTGCTCGCTACCACTCATCTATTTTTCAGCTCCATGTTGATGTGCATACATAAAGCCTTTGGTGAGTTTTTATTCACTTTTAAAAAACATCCCCCATCAAATTCCAAGCTCGGTCGGAATTCACTCCATTCAACAACCATGGTTGCAAGAATATGTGCATCCACATAAACAAGATTAGCCTACATAAAAAAATTTCCCTTTTCAATATCAAGTTGCTCAAGCAACCCAACATGAGTAAATGGTGTTGTGACTTTATTCAATGGAAAATTCAAGTGAAACACCACCACCTTCTATTTGTTGCCTTTGCTACCCTCTAACCATGTTTACAATCATTGCATCTCTAAGAAAACATTTCTTTCGAAGCCTCATGTCAATTATTTTACAATATGTCTATACTTCCACATTTGCATGCATGAGGTCGAACAAAATTTGCCCTTTACTCTTTTTGGTTTAGGCTGTCCTCTAGAAACCATATTTGTATAACTATTTTTCTCATGTTCCCTTTTGACCATTGCATAGTAATTAGCTTTCCCCTATTCAATATCACTATCCATTTGATGGCACAACTGTCATGACTGTACTCATAAGATTGTCATGTGAATAACATGTTACCTTCTAGAAGGTTGTCTTATTAAGTTTCAACTATGCTCACCTTTTAAACCTTATACTTGAATAAAAGATGGTCCTTACTTTGCATTCAAACCTTTGAAGGCAATCATGATTGTGCACCCCTACATATGCTTCCCTATTCAAAGAAATTTACTTGAAGTGACTGCAATATTGCAACACTTACAATTTCACAACTATGTAAAGCATGTCGGGTCCCCATGTGGGCCCGACTGAAAAAAAATTATTTTGAAACAAATTTATTCTTTAATTGACCTGAGGCTACCTCTCAATGTACTTGACATGAAAATTTTGAAGTGGGAAACCATTAGAATCCATTGTTCGGCATCTTGCACAATAGTCAAAGTAGGTCAAGTGGCCTATGCAATCACCCTGGAAAACTAGTCAAACAGTCTCCTGAAGTCATGAAAATGAACAATCATGTAGACATTTGAGCCAAAAACCCAATGCAAAAAATGGCTTGGTAGAACAAATCTCGAGGTGCAAGATATTCAATGCCAAAGTGGCTCACTCAGAATTTTTTGTAACTGCACCTATCAAAAAACAATTAGGGCTCACCAAGTCACCATCCCAAAAAAATACCAAAAATTCACTTGGGAAGCTACCACTGGAAACATTAGATCATTTAGGTCCATTGAGTATATGTGCAAGAGGTCTTTCCTTCAATCTACATTCTTCACAAGATATTAAGGATCAAACTTAACCTCCTTGAAACATTCTTCAAATGCAAGTGAAAATAGAACAAACTACATTTGATTTTGACTTGGTTAAAATATCAAATCTGATCCTAAGATTCTAAAACCAGACCAGGAAGCATATAAATATGAGGGGAATGTAGAGAGCCAATTTGTTTGTCCTAAAAATCATCTAGTTGTGAAATTTCCACTTGAACAAGAGGCCACTTCACAGGCCTAAGAGTATGCAAACAACAAAACAATCCCAGAACCCTCCAGCTTTTTGTTTCAAAACCCTATCAAAACTCATCATGGGAAGCTGAAATCATACATACATTTTCACATATGTCAAATGAATACACTCGCCAAGAGGTTTGGCATGAAATTCAACTGGCTCTGAATTATGACCCTCCAAAGTAGGTCACTGGGGCAGTTTTCTCAGGTGCATTTCTGAGTGTGCAAAGCAAATTTTTCATCATGGGCATTTAAAATTTTGCAAAATTTTACAGTCCCAACATTGGAATGTATCTCAATGTATTTCATCACACGGCTTCCCAAGGTGTAAGGGAAGGAGCATTTCTTTCTATTTTAACAAGGTATACAATGATACAAGTGGTAGATTTTTTCTTTAGAGATGTGTTTAGACTTCATGGGGCACCTAAGAACATCATCAATGATAGATACATCAAGTTTATGAGCTTTTTTCAGCAGGATTTGTTCAAACTATGTGGTATCGAATTGACTCCTAGCACTAGTTACCACCCCCAAACTAATGGGTAGACTAATATAGTTAACAAATGGGTGGAAGGATACCTATGTAATTATGTTTCAGGGTAGAAAAAGTGTGGGTTAAGTGGTTGCATTTGGGGGAGTTCTGATACAACTCCACTTTTTCAAGTCTATCAGGATGTCTCCTTTCATGGCTTTGTATGGCTATGAAGCTCCTAGCTTTATTGATCTACTTTTGGGAGATTGTAAAGTGCCTAGAGCCAAATATTTTTTGTAGGAGAGTTAGAATATCATGAGATCACTAAGGGATAATATACATCGTGCGCAAAATGAACATATTTTGTACATTGATTAGCATCATATTGAGTGGGAATTTGAGAAAGTAGCCATGGTCTATGTGAGATTTTAGCTTACAGACAGTCCACTCTCAAGAAGATTGGGTTGGAGAAGCTCAAGCCTCGCTTCTATGGACCATTCAAACTCGCAAAGAGAGCTAGGGAGGTGGCTTATGAGCTTGAGATACCTAAATGTAGAAAGGTACATAATGTTTTGCATGTGTCACACCTCAAGAAGTCACTTGGGCACAATGTGACTCCTTCAACAAATTTGTCTCCATTGGATGAGGAAGGCAAATTGATATTGATACCAGAGTAGTGATTGATTTCAGAGAGTGTAATGTTAAGATGAGGGTTATCAAAGAGTATTTAGTAAAGTGGAAGAACTTACTAGTGGAGGATGCTATATGGGAGAGCGAGTGGATTTTACAACATCCTGAGTTGTGATTGCTTGAGGACAAGCAATCTTGGAAAGGGAGGACTGTGATGTCCCCTTCTTGCATCTAGCTTAGTATGCATTTTTCCAATATCCTATTCCTAAGTTCCTATAAGCTATGTGGATATGGTTAGGGGATCAAATCTCTTGATTTATGTCTTGTGGAGGTTTTTTGAGTTTCTAATAGACTTGTTGTTTTTGGTAGTGGCTATTTTTAGTAACTCACTATTTTTAGAAAGTTCTAGTTGGGCTCCGATATGGTTGGATTGGGAGATGGACTCACTTACTATTTTTATCAAATTTCTATTTTTTTAGTAAGTTATATTTTAGCAAATTGCTATTTTTCGTAAGTTATATTTTTAGCACCTGGTCTAGCCTCGATTCCTCTTTCAGTCTGTATAATGCTTTCCACTAGTGGCCTTGGTGAGTTCTAATGGTGAACAAATTAATATTTGATTATTATCACTTAAGTTTTATTTTATAAATTTATTTTATAACTTAAGTGAGGGTGTTGTGTCCATGAAATTTTCCCCTATTTCAATTCCTAGAAAAGTGGTCATTCAAGTTGCTTTTAAAAAAGCAAGTCTAAGCCCCATAAGTGGATGCCATAGTTGAGGAGGATTAATTTAAATAAAAAATTGTATTGTGAGCTCAAAAAGGGGGTCAACCCTCTTGTGGATATTTTCATGGCATTTCAAAAAATTGAAATGAGAGGGGGAAAACAATCAAATTTAGATGTGAGTTGCCCTAACTTTTCCCTCACTTTATAAATATGAGTTTGAGCTCTCATTTAGATATAGATGTTTTTGACAACTTAAGGATATGATGTTGGAATGAGCTCGGGGAGTTCTTATTTTTTGGTTGAGGATGAAAACCATCTTTTTGATTGTTGGTTTCAGTTGTGAAATATCCACCCTAGCTTATTGGTGTTCTTGGTTTGACAGTGATAGAAATTTTAGCTTGGTTTGGTGATTTGGGTTCAAATAAGATGAGGATTTATGAAGGTTTTTGATATGGGTATTTAATTTTTGGTGTGATGTGAGCTTTCTTGGAGTGTTGTTCAAGTTTGATAGTGATTAGATATTTTCCTACTATGTTGGTATATTGATTTCTCAAGTTCTAGAAATGCCTTTTCTATGTAGCTGGGGAATAATGATTTTGCTAATATCTTCATTAAAATGGAAAGAGATCATTTTAGGTATTCTACCATAGTCTTCCCTAGCTTGGATTCCCCCATTGCAGGTGTTTTTAAGAATTTTAATGTTGATTATGAATTTATAGAGTAGATTGCCCCTAGACCTAGCCATACAGTTAGAGTAAGAGGTCATTTTTGGAGTTGGGTTGAATTTTTGAAGGTTTTTATGCAACTACATGTGTAAGTTGAAGAAGAATATTTCAATTTGAATTTTATTATATATTAGTAATAAATATTTAGGTCCAAGCTATTTAGTATTACAAGGAGTTGATGGGAAGGGCCTCATAAGCACCATGGCTATAGTTGGGAAACTTTGAGGGAGTGTTGATTAAATTTGAAGACCCTATACATGTCTTTCATCACCCAAATGATCATGCACAACAAGACTATTTTGGTCCCTATTACAAATCATTGTGAGCTATTTACATCCTATGTAACACTTGTTGTGGTAGATAACCTCTAAGGTGTCTCTAGCCTTGTTCTTGGTTTCTACAGTTTGTAACACCAATTGAAGAATAAATTACTGATATTTAATGTAGCAGTTGGAAGTCTATTTTTTCTAATTTCTTTAGTGTGGTGTTTATAAAATTTTCATATGTCCTTGTATGAGATTTTTGGAAATTAATTTGGGAAAAACAAACAAAAAAAAAATCAAGGTAACCATTACACTGGGAGTTCCCATGCATTTAATATATTTTGTGGCCCTTTCTTGATGAGATTATTTATTGTTTTAACCTAAGGCCTTGGCTTGTGTGCAAACTTTTAAACCTCTAAACTACCAATATTTTGTAACCATTTGATAAAGAAATCAGTAGGATCAAGTTGCATTTGTCATCTATAATTTCCATTTATAAATCCTATAGCTTTGTATCCAAGTACCTTATACCTTAACTCTTTTCCATTGTGATGTTGCAGGAGAGTGACATTGAATTTTAGAATGTCCTACCTTTTCTTTTGCCAAATAATATGTTAATTATATCAATCTATCTTGTGAAACCCAACCAAAGAAACTCTACCTAATAAATAATTTAAGAGTTTGAAGATTGGTTAGCTAAAACTATGGATCCTCAATATTAGATTGTTCTCACCAAAGAATTAGCCACCCCTACATCATCCTTTTAATGTTTCCATATTTGCTTCAAAATTTCTTACAAGTGGTTCCCTAGTTTGTAATGCAATAGTTGGAACTAGAAATTGATCTACAAATGCATAGTAAGAGTGTTGGACTAGGCTTCTAGGAACATTTGTAGACCAAAGCATCACCTTCACAAAAAGGAGAAGCAACACATGAAGATTCTATTCCACTACAAGTGAAAAGGAATGAATTGAAATGATAAAATAATGTACAAATAATTTCTTATAAAGGTACAAGAAGGTCGGTACGAGAAAGATAAACAACATAGTATAGTTATAATTATTAAATAAATAACCACAAATTATTAAATGCCTAGGTTAACTTAAGAAAACTTGAATGGTAAAAGACCATTCCCTCTAACACCCCCCCTTAAGTGTAACTTAGGGAAACTAAAAATGCAAAATAAAATGCAAGATGGGTCCCGAAAACAAGGCCATGTTAGGTACCCATGCACAACTACAATGCAAATTATAAATCTCTCACAACCGGAGAAAAGGAGAAAAACCTTGTGGGAGAAAACTCCTCTCTAAAAGAGTGAAAAGAAAAGGAAAAGAAAAGGAAGGAAGGATAACTCATCAAGACCCCCCCCAAGGACAACTTCCTTCACCCCAAGCATCGATCTCAGCAAAAGACAGTGAGGAGATGCCAAAGGTTTAGTGAAGATGTTTGCAACCTGTTGCTTTGTAGGCAAATACTCTAAACTCAGAACACCCTCTTGAGTGAGCTAATAAATGAAGTCCATGTGCATCTCAATATGCTTAGTATGATGATGTTCCAATGCATTCTGAGAAATATGTATAACACTTTGATTATCACACCAAAGAGTAGAGGGATGATCAATAGGAAAGCCAAACCCATCCATCAACTATCCAAGCCATCGAACCTCTTGAATAGCCAAAATAACACCTTGATACTAATCCTTAGTTGATGATAATGTAATAGTAGTTTTCTTCTTGCAAGACCATGCAATCGGACCAAAACCAAGACAACAGACAAAGCCAAAAGTATACTTTTGATCATCAATATCCCTAGCCCAATCAGAGTTAGTGAAGCCCACAATCTAAGTAACACCTGATGTGTAATGAATTCCAAATTTTTTAGTGCCCTAAATTTATCGCAGGATATGTTTGGGTACCTTCTAATGAATCTCATGAGGATCTTGAGAGAAATGGGAGACAAGACCAACTATAAAGGAAATATCAAGATGCCTATGTGTCAAGTACAAAATACTTCCAACCAACTGTCGATACAATATAGCATCCACTAATGTAGTACTGCAACTGGAAGACAGCACAACATCTAACAAAAAAGGAGTAGGGGTTGGCTTTCAATCAACAATCCCAAATATCTGAATCAAATCAAGACCATCCTTCTATTGGAAAATAGAAATACCTATAGAAAATTGATGAATCTAAAGACCAAGGAAGAAATGCAAAGGACCAAGGTCAATCATATCAAAATTCTCCATCAAATCTTGTTGACTATCCTCAATCATTATAGGAGAACTCCCAGTGAGAATCAAGTCATCCACATAGAGAACAAGAATGAGAAGATCCCCTCCATGCCTTTGAATGTAATTGTAGGGTCAGAGTGACATCTAGTGAATGTAATTGTAGGGTCAGAGTGACATCTAAGCTAACTTTCTATCTACTCTAACTTCTACCTTCTCTACTCTCTAACTTCTTGATCTAATCTAATTATGATCTAATCTAATTATGTCACAAATGAGGGGGGATGCCCCTTTTATCGTTGGCCTAGTCCAACGGATGACCTAGATTGAATTACAATAAAGGGCTCAGATCGAGCCACATATGCCCTAATTAAGGTTTTTACCCTAAAAATCACCACAAAGAGGAGTGGGGCAATGAATGCACAGAAGATTCTCCACTCCTCTGTAGGAGCCACTATGAGCAATTAATGCCCATTATCCCCTTCTAGAAGATTCTTGTCTAGCTAGACACGTTCCCACAGTTCTTCTCTGCCAATTCTATTGTGCTAGGAGGAGAGGCGAGTATATGGTGATGAACAAGGAATCCTTCTCGTTTAGCCCTCCCATTGTTTTAACTTTGGACACATTTCTTCCTTGTGACCTTCATATTTCTCTAGCCCACTACCTTGGGCACATTTGCCTCTTTCACATCACGTTCTTAATGCCTTAGACAAATCCTTAATGTCGTTTCCCTTTTCCAAAGTTGTAACTTTGTCCAACTTCATCACCTCAAGTCCCCACGCTCTGGTTCCAGTGTTCATCCTACAAAATAGAAAGAAGAGCATCAGAACGCTTATAATATAAATTCACATCACTTACCCAATTTTCACGTTCTGACTTCCAAGGTCTGCTTGACCTCTAGATTTGATAAGATTCATCACTTTCCTAGCAAACTTTCATCATGAGTGCATGGTGTTCATTTCATGAGGTTGTCTTCAAAGGCACATCCACCACCTTGTGCCTTAGAAAATCTTTCACCTTGAGGACACACTTGAATGCTTGATGTTCTAGCTTCATTTCATTTTCAAATTCCTCCGTGCCTTAGACAAATTTCACCTCTTCCTTGTGAGTGTATTTGACCCCTAGTTGTTTTATTTTCCCTTTCCTTAGACAATTTTATTTTCTTTATGAATTTCACCCACTGTAATCCAGGCACTCATTTGACATCACCAGCCGAGGCATTTTTTTATAAAAAATTTTCTCTGCCTTAGAAAATTTATTTTTCGCCTAGGAAATTCATTAAACGAGCACCAGGGAAAAATCTATGTCAAAACAACACGAGCAAGGTGTGGAACAATTTTAAATCATCTCTGAGTGGAAAATGTTCAATACCCAAAAGAAATTCTCCCTCAAAATCATCATTTTCATGTGTATTCGGACGAAGGGGTAAGTTTAATTTTTATTATTTTTGAAAAATAATAAAAATTACTAAGGTTTACTCCATTTTAATTCTGGGCATACTTCTTACTTGTAGCCTTCATTTTTCATGCCTCGACATTTTCCCTTTTTCCCTGAAGAATTCCCTTTGTTCCCAAGTGCATTTGATCTTGTCTCTGGAAACTTTAACAATATATCCCTCCTTAGGCATATTTTCCAACTTCACCTTGTAATGCCTTAAATTTTTTAAAATTTAATCAACTTACCTTGGGCGCACTTCATGACACATACCTTTACCCTCATCTCCCAAGAATTTCCATGCCTTAGCAACCTTTACCTTTCACATAGAAATTTTCCCTAGCTGCCTGCACAAGCTGGGCGCAATTTGAAGGTGGTGCCCCTATTTTAATCACTTAGAAAAATTATTTTATTCCCACTTGATTGTTGGGCGCATTTGAGGGTGCCTAGCTTCCATTTGACACTTAAAAACTTTTCAAACCTTTTGCTTCTCATCTTGGGCGCATTTCAGCCCATGAGCTTTCATTTTCTCATACTTAGAGGATTTTTATGATACCTCCCCTCAACTTGGGCGCATTTGACTTCATGTGATTCCATCTCCCCATACTTAGAGAAATTTTAAGGCCACTTCACCCCCTTGGGCACATATGAGAGGGGCTGCTTTTATTTCACTTACTTAGAAACTTTTGAGGTGGCCTCATTCCTCCTTGGGCGCATTTTAGCTAGGCAAATTTCAATTTCATGCCTCAGCAAGTATTTTACCTGGCAACCTTGGGCGCACTTGAGGTGGGATTCTTTTCATTTTAATGTTGTAGCATACTTCTCAATTCCCATGCCTTAGACAATTTTGCCATCTCTTGGGCGCATTTAAGCATGTCACTTCTCACTTCATGCCTTAGGCAATTTTCTTCCTTGCTGGAGATGGGCGCATTTACTCTTCTCAACTTCTATTTTCCACGCCTTAGATTATTTTATGTTCTATCTCTGCTGGGGGGCGCATTCATCTTGTCTTACTTCTATTTTCAACGTTTAGAAACTTTCCTTCCTTTAACCCCTTCATGCCTGGGCGCATTTTACACCATGGGCTTCCATTTACTTGCCTTAGAAATTTTCTTTGAAGTCTCCATACAAGCTGCTTGAAGTGGGCGCATTTTTCCTAGGGAGCTTTCATTTGTGCCTTGGAAACTTTTTGAGGCCTCTCTACCACCTTGGGTGCATTTGGAGGGTCAAGCTTCCATTTTAAACTTAGAAACTTTTTTAAACTTCTTGCTTCTCATCTTGGGCGCATTTTGATCCATGCATTTCCATTCTTCAAGACTTAGAAAATTTTCTAAGACTCATGCTTACCTTGGGTGCATTTTGCCCATCAAGCTTCCATTCTCAATGCCTTAGGCATTTCTTAATGCCTTCTACCTCCATGTTCTTCTTTGGGTGCATTTTGAAGGGGGAACTTCCATTTTCATACTTAGAGGAATTTTGAACATCTTACTTGCTTACACCTTGAGGGCACATTTGAGGTAGGGTGGAGGAATTTTCAACTTTTTCAAATTTTTCAACATCCTCTCATACCTTGGGCGCATTTCACATAGGGTGGAGGAATTTTCATACTTAGATTTTTTTTTATGCCAGTCTTCATGCTTGGGCGCATTTCATACTTCTCCCTGCCAGTTTCCACTCATGGACTTAGAATTTTCAATGCTCTCAGCTACCTCTTGCCACTCTATTTTTAGTAATTTTTTGGAGAACTGAGACTTTTTGTGGCCTTTTATCTTCTAACTTTGGAACTGGCGTGGTATGCCTCCTATGGCCTTGCTACCCCATTTATACTTGTTGCCCAAGCTCATCTGCTATTTTTAGCCTGCCTGCTATTTTTAGCAAACCCTAAAATTGCTTGACTTCTACAGCTACGTTTGACTTGAATTTTCTACCACGTGGTCCTCATCGCTTGGTGAACCCGTTCACACTTGCCCCTCACTCTTACCTGCTATTTATAGCCGTGTTCTGAAGGCGACTTACTATAAATAGTAAGTGCCCGGATTATGCCCAAATTTCACCAATGGATTGCCTGAAGGATGCTGATCGTGATGGGATATCTTCATTTTTTTGAAATTCTGGCTTTTTACCCTACTTTCTAGGCACCAAAGTAGGAAACCCTAATCTGACTTGCATATGCCTCGAATGATCTTTGTTTGACTTGATTCATGTTGCATGTTGCATGTTGCTCTGCTCGTGAAACTGAAGTGTCGGGGAGCCACTAGAGTGAAATTGTTATTTATAGTAAGTGTCCAGAAAGTGGTCAATCTGATGTTGGATGAGTTTGCATGTCACAGTGCCCGTGGGATCTCAAAAAACTCAGAAAAACCCAAAAAACTGGTCAACATGCGGACACTGCCTAAAAATAGTAAATCCCTGATAGCCAATCCATTATGTTTGCATGTCACACCACTGTGAAGCTCTCGCAAAACCCAGAAGGAATATCCGGACATTCGTTGAAAAAATTTGCATGCAAACCCTAAAAATAGCCTCGGAAGGTTGTACCGTTGGAAGTCACCATCTCGATTTGCATGTTATACCATCGTGAAGGTCTTGAAAAACCCAGATCCATTCTCCAATCACGTAGTGGAGAATCATATGTTTAAATCCTGAAAATGGCCTCTGAAGGCTGAACTGCTAAAAATAGCCAGTTGTCCAAATTTGTTCAAATTTCTCGTGTAGGCACTCTGAAGCTGCCTGAATGTGCTGAAGTAGTTAGAATCCCGAAATCTTGAGAAAAAAGTCCTCCATATTAGGTACTTACTAAAAATAGTAAGTTGTCAGATTTCAGTAAGATTTCAGTGGGATCATGTCTTGAACCTTTTGATTGCAATGTTAAGCTCAGATGTCAATTAGCCAGCTCAATTTAATCTCAATCAATCCTAAAGAACAAAACCCTAATTTCACAGATAGCCAAAATTCCAAATTAGGTCAAATACAAAGACATCCTTGGAAGGACAGAAAGATCAGAGAGAGAGAGACACAAAACAACCCAAAAAACCAAAGCCAAAAGACCAAAATGGAGCAAAAATTGGGGGTCCCCATTTGAATGGGGCGATGTGTGAAAAGTTCACAACACAACTGTCATGGGTAGAGAAAAAACCTCTTGTTGCAAGAACTTGACCTTTTCCTAAGGAAAAAGACTTAAGCATGAAAATTTTGTGCTTCTTCATAGCTTCCTCTAATGTTGTGAGCCTCACAAAACAATTTGCATCATTATACCCTAACTTTCCACAAAAGGAACAATTATCCTTCTTCTTTTTAGACTTGGAAGATGATTCTCCTGAGTTAGAAGAAGGAGGAGGTGTATTCTTCTAATCATTCTTCTCCTTAGGCTTGGAGGGATGCTCACCACCTGGAGGAGAATCTATCTTAGGCTTCTTCTTATTCTTACCCTTTCCCTTGGAAGATTGAGCTATTGAGACATGACTCTTAGGAAGAGCATCCATCTGGATCAACTTGGCTTGCTCCCTAGTTAGTCGATCACAAAACACCTCAAAAGAAGGCATTTGAAAAGAATCTACCATAGCATCCATGGTAGATTAGAAGGTGGAAGAAAATACTTCAAATGCACCACACAACTTAGACAGGATCAAGAAGATACACTCTATCTATTTTGTCATAACCACAACCTTTCAACTGCGAAAAAATCAACTTGAACTATACAAGGAAGTCTTGAATAGTGGGAAAGGCATCTGGAGAGAGAGAAGTGATACCAACCTCAAGCTACAAGATCCTGAATTGATTGAACTTTCCATACAACTTAGTAAGCTTATCCTAGACCTCTTTAGTTTTGGTACACTCCGTAATAGGAAACAACAAATTATCAAAAACATGGAGGCCTACGAATCCTTTCACTTCATCCATTTTCTTGTGATGAACAAAATTCTCAAATTCCTTAGTGAACTCGGGTTGTTCGGCATCCAACATTTTCCAAAGACCCCAAGATTGCAACAATTTTTTCATCTTGAGCTTCCATGTGTGATAGTTGTGTGGAGTGAGTAGTTCAATCTTTGGTTCTGACATGATGAACAAATGAACACGAAGAGTCTAATTAGCTACTTATATCCCCCAGAATGGATAAAACCAACAATGTGCAATCCCTGAAAAAACAAACTTTGCCAAAGAAACACCAAATTGAAGCAAAAAATTGGCAATAGATGGAAAAAATTCAAGCTATAAAACTTGCAATAGATGGCAAAATGATGAAAATTTCAAGAAATTACTTGGAACAAGCTCCTAGTCCCACCATGCCACAACAAGATTGCTAAGAAGACCATAGGTTTAGAGTTGTATATAAACTACAGAGAAATCCCGTGCGTGGAGAATGTGCAATAATTTCCCCCTTTGAAGGAAAACACTGCACAAAATAGTTGCAGGTTACCACCAAACTCTCCATGCCACCTCTACACAAGAAAAAAAAAATTGATCCTTCCATCAACAAGAGAACCAATATCTCCATGTGAGCCTTAGCTCATGCAATAGACAAAGCGTAGGGCAATAAAAAGACTATTTCTAATTGATTTCTCACCAATGTGGGATAGTTTTTCGCAGCCAAGTTTAAAAATAGTGAATTTTTTTTACATGCCCAACAAGAGAATGGTGAGAAAGCAGGAAACCCTATTTCCCCCAACTTGATCTCCAACCAATATTCACACCTTCAATCACAAAATCTACAATGAGAATCAGAAATAACACGACCTCTTCTCACCTTCAAATGCAAACTTCTCTTTCACACGGCTCCCAGTTCTTTGGAAATTTTAGCTTCAATAATAACACAATGGATTCCTAGGGTGATGTCTTCAATATTGAGCACTGAGGCAATGTAAAATTATTCCTTTGCTAGTGGCGGCAGTTTAGTTACCTTGAATTCAGACCTCATTGTGCTTGCACTTGCAATCAATCTTAATCTAGCATGTTTGCGAGTATGAGTAGGAAGAATATTTAGTGAAGGAATCTGGGATGGTTGAATTGAAAATATAGTCTACAGATCACACCTTTTGAAGATGCTTCTCAAGTTGTAAATCGTGCCTCCAATCCGCCTGGAACTTGCATCTCTTGACAAGAAAAAACCGTGCCTCTTTGAGCAAAATCATGCCCTCTCAACAGTGATTTTGGGCTTCAAAAACATCCCTTTCTATTTTGAATCAGGTTGCCCCTCAACACAGAATCACTACCCCTCTTCAACAAGAGAAATCTGAAATAATGGAAACTTTAAAATTTAATAAATTTCAAATGCCAACAAATTTTTGATCTCACACATCGCTGGAAAACACTCTCAGCGGAAGGGGGTTACAAATGAATGCTATGATACCATGTTGGAGCAAGCTTCCAAGAACGTCTATAGACCAAATCAACACCTTCACAAAAGAGAGAAACAACACACGAAGAGGCTATTTCACCAGAAGTGAAAAGGAATGAATTAAGATGATAAAATAATGTACAAAGCATGCTTATAAAGGCACAAGAAGGTCTGTACGGGAAAGATAACTGACATAGTACAGTTACAATTATTAAATACATAACCAAAAATTGTTAAATGCCTAGGTTAACTTAAGAAAATGTGAACAGTAAAAAACCATTCACTCTAACAAAGAGGATGTCCTATGGATAGCAAGAACACAACAATGAGTATGCATTCATGGTTATAATGATAGATTGTGTCATAATCACCCCAAAAAAATATTTTAAAACCTTTTAACATCAAAACATGAAAAATGATAATCAACTAAATCAACTTCCTTCCACTGTTTGATTATCCAGATCCTAAAGTGGGAAAGGTAAGAGCATACGGTGTCAAGATTTCAAATTATAGACTTGCAACTTACTAGAAAGAAGCATCAGACAACAAGTTGACCAAACCACTTATGTAGTGGGATGCATAATAAAACATGAAAGAGATCATTCATTTATTCAGTAGGAATTGCAACTTGCTAGAAAGAAGCATCTGATGACAAGTTGGCCAAACCACTTATGCAGTGGGATACATAACCAAAAAATGAAAGAGATCATTTGCTTATTCAGTGGGAATTAAAAGAAAAAAGAAAGAGATCATCTACTTATTTAGTGGGTAAATACATCAGCAATAAAAAATTCAACCCCACTAGTGGTACTACCATCCAGTGCTTACAAATGAGAGTGCATATAGAAATTAAATATTTCGGTCATATAACCATCTGAAACATTACAAGGTCAGCACACATACATTCTACTGAGTACAATCCAGTTCATAAACATTATTTGACTACTACTAACAAATTTTAAATGTAATGAAGATGATATTAACACACAAATGAACCCCAAATAGTTAGAAATCAACACCCAAAAAGAACAATGTAATTATACCACAATCCAAAAGCACATGAGGGTTTGAAAAAATATGATAACAAGTTGTATCAGGTTTGATATGAAGGACAACAAATCTGAAACACTAAAACTAGCAAGTATGTACATAGCACACCACCCAAGAATCTCACCAAATCACCAAAGAACACCATGAAACTATTTGAAAAGGCCTAGAGAGGTCTAGGCGCCATCAAATAACCTAAAAATTTGAGGAGATGGGGGGCTATTCACCCTAGGAAAACACCACACCTCTTCTTAAGGTGGTATGACCTGTATATGGGGCAACTTGCTCTAAAAAAATAGAAATTCCAACTAAAAATATGCAATCACTTCCTTCTTGGTCACCTCGTGTTGAGGAAACTAATGAAACAATACCCGAAAGATCATTCTCAATTCTCCAATATACAACAACAAAATGAGAGGTACATCTTGTACTTGCACAAGTATGACCAACAACAAAACTTCATAGGAAAAACTCAAATCAATCTAAAAACTCAACTAAATAGCATAGAAAATACTTAACAAACTTCATCACCTCAAAAAATTGCATACTGGAAAGCCATGGAATGAATCTTCACCTTCCACACCAATGGTAACCGCTGAAATGGAGCCACACTAGTCTAGCTAGGGAATATCGTTCAATTCCAAAAATGGAATAGCTCTTGAGGATTATTGTCCTCAAAAGCTTGGAGAATCTATTACCAAACTGGTAGCACTTTGTTATCAAAACTAAACATATACAACAATGAGCCCCAATGCCTCCTTTTATAGATTTTTGAGAGAGAAAACTTTAATTTAAAATAATAAATTAGTTCACTTTTCCCCACAAATTCCTTTTAATTTAAAATAAAAACTTATTTTCATTTGCAACACCCTTATTTCTCCTACGCATCCAACTTGGATACCCCTTTACCTTTCTAAAATTCATTACACTTAAGTTACAAAAAATATTAATAGAAAATTATAAACTTAAGTGAAATATCAATATATTTTACTCCAAATTACAAAAAATCTTGAAATAGCTCATAATCCAATTTTGGCTGCACCAACGTGATATTGAGCCACTGGATGAAAGAATGAAGTCATTTTTGGTGACAATAAAAATAGATGTGCTCTCCAAGAAGTTTGGAGAACACCCCAAAAGTTTAAAAACACTACAGAGAGTGTCATTTAGACCATTATCACCTATTGAGCCCACTATCACAAATAGAAACCATGAACTACCATAACTGACTCCTCCAAGAACTTTGGAGTTCCTAAACCTTACCTTGAGCTTACAAAGAAACCCCAAAAACTAGCCAAAATTCACATAACACCACGACATAAAAATGGGGATATTACAAATTGCAACATCTAAAGTACAATTTTTTTGGTGTCTAACCCTACTCAGCATGCTCAAACAAAGTATATTGTTGTGCCATTTCATTCTATTAGACATGGTTGACAACAAAAATATATTGTTGGAGAAGGTTGCTAACTCATTAACAAAATATATTAATATTGAGAATTTTTTTGTGTGTAGGAAATCAATGTGCATAGTTTCTCTTATCATCTTATTTATGTATGTATGTCCCCTATTCTAATTATTCAACCAATTGATGGTTTGTTGGATATTTGTTTTATAGAGATTTTTTGGGTCCTTATGGGTACTTTTTTTGCTTCTAATATTATACCTATTGTATTGTAATACCACTTAGCAGTTTCTTGGATTGATGTGGTTGTACATGCTCAGACATAAATTAGGATTGAGCACAAGTAGAAATATCTTATTGTATTCTCAAGAGTTGAATTAATATGATAAATGAGCTATTTTTGTTGGAATTTTTATCAAAAGGATTAAGGTAATTCTCTTATTATATGGTGTGTGCCATTATTTCTTTTCGTTGCATTTAAGATTATGTTAGCATGGCTTCTCTTACATTATAGGTTTGTTGATATTTTTCTCTTTAAAAAATAACAATTTTTTTGAAGCAATGAGAAAATGTCAAGTCCATCTAATTTATTCTAAAATGATTCTTATTCTTATATTTCTGCAAAGGAATGAATCACAAGAGAAAAAGAAAGAAATGAAGATCTAATAATTTCATAATTATTTCTACAGGTTGAGAGAGGATACCTTAATTCTTCTTGTACATTAGATAGTTGACGTTGAATATGACTCAACTCATTGTGTAACTCCTACAAAACACAATAAATCATTTGAAAAAAAAAATCCCTTTCTAATTAAATTGCATAATCTCATAAAATACAATGCCATTTCTTACCATATTTATATATAAATTAAAAACATCTAGTAGAAAAGGGTAGATGTAATTACAAAACCAAGAAACATTATTCCTAGAAAGAAATGTTCTTCAATGCATCCTTAAAAATAATTGATGTAATTACCAAGAAAGATTGAGGAAAATTACTCACAATTTAGACATTAAAGGCTAAATGTAAAGTTAAGATACATGTTAGGAAGTGATTCCTCTAAGCCTCAAACATATACATACAAGGAAGTGGAATGAAATAGTTACAATTCCATGCAAGTCCACATAACCCACTAGGCATACACAATGTTTAAACACATATACATATAGTCGCCCCTCACATTTCTAATAAATTGGAAGGTATTTCCTTATTTAGGAAGAGTGATATGGAAAATGAAAAAGGTAAAAGTAGTCTTATATAGTGGTAGATAAAGGAATGCCTTCATGGTCATATTCCTTGTGTAGTTACACCTCTTGGCAAGGTGCATCTAGGAGGTATTTGGAGGTCTAAAGTAGCAAAAATGATGTCCATACTATATTTGGGAACAATAGAAGAAGAAAAAGTGGACTACATGCAGATGGTGTTGATATGTCAAATTTGCAACCTCTAGCCCAATCTTATGGAGCTAAATGAATGGGTAAAATCTACTTAGCCGCATGCTCCTCTTGTGATATACCCTAATGTGATTTTTTTATAGTAGTTTTTCATTCTATAAAAGACAAAGGGAATATTTTAGAGAAAGGATCATGGACTTGAAATATGGTGTCTCTCTTTCTAAAACCCTATTTCCCTAGCTTCAATCCAATAAAAGAGAACTTTTGTTTAACCCCGATATGGGTGAGAGTAACCAACTTGTCTCTTCACTTTTGGCAATCTTCAATTTTGAGAATCATTGGCAACTCTTTGGGGAAATATATTTATGTTTCCTCTTAAACTCATGTAGGAGTGCATTAACTTTCACTACTCATATTTTAGTTGAGTTAGATTTTTCTCTCGATCTCCTAGCTGATATTGGTTTAAAAGTAGGAAATGAGGTGTGGATACAACTGTTGAACTATGAGAATATTACTCTTCAATGTTGGAAATGTTTTAATGCACGAAATCAGTTGAAGTGTGTAAATTATTTTTTAAAAGCTCAAGAAAGTTTTCCTAGTCGAAGAATGTAGAATCGTGTCATCAATTAATGAAATATACCTTTTCTAAGCCATGTAGCCTTCTAGAGAAGTAGGAAAAGATATGGTGGATGGTATGGAACTAGTAGGGGGTGATGTTTAGTTTAGATAGCCAGATGTGCAACTTGTGGTGCATTCTAAGGACAAAATTCTACTAGTTCCAGCTAGTGAATGGTATGGAGCCAGTTAACAGAGATGTTCAGTTTAGATAGCTAGATGTGCAACTTGTGGTGCAGTCTAATGAAAAAATTGTTAGTTCTGCTAGAATAACAAGTTAAATTTAAAACTAGTTGATTTGAACTTGGAAAGGTAGACTCAAATTGTTAACAATTTATTCAACGAATCGAGTGAAAATTTGATCCTTCTCTAATATCTCCTAAAGGGTTCATACTTGTGGAAGGGTTTTTGCAAGAGAATCTATTCTTAAAAAAAGGAGTCAAATGGAAGGTTAGGGATGGGAGAAACGTTAAATTTTGGAAGATGATTGTGTTGGAGTACAGGACCACTAAGAGGGGGGTGAATTAGTGGTCAAATAAAATCAATCACATAAACTTAATTTCCTTGATCTCATAAAACTTTAGATATTATACTTTGTGAGAAGACACAAAGATATGCAATTCACAACATCACATGTGAATTAGGAATATTTAATCATACACAAAACAACACATCACCAAGGAAAGATGAGACACAAAATTTGAGTGGAAAAACCCTAAAAGGGTAAAATAAAACCTCTCAATAAAAGATTTATTAGGCCACACTAGCCAACACCTTGTTGTATACAAATTGTGTGTCTCACTGACACCACAACAAGCCTCATTGGCAATACAAGCCTCACAAGCAAAACAAGCCTCACTGGCTACAATATGCCTCATTGGCAATCTACAAGCCTCACTAGCTACAATATGCCTCATTGGCAATCTACAAGCCTCACTAGCTACAATATGCCTCACTGGCAATCTTCAATTTGTCTCTCTGGTAATCTTCAAAAGAAAAGAATAACAATCTGAGGGTTACTCTATTTCCATACAAACCACTACACTAACTCTGCATCAACTCAACAAACATAATCTCTCCTATACAATCTTTCAAGATGTAACTCTTTTTGAACAAGAATCCCCTTATATCATCAAACACAAACACAACTACACATTTGGCTTGTTACTGAGAAAAAGAAGAACAATTCAAAGACAATGACTCTCCCTGCTACATAATCTTGTTACATAGATGACTGCAATCATACTTCAACCCTTCACTCTACCCACTTGACTCAACTCTATGTACAAAACACAATAAATCTCTAATCCCACTTGATTGACCTTTAATATTGCATAAAAGAATGACTATTCCTCCTACAAGAAAACCTCTGCAGATACTTAGACCTCTTTATATGAATAGTCAGTTCTTTTGTAAGCTTCTAATACAAACATGTTTTAGGATGGTGTATGTATGAGCAATATAATTCTCTACTAATATCTTGTTCACTATCTTCAGATAACTCAAGGACAAGTAATTCTCCCAACAAACCATTTTGTGCAATTCAAAACACTATTTCTGAATGCAGTCCCATTGTACACTGCCTTCACAAACTTGTTGTATATTCCTCACTAAAAAAGAACTTTTACACAGTGAGTTCTTACCTTTTTCATTCTCACATCCACTTACTTGTCATTATCATTCAAAGCTCCCATTCTTTTTCATTCTTTCTTTGCTCAGTACTATATTATCATTTGCTAAACCAACGTTATCAAAAAATAGTTAACAAAATTGTGCTTCATCGAATATCAAGAGTCACGACTCTTCAAATTAACACAAACCATAACTAACTACGTACTACATCCCGACTGGAATACAAACATATCTTAAATGTAATTCATTGAACTTCAACCTGTCGGCCTTATGGTGATCATAAATTATAGCATTACAATGCAGTTATTCAACAAAATTACAAGCACAACCATGTGAACAACTATCAACTTAAAACCACGAGAAGTAGGGGAGAGGGAACCATAGTGGATTAGGGTCCAATAGTGGGGATAGAAGTAGTCGACAACGAGCCCCATAGTAGAGCATATTAATATCCAATTGCAAAATACTTTTTATCCATAAAATACACAAACTGACAAATCATGTGATGCCACATCAATGCACCAATAAAACATGACTTAGTGCACCACTGTCAATCTCACTTTTTTTTTTACCCTTTTTGGATACCTCAACAAAAAGCATGCTGATGTGGCATCGTATTTGATGATGTGACCCTAAAACGAAATATAGAAGCACATGATTTGCCAAATAAATTGCTATACAAAATTGGGATTGATTTGAAATAATCACATAGGATTTTGAAAAATCTGAAGTTAGGGTGCTCCACTATGGGTCCCTCTCCCCTAACTGTCGACAAGATTTAAATTAGAACCCTTGATCTCTCTATCCCACCATAGAGGTGATTAAATAATAGCCATTGATTTTTCCTTGATCATTCAACAAAGAGAAGTTAACTTGCTCAACCGATAAAGGAGCCAGTTGCCAACGTGAATCAAACCCTTGAAATAGTAACTTAATTTAATCTTACCTCTTATTGTCAGTCACTGCGATTAACACTTCAATTTCTGCAAAACCTTTATATGTATCATTTGCTACTTTGATGAGCCTTTATACCCTTGATGAACCTTTTAGGGTTTTGAACCCTTGATACTTTAATGCTTTTAGATTTTGATGCTTTGATGAACCTTACTTTGATGCTCTTAGGGTTTGATACTTTGAATGTTGTTGAACCTTTCTATTTTGAACCTTTGATGCATAATAAGGTTCTTTTCATTGACAACAAATATTATCTTTAATAAAGCATAAACAATAGGGTTTAAGTCCTTTTAAGAGCACTTAAGTGAAAGCTTCAACACCAACACTTTGATCTAAAGTATCTTATGAGCTTTGACCTTTGCAACCTATATGGACACTAATGAAACAAATCACCTTGAAAAATCCTTTCCTTTACACCATCATAGCAACAACACTAGGAAGTGACTAACAAACCATGTGTCTTAAAGATCATTGACAAATCAAGAAGCCAACACTAGATTGTGCAATGAGCATATGAAAAACCAAACAAAGTATCTTTGACATCAATGAAAAACCATGCCAAAAGATTGGTTATTGGATTGACCTTTGACATCCTTGGAGTGGCTTAACCCTATCTATGATATGTTGAAGACATATAGAAGAATCATGATGCCAAACTATCTAGAGGTTTGGGACTCTTTAAGAACCTAGAAGAACTTCTTTCTTACCTATCATTCTCCCAAGGTCCTTTTACTTTTGGACAAGCTTCAACGTTTTCTAGTAAGGTTCCACATTTTTTAGTTGAAAAAAGATTATGTTTTGGAGTGGATTGACTCCTTGATGAGAAACTATTTAGTGTCATATAGTTTCCCATTGTTGCTTAGTCCTCTACCTACTCCTCCTTCATCCAATATTTGGTTTAAAACACTTATTCCTAAAGTCAATATCTTCCTATGGTTAGTGGCTCAAACAATAATCTTATGTTAGAAAGTATGATGAAAAGGGGATTTTCCCTTCCTCATAGGTGTGCTCTTTGCGAACTGGATTCAGAGTCATACTTTCACATTTTTACGGACTATCCCTTCACTTGGAAGATCAAATTATTATTCGAAATATTCTTATATTACACATTCTTGTTTTCCAATCCACTAGATCCTAAAGAGAACAAAATAAAAACAACAAATCATGAATCAACAAGAATGATAAATATGGATGGAATCCTATTGATTTCATATTCATTGTGACCTTTTTGTCATCTATTTTTTGCAAATAGAAATTTTGAATTAGGGTCTTATGGTGTCTAGGTTATGTTTTTACTGTTGCAAGTATGGATGTGTTTGGTGGTGTTGTCCTTAATGTTTTCATTGATGTCAACACTGTATAGGTTGAGTAAGTTGGATTTTGTCAATTGCTTTTGAGAAAATTTGAAAAATAATGAAAGTTGTGTTGAAGTGTTTTCTAAGCGTGCTCCGTATTGTGGTCCACATTTCTTCTATGTTGACCCAATGCCTATGCAGATTTATAGGTTTGTTCATAAGCTTAAATGGATTATATATTCTAAGTTTTAGCTTCTAGTTCGATGAAGAAGAAAAGTTATGTTCACCGGTGTGTGAACTAGTTTGTCAGAGTTATCTAGTTAGTGACTAGGAGAAATGTTTTGACTCCGCAATCTTCTGATATTTGGCCTCAGATCTTGTAGATCTTGTAGATCACTTGTTTTGATTATTTCTGTGGTCTGACAAAGTTTCTTGTGGTTTGGCGCTCTGAAAGACCTGCTCCAAAGTCTCTATGTTTTTTCTAGTTGTCTCGGTTCAACTAGTGAAGTGTTCTCTGCAAATGAAGTTTGTTGAAGTTGTTGCGGATGTATCTGAGTTGTTCTCAGAGATGGTAAAATGACTGGTGAAGCATGTTGAGCAATCTGTGTGTGTTTATCTTGCCAAAGATGCACGCACTTCAAAGTTCATTGGTGTTTTCATTAGGTTTGGCCGACTTGGTGTCTACACGTTACATTTGGCTTTTGCATCGACTTGAAGAAGCGTGTGCATGATCCAAGATGTTGTTTGGGTCCTAAATTAAATATGTATTTGGTCCCCTCACATTCTTATCCATCATGGGAATGTTGAGTAGCCGACCTAGTTTGAATTTGTAAAATGAAATTTTATAACCGACCTTGGAGAATGTTCTTGAGGTTGAAGATGGTATAAATACAAGTTAAGTTGTAGCGAATTTCATATCCATCCATCATTCGATCCGAGCAAAAGAAGAGTGTGCGAGCAAGTGCAAAAAGTAGAGTGTGGAAGAGCGAATTGTGGAAACAATACTTCATTGTATTTATAATCTCCTGATCAAGTTGTGAAGTGTGTGGAACTCCTAGTGGTGGATCTGGGTAATAGCCTCAATTTTTTGTTTGTATTTTCTACAGGCAATGAGCCTCTCTTTCTAGATAGTTAGTCCTAAGGTAGTGAGCCTTTGTATTTGGGCAGTGAGCCTTTTGTATCTAATATTGCATTACTACTATAATTTGAGTTAATCCTCACTGTGGTTTTTCCCTCATTAGGTTTTCCGTGTAAATCTGGTGTGTCTCTAGTGTTGTGTTTCTGTTATTTTCATTTTCATGTTCACACTTAATAACAAATTGAAGATAAAGTGGAATTGATTAGGTTAAGAAGTAAAGAATTTGATACAATTGATTCAAACCCCCCCGCCCTACCCCCTGCCCCCCCTCTCAGTTGTCTTGCGCATTTCAACATTTCTTGGGTTCAACCTCATTTTCAAGATGTCCTTATCTCAATGGTCTCCTCCCTTCTCCAATCCCCCCCTCAAGTTATTGTGGAACCTTACCATCCCCTGTGCTCTTTGGGGTGTTTGACTTGAAAGGTGTAGACACTTAAAAATTTCTTGGTCATATCGTGCACCTGGTTTTGATTATTAACACCATTTCTATCTTGGTTCACCCATTTTCATCTATTTAATTAAATAATGTCAGTTATTTAATTAAATTCACCATTTTCCTCTATTAATTAGATAATTACTTTTAATTGATTAATTCACCCCTTCATGCTAATTTTCATCTTATCTTATTTGATTAAACAATGCAAACTATTTAATTAAATCTCCTAAGTCCTCTCATTTGATTAAATAATGTAAATTATCTAATCAAATATCATAAATCCCACTTTGATTAAATGATTTTAATTGTTTAATTTAATCCCTAAATTCCCTCTACTTGCACAATTAAGTAATTTCTTAATTACTTAATTGACTAATATATCCTCCAATCATTCAAAGAATATTCTCATGGAATATTCCTCTAATTTGAATTAAAATATTTCCCTTCGCATGGAAATATCTCCCACATGCTCCTAAAATCATGGGATTTGTAGTTGTCTCAAACAATTTGAGCCCTTGATCAATATCTTTGATCCATGTCATTGAGCAATCTCAATCCTTGATTTGATCATTGATCCATGCCATCTTCTCTCCTTCATTTGCATCCATTGATCAACGAATTTGATCTTAACCATTGATTCCTTCAAAAAGTCTATAAATAGTATTCATTTTATATGAATTTATATTCACAATCATTTGAGCAACTAGATTATACCTAAAATCTAACTCACCTTTGAGATCCATTACCTTTTGTGAATCACCATTTGATATCCATTCATCAACCATTTGAAGCTTTGCATCATTTGACATGGATTAGGCTTGGGACTAAGCACTACACATCAGATCCAATACTAATCCCCCAATGGGATGAGGTTTGCATTTGCTAATTGGTTCTTTTGTATTGAATTAGCTTTGGTATTTCATATTTTCCTTAAGCTTTCTTAGTATTTTCAAGAATTTCATTCGAATATGGCTTAGTTAGATCAATTGATTTTTTTCTTAGTTGATTCCTAGCCTAGTTAATCTGATTAATCTTCCATGTTCACAAAAGAAACTCCAAATTTTTCAAAGGATAAGAAGGCTTCCTTTGAGTGTGTATACTCGAAAATATGATTGTTCATGAAAGAAAAATTCTTAGTTACCTACAATGATAGAGCTTCTTCCTCTAGGAGTGTTGCAATTTCCCCTTTTCATAAGCAAGTTGTTGATTGTTGGGATCTTGGTGTTAGCATTGATGTCTATTTGAAAAGGAAGGGTGCTTAGTGATCCCAAGTTCATTGGTCATTCCCTCAACCCTTTTGGTGCAAGTTGAACTTGATGAGACCTCCAAAGGCAACCTACATCCTTCAAGAGGGGGATTTATTATCAAAACACACCTAGGAAAGGTGGATGGATTTTTCTCTATAAATTTAGGAGTTCAATCAAGTCACTTTACAAAGGAATCCACAACATATTAGGGAATTCAACTTGTCAAGGACCTCAAAATTCAACTCTTGGAGCTTGAAGGGGACTCTTTAAACATTATAAATTATCTCTCAAAATCTCATTCTCCTAGTTGGAATTTTGGCCATATCATCAATGATTCTCTTTGTATTTTAGATTCCTTTATTTACCTTCAAGGTGGCTAATGTATTGCATGAGGGGAACTCTATAGCAGATTTCTTTACCAGCTGCGAGGTGTCACACGAAGGGCACTCTAAGTGGGTTGGGGAGGAAGGCCTTCCCCATGAAGTTCACAAAATAATTAAAAATGAGTTTCAACAATGTCTTCTTGGTAAAGTTTGGTACCATTCAAATTAGGACAGAATTTGGAATGTTATAAATCATGAGAAGGAAGCTTCATAGCTTTTTTTGGTGGAAGAAATTTCAATGTGGTCCTAGTGAGGTATGGAGTTAGAATTTATTCCAAAACTTTCAGATAGATCAGTTTGTGGAGAAGATGGACAAATAAAGAAATGATATGGAGCCCATTTCTTGTGAATCTATCAAAAGTAATGCTACATTGTGGAACATTCTTCAAACGGGGATTTTAGAAATCTTATGCCCTCTCTATAGAATTTACCAAACGCTAGAAATCCAAGATGGTCAAAATGTGTGGATCTAAAGTGAAAGTGTCGAAGGAGTCAATTTCTCAAATCACTAGGATGTCTATGGAAGGGAAGAGAATCTTCAAGGATTCGATGAACAAGGAAGAGGTATTAAGCTCATTCTTATTAGGTAGAGAAAAGTTGAAGAGAATTTAGACTAGTTTTGCAAAAGATTCTTTAGCTCAGCCAAGGGATGAAGTTGCATCACAAATTATAAGGTATGTAATCTTATGAGGTCAATTCCAAACCATTTATGTCTTTCATTTAACCTTCTTGAATTATTTACATCATGATTTTTTTGTTAAGTTCTTTTTCTTTATTGGCTTCTTTGATTATTATGTTCTAGAATTCAATAGGGGTGTTGTGTTTACACTCCTAAAATAATCTCTTATTTTGTTGATTACCAATCATGCCATTGCTTTGAAACCCCATCCCTTTGTTCACCCAAAAAAAGGATTTGAGCCTTTCCTTGAAGCTCCTACATCCTACAAAGAAACAAAGAGTCATCCCTATGCCTAAGAGTCACTCTAGCAAGAGACAAAGTGTTTCCCTTGTTCTTGTCTCCCCAATTGAGGATACCATTCTCATCATAGATAGCCCTAGATGTGTTCTTGAAGGAAAGCAAGATGATGGTGTGAGTAGTCAAGGCACCATGTCTAAGGCTAAAGAAAATGGAAAGTTGTGATGGAGGAAGATATTTTGGTGATTATAAATTTTCTAGGGTTGAGATACTATACACTAGTCCTTCCTCGACTTCAAATGAGATTACTTTCACTACCTCCTCTTGTATAGAGGATATTGCATCCATTATGGAATTGCTGGCCAAGAATTCTAGGGAATTGCCAAATGAAATTGCTATACATCATAAAATGCTTGAATGGTTCTTTTTAGATATCAACAAAGTGAACCTAAAGAGCTTGTTGCTTGCTAAGAAGTTTGGGGTGAAGTGTCGATACCTCATGAAGAGGAGAAGCTTAATTATAAGCATTGGAAAGACATCGAGCAAATAAACAAACTACAGGCTGATAACACTATGTTTGAGAAAAGGCTAGCCTTACCAAAGAAAGGCATCCAAGACATCAAGACCAAGAGATTTGTGGATATAGGCGGGCCTTAAATGAAAACCAGTGCTAGCAGTATTAAACTACTTCAAGAAAAGATGAGATCCAACTCCTATTCAAAGAAGGCTGACCCCAGCACCCACCAGAGGTCAAATGTGTGAGGATAGGAGGACTGTTGAGGAGAAGCACATTGATCTTGTTGAAAAGCATCTTGATTTTCTTTGGAAGAATGGGAGGGTGTGGTGTCCCTCAACGAACTGTTATGTCTTGGCTTCCTATTTAGTTTTGTTTCAGACGCTGGTTTTTTCTCCTACTTAGGTCCGTTTCCCTATGGGTAGTTTTGCTATTGTCTTGCTAACATTTCATTGGTTTTGCTTTGTTTGTTTGTAAAAGGGTCCAGGCCCTTTCAAAATCCCCTTTTATTAACCCCTTTTATCTTTAATAAACAAAAAATGAATTTGTGATCTCATGTAAAGAAAAGATGATGTTCATGATGTGTGTGTTTTTGTTTTGTGGTGTGCATCTATAGCCTTTGGCTAATGTGGCTTTTCTGTATGTTTTTTTAAAGGGTGGAGCTGCATTAGAAACCCAGACTATTTTATCAAAAAAATGGATATATGCATATGTATACACATGTCTCTATGTAATATAGAAATGTGTATTATTTGCACAAAATGTACAAAATTCAATGCTTAAGGCAGCTGATAATTGATAATTCAATACCGATTGTCAAACATTAAAGATAAATCAAAATGGTTTATACGTGAATCTCCATTTGACTCATGATCCATAGATGCATTGTGATCAACACTATTAGAGTCACAAATAAAGTTGTGAGAGACTATTGGAGAGGAAATATCTAAATCACATGAGGAAGCTAATTAAAATATCTTAATGAACAACTATGCTACATCCCAAGTATCATAACCTGTGAGTAGAATGCTATTCCCTCTATTATATGCAACATGGAGGATCAACCACATTGACGAAAGGGACAAAAAAATGAAGAGGTTTGCAGAATGAGGACCTAAATCTTTAGACATTGGTAATAATGGACAAACACAAGCTTCTTTGTATTAGGGATACTGGTTATGAAGATTCAATGTGAAGCTGCATTGTTTGCCAAACAGTTTGAGTGATAAAGGGGCATGGAGATTAACAATTTTTTATTAAAGATAATTTTTCGCTACATCAAGGAATTTTCTAATTATTGGCAAAAGGAATTTGATATTGGGCATTTTAAGCGATGGGAAGATATTTGAATTGTGCTCATAAAAGGAATTTGTGATGTTGTGTGATCATAGTAAAGTGATGAACAAGACTTATCATTTGAAGAGTTGAACTCAATTGAGTTTGACAGGCAAAAGGAGTTTGATATCGGTTGTTTCAAGTGATAGGAAGATATTTGAATTTTTTTCATAGAAGAAATTTGAGATGCTATATGATGATAGTAAAGTGATGAACCAGACTTATGATTTGTAGTGTTGAACTCAGTTGAGTTGGGTATTATGGAAAATGAGTACTTTGAGCAACAGGATTCCAATGAGGCAGACTCTAATGTGGTCAATGATGATATTGTTAATATTCTTCAAGAGGATTCTGAGAGAAGTGTTAGATATGAAGATGAGATTCATGTACTTGTGGATAGTTTGACTGGGGATGTTTCTGATGTGATATATTTCTCATAACTCCTTTTCCATAGTAGAAAAAAGTTTTTGGGGAAAAAATCGGCAAACCAAAAGTATAAGATTTTTTGAAAAAATGGAAAAAAATCAGATTTAAAAAAAAATGTAAAAATTTGTAGAACAAGAGATAAAAACTATTTTTTTGAAATTGAAAGGCATTTCCATAGCATAGAGATATAGAGAGCAAATAAAATAAAGAGTTCAACTAATGAATTGTAGAAAATAGATTTTCGTAGTTTAGATTCATATCGCTGATTACATTGCATTGCACATCTTTCAAATTCAAAGCATTACTTCACATTGCATAACTAATAACTAGATGCTGATAGATGACAAAATTTCAACTACAATATAATTTTTTACAAAGTCAAACTAAGCAGTTATGCAATTACTTCATATTGCATACCTAATAGCTAGGAGCAGCTGTCAATTGCAGTTGCTTGTCATGGCATTCCATGAGGCCACATTTCTTTGAGGCATTTTTTCAAAAAGTTCACTGCCTTGTCTATGCTACGACATTTTTCATACATGTCTACCAAAGCATTTTATCAAAAAGTTCACTGCCTTGCTGCTATGGCTAAAAGCCTAAAACAGATGCTTTCAAATAAGCTATGGATGCTTGGAAAAAATCTATCAAAGCATAATAGTAAGAAATAGCAGAGACATGGCAGTGAACTGTTTGAAAAAATGCCTCAAAGAAATGTGGTCTCATGGTGATGGAATGCCATGACAATCCATAGCAAATTATATTCTCAACATGATAAATCATGATGTCTTTTTTTCTTTTGTAATAGGTCTCATATGCTGAAAAAAGTCCAGTGATAAAAATCACTGATTTGATGCCAAAATCAATCAGATTTGTAGATCAAACCCTTTTAAGAGAAATATTTCTCATGTTTGTTAATATCCCCTCAAAAATACCATAGGGGAAACAAAGAGCATTGAATAACATAATTCCCAATCAAAGGGAGAGTAAAGGAAACACTAGAAAGATGTTTGTGTGGAGAAGAACCAACAATAGGGGGAGATCCTCCACTGTAAATGTTTGTATAAGTTCTCTTTATAAAGTCTAAAATAGGTGAGACTCCATAAAATAATGGTAAACATGCAGTAGATGAATCAGTTAGACAACTCAACAATAACAAATGGCTCACCAATTCACAATTTTCCTATAGGAGATAGATGAAAAGTAGATGAATGCCAATAGCAAACAAATTAGCCATAGATGGCATTCCCACAAAAGATGAACTCGCTAATACATAAGGATAACCAACACTATAAGAACCATGGATCCATACAACAAATAGTTCATGGCTGTGAAGAGGAGTGGGAGAAATTTCCAAAATTCCCTAGGTGATTCCATCTCAAACCATGTTAGCAATTTTCTTGTCATGGCTTTCCATCACCATGAGACCGCATTTCTTTGAGGCATTCTTTCAAACAGTTCTTTGCCTTGTCTATGCTACCACATTTTTCATACGTGTCTACCAAAGCATTTTATCAAACAGTTCACTGCCTTGCTGCTATGGCTAAAAGCCTGAAACAGATGCTTCCGAACAAACTATGGATGCTTGGAAAAAATCTAGCAAAGCATAATAGTAAGCAATAGCATAGACAAGGCAGTGAACTGTTTGAAAAAATGCCTAAAAGAAATGTGGTCTCATGGTGATGGAATTCCATGACGAATGCCATGTGATGGATTGTCATGGCATTCCATCACCATGAGACCACATTTCTTTGAGGCATTTTTTCAAACAGTTCACTGTCTTGTCTATGCTAACATATTTTTCATACATGTCTACCAAAGCATTTTATCAAACAGTTCACTGCTTTGCTGCTATGGCTAAAAGCCTAAAACAGGTGCTTTCGAACAAGCTATGGATGCTTGGAAAAAACCTATCAAAGCATAATAGTAAAAAACAAGCTATGGTCTCATGGTCTTTTTTTGCGCAAAAATCAGTGTGATTTTATTCGCATTTTTTTACAGGTTTTAAATGCATTGTTTTGGCGATTTTGCAGTTTGAAATAAGAAAAAATCGTCCAGCCTGTAAATTTTTTAAAAATCGCAATTATTCAGGATTTTTTGCAGATTTATGCTTCTATGTCCATTCCTACTCTTGAGGATCATACCCTTGATAGAATTTGCAACATGATCCACAATCACATTTCCTGTATGATTTCTGAGGTGAATAGTATCCTTTGATTCTTGATCAGAGACGGAGCACAAGAATGGCCAAGTCTTCTGGTTCTGTAGCAGAGGGACCTGGCATTGTAGACCTTAAGGGACTTGTTGGAGCTGCTATTGTAGTTCTCTTTTTGTTGTCCATACTCTTTGTTAGGTTGTTGTTTGAGCTATGATGTGAACTTTGGCTTAGTTTTAGATGACTGTTCATTAGAGAAATATATTTTCTAAACTATCGTGGAGGCGCAAACAACTCCTATGAGATACATGATGCAATAGTCAAATGCATTTGCAATCAAGAAATTTAAAAGGTAAAAATTTAGTTAGTTTTGATCTTTTAGATTTGAGTACATCTTTTTCTCTAATGAACACTCATCTAAAACCAAGCCGAAGTTCACATCATAGCTCAAATAACAACCTAACAAAGAGCATGGACAACAAAAAGAGAACTACAATAGCAGCTCCAACAAGTCCCTTAAGGTCTACAATGTAGGTCCCTCTGCTATAGAATCAGAAGACTTGGCCATTCTTGTGCTTTGTCTTTGATCAAGAATGAAGGGATACTATACACCTCAGAAATCATACTAAATTTTTGAAGTGGATCACGTTACAAATTCCGTCAAAGGTATGATCCTCAGGAATAGAAAAGGATTTATGAGAAATACCTAACATCAGAAACATCCCCAGTCAAACTATCCACGAGTACTTGAATCTCGGCTTCATATCTACCACTTATCTCAGAATCCTCTTGAAAAAAACTAATAGTATCATCATTGACCATATTAGAGTCTGCCTCATTGGAATCCTGCTGCTCAGAGTACTCATTTTCCATAATATCCCAGCTATGTTTATCAAACTCATCTGAGTTCAACTCTTCAAATCATAAGTCTAGTTCATCACTTTACTATCATCATACAGAATCTCAAATTTCTTCTATGAACACATTTTAAATATCTTCCCACCACTTGAAACGGCTGAAATCAAATTCCTTTTGCCTGTCAAACTCAACTGAGTTCAACTCTTCATATATTTGAGTACATCTTTCAAATTTTAAACTCACACATTGAAAGCTGTGGAGAATTTGATGGTGTGCAGATAGATTAGGTTTTAGCATTTATGTAATGTAGCAAGAGAGACAAAAAGTTATTATCTAGTCTTTCTGAAAGTTTTCATATCATGGGGTTTCATCTTGTTATTTTGCTGCTAAGGATGTTATTGAAAATCTCAAATCCTAAAACAAAAACTTGTTATGCTCAGATTCTTTTTTCTTTAATAGCTACTTTTTCAAAGTTCAATTATTTAAAGTATTTCTATTCAAAATATACAGTTTTTCAATTTACTGCCAATTCATGTGATTTTTTGCCAAATCCAAGTTCAAGCCTAAAATGTGCCAAGCAAACCTGAACCAAGTCTGAGTCTCAATTATATTGCACAAACATCCATCATTGATGATCATGAAGAAACATTGGTAATGCAAATCACGACAAAGTCAATGAAAAAGGCATTCAAAACCAAAAAGTTAAGGATAAGACAAAGCTATAATTTTCTATATCCCCAAGTTAGGATAAACCCAGTAAACATAAGCAGGTAGAGATAGGAATCACTGTCACATATGCTAAATATATGATTATAAAACGAGTGTGATTGTTATGCAAAATGAGTCAAGCAAAGAAGGAATTCAAGTACATAGACAGAGTACTAAAGACAAAACTGGAGAAAAATTCCAAATCAAATACCATTGAAGTGCAATTCAAGTGGATGACCAATAGTGAAGTGCTTCAAGTGTCGGAGATGGGGTCATTGCAATCGAGGTTTCCTTGAGAAAGAAGCATAGGAGAATGCTAAGGAGTTTTGCTGGTGATGTTCTCCAAGCAAACACAATGATGATGAGTATCCAAACCACAAGCCACCAACTATATAGAGGACTCAAGATTATCAATGGTTCAAACATGAAGTCAAGCAAAGAAGGCTGATTATCTTGAACTAGCTATGAAGAGGGAGTACCTCAAGGAAGCAAAGCAAGACATTTCAAAGGAATGGGCAAAGGTAGTTGAGCGAGATATTCTATGTGATGTGATTAATGGGCCAAAGAAAAAGGTTCAGTCAATGGAGAAGGATATTGATCATAATAACATTAAATTAACACAGAAAACTGAAAGTGTAAATGGATTTCAATTACACATTTAAAAATACAAGCTATTCAGTAACCTACATTTTTTCAAAAAACCTGGGTTTAGCTGGGTCAAAGCCATGCCAGTTTGACTCAGCACGACCCAAGCAAGATTAAATGTGGTTAATCACATTTTATTCCTTTTTTGGCTTCTATACTATTGATAACCTTAAATCCTATTTAAAAATGTGTAAAAAAAAAAATTAAACCTTAAATCCTGAACCCTAAAAGTAAAAACAATAGTGTTTTTTAAATGTGAAAAAAGGGGGAAAAACATGAAAAAACACAAGCTATTCAATAACCTACATTTTTTCAAAAAACCTGGGTTTAACTGGGTCAAAGCCATGCCAGTTTGACTCAGCAATACCCAAGCAAGATTAAATGTGGTTAATCACATTTTATTCCTTTTTTGGCTTCTATACTATTGATAACCAAGTCCAAAAGATGATTAAAAATGTTGATCCGCAACATTAGATTTCTACATACTCTTTTTAAGGGTGATTTTTTTTTATAAAGAAAAATATTTGTATTGAGTATAAAATGAAAATACAAAACCCCTTTTATACAGTTTTATAAGAAGAGGGTTGTTTACAAAGATTCACTGAGAATGCATAGATGAATTGTTGATAAATATGTTGGAATTGAAAGTAATGGCGAAACTGAAGATGGCAAACCAATGATGGGTGGCATGCAAATGATAATCCAATGGTTGATATGTGAGCAGTCTTCTCATTGAGACGCTAAGTTATGATAAGGTCTTAGAAATCAGCATGCATGTGAAGGTCTGCAGTGACGAAAGATAATTCTCGGTAGTTGTTTAGGAGTGAGCCTACATCCAGAGAAAATATTGAGGAAGAATTGGCAAGCCAGCCTCATGCTCACCTTGATTGCAGATATACATGGTAAAGCAGCGCTGGGTTGAACCGAGAAGAATTTTATGGGATAGGATTTATCAATTGGAAACTATAAGTGTAGGTGTTAATTTGGATTTCAAAATGATTGCAAGCAATACAACCAGGTAGTCAAAACGTTCAGTGTTGCTTGGAGGAATGCAGTTGTGACAAGCTAAAGTAATTGAAGATTTGAGACATGATAGTTTAACAATAAAAATAGATGGATAAAAAATACTCCAGAGAAAATTCCAATAAATGTAGTAGCGAAAATTCAGCATTGTCAAATTCCAAAAGCTTGTTAAATGGTGAAGGTAACTAATAGAAAAATTCATCCAGTTTTGAGTTGGATGATCACTTTGGACCAACTAATGGAATGTTGATGCCACAAAATTGTATAGAGAGTAAGCTCAACTCAAACAATGACATTCATTGGCAGAGGTTTAGTATAATTTTTTTGAAGGCAAGAGCTCCTGCTATGTGCTTTGGAGAAGAGTGATATGTGAAGGTTGAATGGGAAATTTAAGGTCACTAGTTGGATATGGACCAATATCACTGGAACAAAATAATTATAGTTTTGTAGTCCGTTCTTTTTTTGCCTACTTGGTATGATTACTTAGACTATTTAAACATTTCCCTTTTCCTTTGTTTTAAAATGAAAAAAAAAAGGAAAACTGTTGTCTTTTATTCATTTTAAAGGGAAGAGATTTTATTAAAAGCCTTCTTAAAGTTTTACCAAAATAGTGAAAAGCAAAAGGTAAAGGAGTTAAATTTGAAGGGGTTTAATAAAGCTTTCAATCAATCTCTTTTGTTTCCCTTTATATTCATGCCAAAGACAAAGAGAAACATCACGCATACATGGAATTGTATGAGAATGAGAATGACGGTAAATGAAAATTGAAACTCCTTGTTTGAGCGCCAAAAACTGTGAAAAGCAAAAGGGAAAAGGTTTCACGAGCAAGGAAAGGAGGAGAAAATTATGGTGAAGTTTGAGTTTCACAATAGAGGTTGAGCAACTAGGGTTTCAATCTACTTGAACACTATCCACACAGCAGTTCCCAAGATAGCAAGAGCCAGTTATGAAAAGTATTAAGTTCCTGGGCGTGATTTCAGGTCGTGGGAGCAGCAATCAAGGCAAAGGAGAAAGCTCAAGTTCAGGGAGGAAACTGCAACTTTTCAAGGAGGAAGCCCCAGCTCTGCATACACAACTCCTTAATGGCTGCCATGATCAGTGCCTCACTGTAGAATGAGGTTTGCTATGTTTCATCACTCCATTCTTCATGAATCTGATTTTTCAGAGGTTGTTTTTGCTTCATTTCTGAGTGTTGAGTGATAGAGAGGGTTTCTTCTCCTCTTTGGTTTGATTATGGAAGTTGTACCTCTATTTCAGATCTCCATTACAAGCCACATATTAAGGATTAAGATTGTCTAGAGAATGGTAGAATGTGTCTAGAGTGTAGTCGGCAATGAGTCGACGTAATCGGCCGAGAGTGTACTTGGTCGGCTGTGAGCCATAAGTAAATAAGATATTATTTAATATTAATAATCCATGTACTTATGTACGTGTCATGTTGGTTAGTTGTCTCGGGAACAGTTCTTGATGAAGTAATTAGTTATAATGAAGGGACACGATGGTTGGTACCTTAACCACCGCCAACGTACTATATGTACTTGAGTCATGTAGTCGGGAAGGGAGATGGTTCTGCGATACTATGCTATGTTCTGTCTGGAGACATTATGATGTAATTGCCAAATACTTAATAAAGAAGTATATCTATGTTTTGTGCGATTGCCATGTGATTATTATATGCTGTCAATGTTATTATATTATCTCCGTTTACTTTGTACGTCATTGTACCCATATTGAGTAAACATTTGGCGCCGTTGCCTAAGCAGACCAGGGAAGCACTCGGTGTAATGGCAGCGTAATGGGCCAACCAGCAGACGAACCCATAGTAACGAATGAAGAAAGAGAGGACGATTTGATACGAGATCTGACAAATCTCTGGAACATATCCCTACGAGACCACGTACGGAGGCAAGCCCTCCGACAAGAAGTCCCTGAGGCAGTTATTTGGGATTGCCTCGAAGTAAACGACGAGGTTGATCACCTCCTCCACTGCATGCCAAGATTGTTGACCCGTCATTCCATCATCCTACAAGAATTTCGGGCGGAGGAGGAACAAAAACGCCGAAGGCAGCAAATCTTGTAGCGGTACGAGGAACAAACCAAATGAGAGGAGGAAGAAAGGGACACTAGTTGGAGATGTACCCCTGGCAACCAGCAATGATCGCGTGAAAGACTTGTAAATGCCCATACGGCCGAACAAAAACAAGAACCGAGTACCAGTCGGGCACGAAGCGGAGGACGAAAGAATTCGTCGATCATTAAGAATACAAGAGCAAGAAAGCCGGCGGCTGAGATTTAGTAAATCACACCAGCACCCTGAGGAAGAGAAGTACGAGGAACCATTCGGCACCCCGTACGTAGAAAAACATAAAAACCAAGAAAATGAGGAAGACTTGAGCGGTGAACTTGAAAACAGTGTCCAACGCTTTCGGGAGTTGTCCATATCGGACGATGACGAAGGGTTGAGGATAGGGAGATCTGAGCCCAAGAACCCTTGGCAGAGGGAGCACCGAAGTGGGACCCAGGAAACTCAAGGTGTAGAGGACGCTGATGGAGGACCGGAAAGTGACTCGTATGTGGCCGAGAGTGCAAGTGACGCACCGGAACGTAACAGGGAAACCGGTCTAGTCGGGTCCAATATACAAGGAGGACAGCGGGGAAGGATTGTGACTCCAGAACGGCAAAAACTGCCAAAGTTTACGAGGAATGGGTCAGAAGATCCAATACGACATTGCAAAACATGTGAGACAATCTGGGTAGCGAGTGGAAAAGATGACCCGGATCATTGGTTGAAAGCATTTCCGGCGACACTCAGAGATAGTGCCATCGACTGGTACTCAGAGTTGGACCAAACACATAAAGCTTCGTGGGGATTACTCAAGAAGGCCTTTTAGGACGAATTCAAACTCCTGAGGGATGATAGTGAGATTGTAGCAGAAATCTACAATACAAAGCAAGGAAAACACGAGAATGTGCGCACATACAATCGGCGACTCAAAGACTTGTTAGGAAAATTGGAGGTTCAACTGGCCGATGGGCTAAAGAAGCGATGGTTCATTGAAGGCTTGCTTTCGTCGCTGAGGAAGAAGATGAAAGTCGTGCCTCCGTCGTCGTACGCTGAAGCATACAATCGGGCGATGGATATAGAAAGCAAAAACAAAACATCCCCCCGAGGGAAAAAGAAGACGGATGACGAAGAGAGTACAGACGATAGCGACGGGGAATCCAGGACCGTACAAGCACTCAGGAAAGATATGATGCGAATGATGAAAGAATTGAAGGCCGACAAAGAGAGTACGAGGGAAGCACGAGAACTATGGTGTACAGACTGTAATGGGGAAGGTCACATGAAGGCGAACTATCCGAAGAAGTTATTCTGCGATATTTTCCAAGTGATGGGACATTCCATCAAGGAATGCCCATACAATTTAAAAGTCAAAAGTGCACAAGTATTCTTTGCTCAAGGAGAACCGTCGACACCGCCAAACACACCACCGAAGCCCTAGTACAATAGCAATGCATCCCCTGGAGGTTACCAGAGCAATAGGAGTCCGAGGAATAGAATACAATACGATGGTAAAGGACGACCCATGATCCAATGCCGAAAGTGCAACGAATGGGGTCACTTCGCCAAGGATTGCCAAAACGGCCAAGGTTCGAGAGGAAGATTGTGTAAGTGGTGTGGACCAGGCGACCATGAAGATAGTGAATGCCCCAAGCAGAAGGGTATCCATATGCTGGAAATAGAAGAACAAGAGGTACTGGCGATTGCCAAAGTGCAAGCAAAGAAGGCAACCTACCCAGATCCACGTACGGATAAACAAAGGATGAAGGAAGCAAAAGCCAAAGTGGAACTGGCTATGGCGAAGGAGAACAAAATATCTCTCGAGAAACCAGAGACCTCTCGGTGGTCGGAGGCGGAAATGAACATCGTACGGCAAGTACTGCAGACCACCATACCGATCAAAGTAACTGACCTTCTCCAGACGTTGCCGCAGTTGGGACTAGCAATGACAAACGTCCTTGGGGATGTCAAGCAATTGCGAGTGGAGGACCAAAGGAAAGAATTAGTACCAGATTCACCACCGTACGGTGAACAAACCATTGACCCCGTACTACTCACGGCGAACATCGGGAAGATACCAGCGGTTGTGCAGATGGAGATCGGAGGGAATACCTTGACAAATACTATCGTCGATGGAGGATCAGGAGTCAACGTACTGCCCGAAGACACATGGAAGAGCCTCGGGAAGCCTACCCTCTAGCCACCGACATTCCAACTCGTCGGTGCCGATCAACATGGTATCAAACCGTTGCGAATGTTGATGGCGCAAAAGGTGGTGATCGGAACACAACCATTTCTGCTAAACTTTGCAGTCATTCCATCGCAGAGGAAGGCGTACGATGCATTGCTTGGACGAGGGTGGTTAGTGGCAGCCAAGGCGAATCATAATAGGAAAAGAAATACACTATCCATAGAGAATGATGGGAGGAAGTACGTGATCGACTTGAAGAATCAGGCTGTTAGTGAAGAACTGGCATCTTCTGAATCAAAATCCGACGAGGGGGAGTTGGACATGGACGAAGAGAGGAAAGCAATGGAGCCTAACGAGGAGGGTGTACTTGAAATCGAGAGTTGCTCGGAAGACGAGACAAGTTCGTTGAATGGCTTATTTCATTGGCAAATGGAAGATTATGAGGTGTTCTAGCGAGAGTGTAACATGCTGCAGATCGGAAAAATCCAGGAAGGAGAAGAGAACGACATGTCTAGCCAACTTTCGGCCGAGTCCAGAGAGTACAAAGAAAGAATATTAGAACCGGATGATACGCCAGCCCACAAATCCAAATAGGTACGAGATAGAAAAATTGTGTTGGAGCCAAAAAATGGAGAAAATCAAGACAATGAGAAAGAAGACAAAGGAGAAAGAAAAGAGACGAAGGAGAGAGAAAATAAAAGAGGAAGAAAGATGGAGACAAAATTAAAATAATTAGACGAATTAAGGGACGAAAGAGGGAGTATATTAAAAAGAAGAAATAAAAGTGAAAAAAAGAAATTAGAGGAAAAAGGAGAAATAAAAAAAATAAACCATAAAGGAGAGGCCGTACGCATTGTGAGGGAAGGTATCCGAGTTGGCAAGGGAATAACCAGAGTAAGAAGTAGTCGCCAAGAGAAGTGCCAGAACAAGGAGAATGCCGTACACGTCTGGAAGAAAGGCATCCGAGTTGCCAGGAGGGTACGCAGCCATAAGGAGAAATCCATACGCAGCCAGAGGAAGCACCAATCCATACGCCACCCAAAGAAGTATCAGGGGAAGATAGTACACGAATACCAAGAGGAGGAAGTCGTACGTCAAAAGAAAGCCGTACGCCAGGGAGAAACCACAAGCCGGAAAAAATCCGTATGTTGCAACCAAAAGCCTGTTCATTGCCAGGTAAAGTCCGTACGCCGAACTAAAGGAAAGTCTGTACATTGCACGCAAAGGCACGTACGTTGAAAAGTGAAGCCCGTACATTTCAAACCAAATTCCGTACGCCAAGGCCAGCAAAGTTCCGTATGCTGAATCCAACCAAAGTCCATACGCTATAACAGGGAAATTGTACGGCAAGAGAAGAACTTAGTACAAAAGGGCGAGGAAGGAATTGTACGGAAGGAGAAGGAACCCATACATGTATAGTGGAACAAGTCCGTATGGTCCAAACAGGAAACGCATCGACCTAAAGAAACTGAAGTCTCAGAAAAACAATGCAAGACCTGTATTTTTCGGGTTCATCAGCACTATTCGGAACATGTGGAAAAATCATGAAAATGAGGCACGCGATGCTGTTTCGAGTGGTTTCAGAAGTGTTAAATTGGCCTTGGCGGCGGGGGCGCTGCCCCTCGACCCCCATCAGATTTATTGGAATTGGCAAATTGCAGTGCCACTAGCCATCATTGTACAGGAGCAATTGTCTATCGAGCAGATGAGAGTTGTAGCTCTCGAGGAGAAATTGGCGGAGAGAGATGGAGTATTGGGTAAGAGTGACAATCAGTTGGCATTCTTGGTTTTCGGTCATCTGGAAGACGACTACTTTGTGGGGGGGATGATGTAGTTACATCATCCATGAGTCGACGTAGTCGGCCGAGAGTGTACTTGGTCGGCTGTGAGCCATAAGTAAATAAGATATTAGTTAATATTAATAATCCATGTACTTATGTACGTGTCATGTTGGTTAGTTGTCTCGGGAACAGTTCCTGATGAAGTAATTAGTTATAATGAAGGGACACAACGGTTGGTACCTTAACCACCGCCAACGTACTATATGTACTTGAGTCATGTAGTCGGGAAGGGAGATGGTTCTGCGATACTATGTTATGTTCTGTCTGGAGACATTATGATGTAATTGCCGAATACTTAATAAAGAAGTATATCTATGTTTTGTGCGATTGCCATGTGATTATTATATGCTGTCAATGTTATTATATTATCTCCATTTACTCTGTACGTCATTGTACCCGTATTGAGTAAACATAGAGTCTTCCATAAGCTAGAACATTCTTGGAGTTGTTCTAAAATAGAACATTCTAAGAGCTGTTGTAAAAAAGAACATTCCAGGTTTTGGAATTATCTAGAAAACTAGAAGCTTCTAGGCTTCAAGGACATTGTAGCTATATATATGTGATTGTAGAGAGCTGATGGTTACAGCATCTGGATTGTTGGTAGACACAACATTCAGATAGCTGCTATTCACAACATTTTGGATGTAATATGCAAGCTAGAAAAATATAATTTTCTGAGTGATTCAACTCTATTTTGCCCTGTGTTTTCTAGATGTTCATTGTTATGTTTTTGCCTTGACATTCCTTGTTGATATTCCTTGTTGATTATGTTATAGTTTGGGCCTGTTCTAACATGGTATCAGAGCTAGAGATACATTTAGAGGATCAGCTAGAGGTTCAACTAGAAATATATTGCTAGAGTGATTTGTTTGCAAGGTTGATATATTGCTGAAGTGATATATGTTAGAGTGATTTGTTTGCAGGGCTGATATATTGCTGAAGTGATATATGTTTACAAGACTGCTATATTGTTGGAATTGGATGATTGCAGTCAAGAACGCTTTGAAAGAAAAGGCTAGATGGAGCTATGGAAATGCAAGTTGGATCAAGCTAGAGGCATTATTGGTAGTAGAAGGTGACTTTTCAGCTGGACAAAAGACAAGGAGTGTTGAAGAAATATATAGGCAAGGCTCAAAGATCTAATCTCATATGAGCAAGCTAGAGGGAAGCAAGAATGGGAGCAAGACATGAAACAGGAATATGATAGAAAAATGCTTGGTATGATAGAGGTGAACATTAAGGGGGGATGGTAGTATAATGTTCCCCTCTCCTTTGTATTTTCCTCTCTCTTTGTATATTCCCCTCTTCCTTGCATCTTGTTTGTAATATTCTATCCAATCTTAAGGGGGGATGTTAAGGATTAAGATTGTCTAGAGTCTTCCATAAGCTAGAACATTCTTGGAGTTGTTTAAAATAGAACATTCTAAGAGCTGTTGTAAAAAAGAACATTCCAGGTTTTGGAATTATCTAGAAAACTAGAAGCTTCCAGGCTTCAAGGACATTGTAGCTATATATATGTGATTGTAGAGAGCTGATGGTTACAGCATCTGGATTGTTGGTAGACACAACATTCAGATAGCTGCTAGACACAACATTTTGGATGTAATATGCAAGCTAGAAAAATATAATTTTCTGAGTGATTCAACTCTATTTTGCCTTGTGTTTTCTAGATGACATTCCTTGTTGATATTCCTTGTTGATTATGTTATAGTTTGGGCCTGTTCTAACACCACAGGTTAGATTTTATCTGAGTATGTATTAAGGCATGCTTGTTAAGAAACAGTGGCTGCATCTTAAGTCTCCATGTCTTATAAGAATGATGCATGGATAAGCACGTAGGGTTTATTTTCCATGAACATCTTGTCAAGGATAGAAAAAATGGAAGGTCTGGAGACAATAGTAAGTAACATGAAGACTATCCCTTCAAAAGGGCAAAGGGATTTCATTTTCAAAGAGGCAGATGTACATTGTAGAGCTAGCACATGGAGGCATTCTCAAGTTTTCAAAATGCAAGGCAATAAAGAAGGACCTAAGGAATCAATAGAGCATAGTCCGATTAGGAATGAGAGGAGTTGTTGGGACAGAGTGAATATTTTTAAAGGCAGTGACTTTTATGGACTGTATGGTCAATAACAATCAGTCATCATTCATTAAAAGGGACTATATAAACAAGTGAAACCTCAAGCCATAAGTGTATATACAAAATGGAAGACACAGTGAAAGCCACCATGCTAAAGACAACAGTAGTCCTGTGACAATTGACCAAAGGTAGCATTCAAGGTTTCAAAGGACATACTATGGATTACAGTTTAGCTCATGACAGTAAACATCAAACATCCATATGGCAGTCTTAAGGATAGTCACAATGTATGTAAACAAGAGGACAGCCTTAGATGTCAAAACAAGGTACCATTCACTCACAGGATTCAAAAAGGAGTTCATAAGGTGACAGTCACCATTCACTCAGAGAGCAACTTCCTGTTTAAGAGGCATTTGGCAATAACCATGAAAGTAGTACTGTGTGTTAGGGAAGTCACATTAAAAAGCAGTCAATCATCAGTGATATGGAGACAGCAATATCATCATAAAGGCAGAGCATGAAGGCAGTGGTTTGTATCGTGAATATTGACAGTGTTGTTTTTAAAAAACAGTCAATCAAATAGTCTCATGAATGGAAAGAGGACAGTAAAGTTTTCAAGGCAGTGACCTACTTGATGGTGGCTCAAAACTGTACAGTGATTTTGAGGAGAATCTTGGTGACTGTACAATGCTCCATAGTGAACAGAGAACTTCTTCTAAACAAAAAGGAAACAATTGATGTTGGTGTTAAGCAAGAAGATGGTGGTTAGAGTTCTCATCAAAGGGGACTATATGCAAGAGGTGTGGAGCTATTTGTTAGGATTAGCTACCTTATATCAAGAAATTTGCTGAATGGTCTCAAAACATGCTTAGAGATAGCAGAATACATCTGTCCCGATGAGTTTCTAATCCATATAGTTGGGGATTGGCCTCTAGAGCAGGCAATGTACTTAGCACAGTTTGGATTGAAAACTCCATGAGGTCAGAACAAAGAGTGTGACAACACAGTGGTCTCCAATGTTTTATAATCACAGCCCTAAACAATTAAATGACAATCAAAACCTCAAAATAAAGTTTCTATGACAGTCAAGGGACAGTCATGTCAAAAGGGGGCAGTCATTAAGAAGTCAACAATGCAAACATGGCAGAGTATAATTTTCCATAAAGGACAGTCCACAATAGAGATGGATATGCTAAGGAATGATGGTAAACATGGTTAAAAATCAATGAAAAATCTATTGAAAGCTTTTGCAGCAGTCAATCACAAGGTTTAAATGGACAAATGGACAGTTACTTTTTCAAGTAAGAGAGGACAGTCATCTGAGGGGGCAGTTCGAGCCTTTAAATGCAGTCTTGCTTAATAGTCAAGTGCAAAATAACATGCATGAAACAGTGACAGTACCTATAGTGGCAAGTCCATTAACATTAATGCAAAGGCGGTCCAGGTGTTCAAAGGTTCAATGTGCAGGTACAGTCAAGTATCAAGGACAACCATGCATATTGCGTACCACAGAGGAGGTAAAGGAAATGCAACAGCAGTGTCTTGAGACTGAAGGACACTTACATAAAAGTAGCTAGGGTTTTAGGCAGTTGACATGGGAAGCAAGTGAGAAATTTTGAGCCCACTGCTATTAAGCATAAGCAATAAATCAGGTAATGGTTCCAGGGTTAGCAGCTATGTCATCATTTATCAAAAGTTACATTGACTTGCACTGCGGTTTGAGTTTCAAGTGAGAGTGAGAGGATTCATAACAGTAAGGAGATCCTATACACCTATAGATAGAAGTATCAAGTTGTGATCGAAAAGCTTGGCATTTTGAAGTCTTCAATACCGTATGATGGAAGAAACAGTCAATACAAGGTTACAAACATGGCAAAGGTATTTGAAACTCATGAAGTTCTTTTAACCTTGACAGTCCTTTAGACTGTGAGAAGCTAGCATTTGAAATCACTGAATGTGTCCGGTTGTGAGTGGTCACCATTTCAAATGAGATAGGGCAGATCTTTATTCTTTTCTAGAAGGTTTGTTATTATCAAGGTGCCTAATAAAAAGAGATGACAGTCACAAGAATGAAATAACAGTGAATAAATGACTGCAATGTAAAGGACAGTCTTGAGCATCAAATTTAAGGGCAAATTTTGCAAAAAAAGTGATATGACAGTGAGAAGACAGTCCACGGAATTAGCAAGGGTATGATTTATGTCTTTTAAAACTTAGCAATCTTTCAATGGAAGACAGTCATATCACCTAGAGGGCAGAATGCTTCAAGATGTGATCTCATGGCATTAGGAAAGAGGGTTAATGATAAGTCCTTATAGCAAAGGAAGCACTCACAGTCTTAAAGGTGTTGACAGTGAATAACCACCACAATAAAGAAGGGACAGTCACTCAGGAAAAAGCATAACAATCACCTTTCAAAGGGCAGCCATAGGCATGGAGGGACAGTGAGAAAATGTCTAAAGGGCAGATTGGTGATTATGTAATACAGAAGATAGTGCGAAAGTATTAAGGACAGCCATTAATATTGATCAAGGAGCCAGGGTCAGTTAAAGATAAAAGGGCAAAGTTATAATAAAGAGGACAGTCAATATTGATAAAGGATGAATCATGGTGAATGAGGCCTGTCATCTAACGCCTATGGACTGTGTGTTAGGTTTTCAAAGGCAGATATCTAAAAGCTAAATGCAGATTTTATCAAATAAACTAGGAAATAAAAACACACAGAAAAATAACATAGAGAATTTAACGTGGTTCACCCAATGTGGGCTACATCCACCAAACCGCAGCCATCCAATGATTTTATTAACCAGTGTAAAACCCTATTATAATATCGCGAATAATTGTATTTTCTTATCCTACTGTAACTCTATTACAAACCCCTTATAACCAGCTTTTTAGAAGCTTCCAGATTAGGGTTATACAAAGTTGGGGTTTTCCCCTATTCAGTGATTTTTCCCTTTTTCGGTAATTCCGCGAAAAAGCAGGAGAATTTTTTAGATTAGAAGCAAGGGTACATGAAGAGTGTACAGTATACAATGATCAGTCGCCACATACCAACACTGTGATGTCTTTATAACATGAAGACTTTTGATTAGAAGCAAGGGTAGGCCTTAAGAATCTAGAGGTCATCATTCTCAGTTAAAGAGGGCAGTGAAATCAAGGTTATTGACCTATGAGGAATAAAGAGCAGTCATGGCAGAGAGATGAGATGATCAGCAGTTATGACCTGTCTATGCTCAGTCATCAAGTGGTAAGAGGCAGTTTAGGCCAGTTTTAGAAGCCCTAATGGATGAGATTGAAGTTAGGTGGAGTTAAAGCCTAAAATCATGCAAAAAAGATCAGTTTAGAGCCCTTAAATTAAGGCTTTTTGGCCTTATACGCCCAGCAAAAGAGACACATCATGTAAAGTGGCTTAAAAGTCAGTTAGGGGCCTAAAAGAAAGGAAATTTGGGGCAGATACAGCAGTTCCAGTTCAGTTCAGGACCCCACATGGGTGCAACACCAATTGAGGCAACATTTCAGCCTACAAACAACCTATTTGGAGTAGTTCTAAGCACTTTTTTGAAGGCTTTTCTCTTGTGCACGAACAAAGATGATTCATCATGCTAAATTGGAGGAGATTTCAAGGAAGGAAGACAGTCAGTTCATCTTCAGTCTTCTCCTTCAGTCACAAGCAAACTCCTTTGGCTATATCTTCTTCTATTTTTCTTTTCTGTAGTCAGTTCTTTCTTTTCTGCTTGCATACACAGCAAGTAAAAGGCATTGTAACTCAGATCTTTCGAAGTAATTTCAGTATTTAGAAGCTTTTCAGTTGTAAACAGCAAAAAATTCCTTCAAATTCAATAAAAGGCAGCAGTACTTTCTTAAAAAATCTTCTGTTTTGAGCACAACAAATGAATGATTTGATGATTTTATTGTGTTCTCCTTTCAAAACCTTTAAATCTGTCTCATTTATGCATTGTGGAAACAAAAGAATTCATGTTAATACAGGCTATGAGTTGTGTTAGAATGTTCAAGTAGCTGAGATTGTGAAACTAGTTTTCCTTCTCTCATAGACTGAATACAAGCCTTCCCGTAGAACACTTATGTGTTTCATGATAATCTTTGAGTTGTGAACAAACAAACCCTTTTGTTTTGAACTTGATTGTGAGTTTAGAACAGCTAAGTAGAGTTTAAAAATTGGTGTGTCAGCTCCTAGTTAGCAATAAAATTTCATTTCCAAGGCTTTCTATACCTTTTGAAAACAAACCAGCAATAGTTTTAGGAGTTTTCTCAAAGGGAACAAGCCCATAATCTAGAGGTTCATCCTCGTCTTAGGCAACCCATGGGCCTGGCGATGTTCCCATGTTGCACAGGATTGCTGAGCTTGAAAGCTTAGCACTAGGGGCACAATCCTTCATGACAACAAGTTCAAATTACAAATCTAATGCAACATGAACAATAGTGGATTAAGTTTTGAAAAAAAATGTTAAAATATTAAGGTTTTCATATTGTATAAACTATAAAGTCATCTTAGTGACTTCTAGTTTATTATTGTTATTAAAATAATCATTTGCATTCCTGTAGAGTGGTAGTTTGGGAAGTTATGTTGGAAATATTTTTTAAAAGCCATATGATACATTGAAAATTAACTCAATAAATAATCATTATTTGTTTTTTTACTATGCAAATATAGATGCTTTTTGATTTTTCCAATAAAATTGAAGCAATGAAATCACAAACAGTTACGTCACATGGCATCATTTATGGAGAAGAGATAAGGAATCATACACTTTGATGTAAGCACGAAACTTCTAATCTATATGAAGCATAGTTTGAGGACTCTGTGAGTCCAAGAAAAGACTATTGGGACTCGCAAGTCCTAGGGCTCGCTGAGTCGACTTGCCAAGGACTCTCGAGCCGAGTCTTGGAGAATCCAAGCTAAGACTCTCGAGTCCTGGCAAGTGACTCGCATGAGTCCTAGAGTCAGACTACCGAGACCCAACTTAGGACTCTTGGCATCACCTGGAAACAATGAGTATGAATGTTTAAAACTTGTTTTATGTTTGTTTTTTCCATTTGAAAATTTAAAACTATGAGTATGAATGATGAAATTTCAAATATTGAGTGTTTGAAGATCATATAACATGTGTAATGTTTGAATTATGAGAAATTCATAATCAAATTAGGCTCTTATGTTCTCTTAACTGCATTAATTTTTATTTTATTTTTTTGTAAAACTATGGTTTTCTTCTTTGTTGAGTCCTAGCCGAGTTTTTTGCCGAGTCCATGCTGAGTCTTGAGTCCGAGTCCTATTTTGGGCTGCTAAGTCTGCACCGAGTCCGAGTTTTCAAAATTTGATATGAGAAGAGAGAAGAAAAAGAAACAAACAAGAGAAAACATACTAAGAGGTTAAATGAAAGAGTATGTATAGATATCGGCGTCCTAATGAGAACAAAAGATACCACTTTTGAAAACATGGTAAGGCAAACCAATGAGCATTATAAGAAAGAAAGGGCTCAATTTTCACTAGCTAATTAAAGAGAATGAAAGACTCATCCTACCTTTGGGCTTTTTGACACAAAATTCAACACTTATAAGATCTTAATAAAAGGGGGAAAAAGAAGTGAATGAAAAGTCGCAATGTAATGGCCACTGGAATGAGAAATGAAAGAACTCAAAAAGGTAAGGATTTGAATACTCCTCTCAGCGTTCAAGGACTGGTTAATTAAATCTATATATCTTGTGAACTGCACATTTCAATGAGTTTTCTGCTGTTAGTTTCAATTTTTGGCCATCTTCAATTTGACGCTCAATCTTTCTATCTTTGTAACAGTTTGGTGCTCAGAGAGGAATTCTTAAAGTCTTGATTTTAGCCACATTTAGTAGTAAATGCTGCTATGTTTACTTCCAAATTCAACCAGGTCCCCTACAAATCCTAGTGTAGCTTTTAAGGGATGCATTGTTAAATGGGGTGGATTTATTGAAATGAAGTGTTATATGTGTTGTACGATGGCACAATGGCTTATACTGGTCACATGAATAGTTCCTATAGCTGCAATTCAATGACACAAGCACACACCCACAATAATCCATTTAAATCATTGCCCATGGGTTTGGCATGGATTTTTTGTTGGGTTTTCATTGGACCTTGAACACATATTTATGCATAACTTTAAGCATGCAAAGGCACAATTTATACACGGGATATAGCATGGATAGTGCATGGATAGTGCATGGATATTTGTACCTAATTTAGCACTATGCCCATCACTTGTGATATATGTCAATTACTTATTGGTAAGGGGGTTTGGAATCACCAAAGACAAATCATCATGTGATGGTGAAATAATGATGAACAAGAAGAGCTCTAGGTGAGAAAGCATTAGATGTGGAGTGGGAAGAAAATATGTCACATGTTTGCTCACAATGGGTCTCATTGTAAATATTGTAAATAACTCTTTTTGATTTGAATGAACAATCATGTGTCATAAAAATTGTAATAGATGTACATGCAATTATATTGAGTTAGTGGGATTGACACTTTCTGGTTCACGAACCCCCAAGAACACCTTTCAAGGATATTCTCTAATACAAACACCCCCTTTTAGACACATTACATGGATATCCTCCGAAGTGACCATCTTTGAACTAAACTCCCATGAAAATATATACCAGGTTAGTGCTCTCACATGTCATAAAATAATCTTGTGCCACATTTTTCTTTTCTATAATGTGATGAGGTTGTGAGTAGTTACATGCCTCCAAGATGGTATTTAAATTTTACACCAACACCACCATACATTTTTGTCAACATGGTCAAATTTGAAAGAAGACATCCCCATAAAGACCATGTAGGAGACTCATACATTGTATCAAACACCCTACCTATAGTTTCTTTCATTAGGTATTTTGTTATTGAGTAATAAGAATATACATTGCAAGCATGTACATTTAGATAGTGTTATTCTGTGTCGTGCTCAAGTACATTTCTATGTGTTTGTGTATGTGCTTCTAGCTTTCATTGATCACCCCATGAACATGGACCCAAGAATACAACAAATGCACCAACTATAGGACTGGAACTCTCATGCAAGGTTTAGGATCTCCATAATCATTTTCCTATTGTTCTGATGTGAGAGAAGGTCCAGCAGCACAAGATTGCAAGTTATTAGCTGAGTTTGTAACTTCATTACTGTTTGATAATTTTTAAAAACTATATGATACATGTATGAACAAAAACCATTGACATATATCTATTCTACCATACAATTGCTTCCTCAAGGATGGCAAGAGATAATTGCAAGTCTAATGAAGTTTGTTACATCTTACACACATCAAATGAGATGATAATGATTCCAAAAATTAAGAGACTGGTCTAATTTGCACAATTAAGCATATAACAAGAATAAAAAAGGAAAAATGTTACCTCAGTTGTTTGGTTGCTGGATAAAATAGGGACACAAAACAAATAATGAATGTTAGTTTTGTAGTAGTTTAAAAAATGAGAAGAAAAAGCAAAAGAACTATGAGATTGACTACATTGTTGAAGTTTTAATGAATTAATAATTACCTTGCTCCAAAAAAATCTTCTATATCAACATCATGGTCTATCTTTTTAAATGTTTTCTTAAGTGCCTGAGATTCAATAGTTTGAACATTATTAGTATCACAAGTGAAGTTTTAATCCAAACTGAAAAAGAAATTGCTATAAAAAGCTACATTGCATGGAATATATATGAATAATAGAAATCTCAAATCTATAATAATCATTCATAATAACATGTTTACCAAAGGTTGCACACTAAAAAAACTAATCAAGAATGAATGGTGATTGAGTATCTTACTTCAAGACTTTCTAGCTTCCTGTTCAAATAAAAATATAAATTAGTATTTGCATCTTTTTGATAATTTTAAAGTATACAAATTTCCTAAAAGCCTTATCAAATTTAAAACTTGAAAATCAAAATATACCTTATTTCTCTTTCTTGTGGAGTTAGTCGAGCGAATCTTCCTATAACTTCGTCCATATTACTGAAATAGAAAAATAGAACTTCTGTACTAAGGGACTTCCCATATTTATTCATCAAGACAATATATACGATTGCAAATGAGTTGTAACCATTTAGTAAAAATATTTGCAGAAAACAGGTGCATGGTAGAATAACAAGATAATATACAAAGACAATACATATATGAATAGAGTTGTAATTATGGATAGAGTAGGGATCTTTCCTTCGTAGTTCCACTCTCAATTTATTCCACCTACTTTTACAAAATTACAGTGTTTCCTTCCCTATTCCCATGACTAGGTTTTTGAAGATAAATAAAATTATATCTCTTTCCTTTCTTTCAATTTTGATATCAAACCTTAATAAAACAATTATAGCACATTTTCAAAAAAACAATGTGCAATTTGAGTAATTACTGGAATATTCTGGTTGTGATTGTAAGGCTCAACTATTTCCCGCCTTCCTATAATTTCTCTAAAGAAATTTCTCTAACTTGTTTACAGAGAGCCTCAAATAGATGCCATCTCACGGGATGCAAGGTCGCAGGGGCTGCGCAAAATGGGTTCGCTGAAAAGGCTTTAAAAAATTTCATGCGTATGCAATGATGGCAGTCTATGCGCAAAATCGATTTGTTTTGGCAAGTTTTAGAAACTTCAAGCAAATGCAATTGGCACTTTAAAAAGCCAAACTCCTCCATGACCACGCCAAAAGAAATGGGAGCTTTGGAACGAGATCTCGGCGTCCATTAAAGCACGAGGGACAAAGGAATTCAGCTTGATGCTTCGAGTTTTCCAGCAGACATGGATGCAAAAATGTGGAGGCGGATTAGGATGACAGTGGACTGTTCGACAGAATGAGCCAGAGAGATTGGTATCCTAAGGCGCGCGGGCTGTTTTGGAAAGAAGGTGGATTTGCATAGACAAACACACGAAATAAAATGTATCTGTTGTGAAGGCGTTAGAAAATTTCAAATAGATGCCATCTTAGAGACATTTTAATAAGTTCACTTCAATTTCTGTTATAAACTAAGAAACAGCAAACTCATCGTGACTGGTTTGAAAATATCCTGCATACTGTAAAATTGAATTTGCTAAATGAACTACAAGACACCATAAAACCTATACCAAATTCGAATTAACAATATAGTAACACCATGTGTTTAGTCTGTTAGATTGAGTCTATCGAAAGGCCTACCATGATAGCTGGATGGGCCCTCGACCATAATATTGCTTTCCAGAAGCGCAAGGAGCCTGCTCTGAGTTACAGTGAGTTCCGCCCCCATTCTCTCTGAGGAAGCAGTATCCCCAAGCGTATCCATCTGTTATTACAACATCAACCTAACCTTATAAAACTACAAATTTGAGAAGCACATCACAGAACACATCCAATGTTTCTTTCTGGTTTACAGATCGCTGAAAATTACGATGGAAGACGTTTTGTATGAATTTCACATGGTTTTAAAACTGTTCTGATTTGAATGGCTTCGATATTCTTAGCTTCATAAGGCGGTTATGAAAATGCATGTAGAATGCATGCAGAGTTACAGCAGTTATCTGACGTTAAACTGGAGCTGCAGCAGTTATCTCGCCTTGAACGGTTGTTGAACGGCTGTCCTAAAATCGTCAATATAGCTTTCAAACTATTGCAACATAATGGGGCATGATGCATGCATGGGTGCATCGTAGGGGCCGTATAGGTAAAATGCTACATTGTTCACTTTATGTAGTAACATTTTCTTCATCCGACTGCTTAGGTAAAGTTTAGAGTCTAATGTTTTGAAGTCTCACTGCGATATCTCTCATCTTGGTATACGTGATATGTGCTAGCACTGTAAGATTGATCTCTCGAAAGGAAGCAAACTCTGGTTAACATTTTCGAAGCAAGGAACTCTTGTTTTCTTATTTCGAGGGTAGATTAAAATGCTGTCTGCTAGATCCATCGTCACATAAAAAATGTGATATGTATGCGTATCTTGTATTGATCTTAACAAAGGAAGCAGCTCTTGTTTTTATAGTGGTTTTTGGATCATACTGCATATGTAATAGCTAGATCTGTGACATGGGCACCCATGCCAACATTGAATCGATTGTGACTTTGATACAGAAAACCATATTGAACGAGGATATGAGAAAAAGAAATGGTGTACATACCTCCTTTCTCCGAGACAAAGTGTGGGCTTTCCAGTGGGGGAGAACATGATGAGCGCCATGTCGACGTCGCACAAAATTGACAGCTCTCTCGCCTTCTTTACAATTCCATTCCTCCGCTTAGAATATGTCACCTGCCTATTATTGGTATTCTCCAACCTCTTGATGGTCAGCTTGACTCTTCCCATCCTGAATGTCTATATCTAGATAGTACTTGTCTTCCTAATTCTCTACATTGACGATGGCTGCACAATCAGACATGCTCATAATAACATTTTCCAGCAAAAAGGCCTGATGTTTGCAACTGTGAAGGAAAGGGGATTTTTGAAACCGGATATATATATTTAGTTGGTACGAAATTGGACTTCTCTATCTCCTCGCCTTACTTTCAAAACTACAATTAATTAGATTCAGGTTTTTATCTAGTTAGCCTAAATTTAGACTAAAAGTAAGTTTACTTCTACAGCTATAAATCTTTATTACCAGAGATAAGTACTGACGAGTGCTTGTATTTAATTGCTGGCTTTTGCAACTTGTTAACAATGACAGTGCTATGATTCAATATGTTAACAATGACATAGGTAGTACTATGATTCAGTCAGGCTTCTGGTGATTTTTACATGCATATTCTTATTTGATTCCACAACAAGCACAGAGCTTCACAAATACGAGTTCGTTATAAGTTATTTGCTAGTGTTAATTACTTCGCTGTGCTTCCCCATAACAAATGTAATGTAACATTTAATTCTTCTTCACATTTATTTTGCAGGTAATATATGTCAGACACGTAATATTTATTTTGCAGGTAATATATGTCAGACACGTAATATTTATTTTGCAGGTAATATATGTCAGACACGTAATATATGTCAGACACGTAATATTATCACTGTTTGTGCAGGTATTTGGTTTGTCCATTGTCACTTCGACGACCACTTGACGTGGGGATTGAATATGGTCTTTCTGGTGCTCGGATTGAATAGATAAAAACTAACATGGAGAAATTATAGGTATTGATAATAGACCACTTATGTGGCATGATGTGTCAAAACATACTTAAGATGACTATGGAACATATTTTATACACTCTTATTGTTGTGTTTCTAGTACTTGTGACATTGAAAGAAATAAGAGTTAGCCTTAATAGTGATTGCTATAGAGGTTTTATTTTCAAATAACCTACACAAGACAAATATTGTACCTAAAAATAATTTTTTGCCATTTGAAAGAAAAGAAAACACATACATGTAGACAATCTATTGTATTTCTAGGGGTGGCATGGTACTTTGCTACAAATTTATGTCTAGCATAAGATAACATATTTGATTATAATATTGTAGGTGACATATCAACTTGCATCAAGTGTACTTTTAATGAACTAAATAACTTGATGTTTATTCGATCACCATGCAAATACATTTATACAAAAGAGAGTGCAGATGGTTTGAAGGAAAACAAATTAATTATAACAAAAACAAATACATTTATACAAAAGAGAGTGCAGATGGTTTGAAGGAAAACAAATTAATTATAACAAAAATAGTTAACCTACCTACTACTAAAAATGTAATAAAATAATATATTATGCTAACATTCCCCCTTACTACCTTGTTCTTACAAATGTACCCTTAAAATAAACCAACTTTTACCATGCCAAGAGACTAGGTGAGTATATTAGCTATTTGAGAATCTCTCGGGTAGTACTTGAGTTGAATTTGGTGATACAAAAATTATTCATGAATGTAATGACATTCAACCTCAATAGTCTTCATTTATTCATGAAAAACTATATTCTTCACAAGCTTCAACACCACTTGATTATCACAAAAAATGATAGATGGTTTTTCTTCAATTATGTTCATAGTAGCCACAATACAATGTAACCAAATTGCTTTGTACACAACTCCTTGTGTGGAATGATATTCAACCTCAATGGATGGGAGATCAATGACAATTTTCTTCTTAGTAATCCATGAAATAGGTCTAGATCCAAGATGGAAATTATATCTTGTCTAGTTGACTTCCTATCGTCAAAAAATCCAACATAGTCCAAGTCAACACATATATTTCCTCTTGCATTTTAGACCATAATCAAACGCACCTCAGACATATCAAAAACATGTTTAACTACAACCGAACGCCATTGCTTGGGATCATACATAAATCTTGAAAGACAACTAACAACAAAGCATAATTTTGGTTTGGTATAATTCAAGTAAATGATACTCCCAACAAGCTAATGGTAGAGCGCTACATCTACTTGAGGTGAATCAAAGAATCAAGATAGTTGCAAAAATTTCTCCATTGGAGTGGAAATAGGTTTACTATCTATCATTGTAAAGTTTCCCAGGAATTTCTAGGCATATTCCATCCGGGAGATGAAAATATGATGTGTCTTTCACCATATCTCCAAGCCAAGATAGTAGTGAAGTAGCCTGAAGTCTATCATATCAAAGGATTTTTTAAGATCACTCTTTACATCATCAATGAGATTGTCTAAGGTCCCTATGATCACAATATAATCCACATAAAAAATAAGAATGATAATCTTTGTGCCTTTCTTCTTAATATATATATTTCGATCTAAGGGGCTATACGTGAAACCATGTTCTAGAAGATGACCATTTATTTTTATGTGGAATTCCCTAGGGGCTTGTTTAAGTCCATAAAGTGACTTAAGGAGTGTAATCAGGACCTAAAAATCTAGGTTAAGGTCATTAATCATTTCAACTCAAACCCTAAGACCCTAATCAAGCAATAGAGCACAAATAAGCATAAAAACATGAAATAGCAAAGAAAGGTTACCAAAATATTCATGTCATCATTGCTTCACCTCTATTGCCCTTCTCCATTTTGTTGAAAATACTTGATTGCCCTCAAATCTTGAGTATGCAATAATAGCCTAATGACAATGATAGAAAAATATTGAAGATTTAGCTGACTAGAGTGTACTTGCATTCAAGATGTAGATTATCTAGGAATGAAAATGATAATGATAAGTCTCTTTTATAGAAAGGGTATGTGCAGGATCATCATGGAAAAAAACAGGCCCTTAAGTGGCGGTGAAAATTAAGAAAATCAGAGTTAGGCAACTTGATGTAAAAATTTGAATAAGTTATCTATATTATTTCAAAAATATGTAAAAATAGAATCTGTAGTAAATTGAATGTAGTTTCTAAATTACTAGGGTTTTTTTTTTTAAATCTATTTGGTAAAAATTTGAAATTTCAATGCAGTAGTACTTAAATTTCAAGGAAAACATAAGTAGGTGTTTTTCTGACCACCCTAACCACAATAAAATGATAAATTTTTTTCTAATATTTTAGATATAACTAGAGGAATCATTTCTTGATGTGATGCATATTTTTTTGTAAATTTTATGAAGTAAATAATTATTTATGATTTTTTTATTACAACTTTTAAAAAATATAAAAACTTGTATGTCTGACCACCTTAACTCGGTCAAAACATCATGATTTAAAAAAACAAAAAATCCTATAGTATGCGAAGCATAGAATGTGACACATGTTTCAGATTCAAAAAATATGACATCGTTTGAAAGCAAATTTGATAGCCATGAATGAAAGGACTGACAAAAATAAATGTCAGTGAGAGGAAATGGATGTTAGCATGGAGTTAGACACATAGAAGAGACTTCAATATTTTGATTGATAGATGCTAGGCTTTGCATTTAATCATCATTGGGCGGTAAAAGTAATGCAATATACAACAAAAACCATGGTATGACATGAACCAATGGTGTGCAATGTCGTACCCTTGCCAAAAATAGATAGTCGTAGATAAGGAATGTCCTAACTCATACTAAGAGAAAAATTTCCCTAGTCTTTTTCCTAAGACAAACCACAAGCAACAATCAAAGAAAAGAAAATCATGAGACATCATTGCTCCTCTAAATCCTTCATGGGACATTCTCGAGGTGGCTAGTAACATGACTAAATATTAATCAATAAAAGATAAGACAACTAGACCAAAAAGGTCAACAACCATTTAGATTGTTTCCAATGTGTTTTTGTGAAATTTTTTTGACTTGATTTGACAGGTTGATTGATTGATTTCAGTGACAAATGACAGAGTTTGACTAAATGAAAATGTCTGACCTCAAGAAGGACACATCTTGTATAAGACAAATGTCAAGTTTTGGTTTCAAGAAGGACACATCCTAAATAAGACCGTTGATTTGACTGGTTTGACATTAATTTGACTTTGGATTGATTTGGCAATTTGGTCAATTTAACTTGAAGACTACTTGGATAGTTTGTCTATTAATTCATGAATTGGTTGAATTTCAAATGCCTATTTGACTATTGTTTTCGTCAAGATGTCTGATTTAGCAAAGTATGACATTATGACGAATGTGACAAACCCTAAGGGATTGACCTAGGGCCTTAAGGGCTCATTGATTGATGGCCTTGCTTATGTAACATGCGCAAAGACCTTGAAATTTGACTAGACTTGGACTGTTGACACCAACTCTGACTTTGGTTTTGGATTTTGAAAGTTATTTGGATTTTTTTGGGATTTTGACATGTTTTGATTTTTTGGCTTTTTGACATGCTTTGTTTTTTTCGGCTTTTTGACATGTTTTGATTTCTTTTGGCTTTTTGAATTTTTATGATTTTTTTAGCTTTTTGACGTTTTATGATGTTTTTGGCTTTTTGATATAGTGAACTCCAATATAAAGTGTAGGATTGAATGAAAACTCAGGTTAAGGACTTGCCCCTAGTCAAGTATGAGACAATTTTATTAGGGGTGTAATGGGATAAATAGTCAAGGGGTGGATACGAAAGGTGAAAGGATGCATAATGTCAAATTTTCCAAGATATGGGAAGGACAACAAAGCATTATTATGGATGATGTGAAAAAGTGTGAAAGGTGAATTATTAGGAATGAATGGTGGGAATCAGATAGAATGATGGTAGACAATGGAGTGAAGATCAACTACACATGGTGCCTATTTGTCAGGTTTTCACCATGGTACTTATTCAAAGCGCCGCCCAAGTGGTTTTCACTATTAGACGAATTATTTCTCTTTACAATTTTTTTGATTTTTTTATATAATTTTTGGTGTCACCAAGATGCTTGTTTGCAAGGTTTTCATGAGGTGATGATCTTTTTGTTTTCTTAATTTTTTGTATTTTCTAAGTCTTGGCATGGCTCTCTGAAGCTAAGTGTATAATTTGCACAAGTGCAAGCTATTGATAGAATTTGACAATGGTTCACCTTTAGGAGTTGAAAGTTGATATGCTCCTAATCCATAGACTATCATGATGAACTGGAATGACCGTGCCAAATGAAAGCATATGAATGATGTGAATGATGGACTGGGAAAATGATTGATATGGTGGGTGGAGGGAGCTAGAGTGTAGTCCCTAACATATGCACTACACGGGTCGTCAAGTTTCACATGAAAAGGAGTTTGAGCCACCAGTGAGCTATAACACGTCGAGGGATCATCATCAGAGGTCCATCGAGAAACATCACCAATGGAAATTGTATGGTGTGATGGATGCATGGATATGGACAAAGCTAGTAAGGTATATGGAATGAGTGAAGAGAATGAAGACTTTGGATCAACAAGATTTTCTTTTGACATTTTGCCTTGATAAATGACCCTAGTTATATTAGACTGTATTAGGGAAGAATTTTCAGCTTAATTTAAATAGCATAAACTAAATCCCAATCAACAATGGCAAGCAAGAAGCAAATAAACATTAAACAAAGTCACCTAATCTTCAAGCTTCCATCGAATGACCTCCATCGACCTTCTCCATCTTGTTGGAAATGGTATAATTGCCCTTAGATTTGAAGTGCAACTATCACCTATGCCTTACACAAGAAAAATATTGAAGTAATGTGTGCTCAAGTACTCAAGTTCTCAAGCTTGCTGAAATAACTCTGTGTGTGTATGTAAAATGGCTTGAAAGAGTGTCTTTTAAAGAATTCAAATTTAAGAATGGATGGCAAGGATTAGAAGTGGATAAAAACCTAAGATCAACGACTAGGATTGAATGTGATAAGAAGCATTAAGGTTAGGGAAAGCTTTGAAATGAAGGGTTGAGATTTAATTGAAAGAAATTAAATCAATGGTGGAGAAAAAGAGGTAGTTGGAATAATAGAAAATATTTAATTTATGGAGGAAATTTGACTTTTGGGTTTAATTCATAAATATGAATAAGATAGGAGGCAATAAATAATTATTTTAATTATTTATTTGTGGAATGAAAAATGATTTAAATGAATAAGTTTATTTGATTGAAAAAATAAAGGATAATGAGCAAATTAGATATTTAATGGTAATTATTTAATTTGTAGCCAGGAATGAATAATTAAACAAATTGGAAATTTATTTAATTATAGGAGGAGTAAAGATTAACTAGTGACGTATTTAAATAAACAAATATAATTTATTTATTTAAATAATCGTAGAGGAATAATTAATACTTTAATTATGTGAGGGAGAAGCGTGGTTGTCATAGAAAAATATAGTTTGCAAGTCGAGGCCATTTTTAGGTGTCTCCATTTTGCCCCTCTTTGACAATGCAGTTTATCGTGTTGTGTCAAAGAAAATAAGTCAAAAATATGCCCCAGTGTGAAAGTAAGGAGAGGAAGGATGACGAGGAGGTAGTAGTATGCCCCCTCGAGAAGACAACTAGGGTCAAAGAACATGAGTGTGCTCTCAAAATGGATGAGAAGACTAGAGGATGAAGGAATAGAAGAAATGTTAGTGCGAAAGACATGGGTGTTAGGACGAAAAATGAATACTTCAATATCTTGCCAAATAACATAATAGGTGTTGCATAATCATCATTGGGTGGTAAAATGTGACAAATGGACAACAAACACCATGATATGATATAGACCATGGTGTGCAAGGGCATCCACTTGTGAAAAATAGACAGTCGTAGACAAGGAATGTCCTAACTCATACTAAGGGCTAAGTTGCCCTAGTCTTGTTGTCAAGACACACCAAAGACAACAATAAAAAATATAGGTCATGAGACGTCATCGCACCTCTAAACCCTTCATGGGACATCCTCGAGGTAGCTAGTAACATGAAAAAGAGACAAAACAATATAAATATAAGATAAGATAGACCAACAAAATTAATACTCATTCAATGTGTTTGCCAATGTTTGTTTGTCGAAGGTTGATTGCTTGACGGTTTGTCAATTTGACAATTTGGTAGTTTGAGTTTTGACGGTTTGACGATGCCTGTCATCAAGAAGGACACATCCTAAAAAGGCAGATTACTATGTGATATAGCTTTTCATCAGGAAAGACACAACCTGAAAAGGAAAATGACATTTTGTTGGGGTCCAATTCCAAGAAGGACACATCTTGAACAAGACCATAAAGTGACTAGGTTGACATTGTTTTGGAAATTTGACTGATTGTGGCTTGGTGACTGATTGGAATATGTTGTCTATTGGTCCATGATTTGAATGTTGATGTTTCGATGATTGTCTTGTGTCTGAGTTTGATTGTTTGACTTATTGGACCGACGCGACGAACCCTAAAGGACTTACCTAGGTGGCTTCGGGGGCTCATCGATTGATGGCCTTGCCTACATCGTGCACTCAAAGACATCGTAGTTCAACATGACTCTTGAATTTGTTGCAATAAAAAAGGAATGAAATCATGATTTTATTTGACAATGCCTAAAGGACTGACCTAATGCCTACATGACTGACCTAATGCCTCGGGAACACATTGACAAATGGCCTTGCCTACGTCCAGTCGTAGAGGCAACATAGTTCGATAATGAAAAAGACTAACTTGACTGAGTCTGACTCTGTTTTTGGGATTTTGAAAGTTACTTGGGTGTTTTTGTGTTTTTTGCATGTTTTAATTTTTTTGGATTTTTAGAGTTTTATGGTTTTCTTTTTTGGTCTTTTTGAAATATTTTGATTTTTTTGTCACTTTTTCAAATATTTTGTTTTTTTTTTGTATTTTTGGGAATATTCGATTTTTTTGTCTTTTTGGGAATATGCTAACCTCCAATGAAAAGTGTAGAATCCAATAAAACTAGGTGTTAGGAAATTTCCCCTAGCTAGGTCTAGGACTAACCATCAGGGATGGGATGGGATAAGGGTTTATTATGGACAAAAGATGGAGGAGAAAGGACACAAGATGTCAATCGCTTGATAGTCATGATAAAGATGACTAGGCCTTATGATGGGTGTCAAATGAGAGTTGATGGGAGGTAAAGGAATTGTGATAGATGGGGGTGGAAGACCAGGTAGAGTGATCTAGTAGATGACAGAGCAAAGACTAGCTACACATGGTTCCTGTTTGCTAGGTTTTCACCATGGTACTTATTTTGTTATTTTTTGTTGTCACCAAGATGCCTGTTTGCTAGGTTTTCATCAAGGTAACAATTTTTTGGTTTTTCATTTTTTTGTTGTATTTTTATGGTTTTAGCATGGCACTCTAAAGGTATGTATAGAATTTGCGTAGGTGCAAGTTGTTGATAGGATCTGACAAAGGTTCCCCTTCAAGTATGGACAATTGATAAGCACTAGAACCAAAATATTTTGTTATGACATATGGACCCATCCAGTTGGGCTCAAATTTTCTAGGTTTTTCATTTTTTGCTTGGTTTTTCGGATTCTCCATCAACACTAAGTCACCGATGTCAAAGTGTCTAATCAAAACCCTTTTGTTGTAACTACAAAAAAGGAAGTTTTGATATGCTTGTAGATTAGTCAAGGCCCTTTGTCTGCATTCATCTAACAATTCTAACTCATGCAACTGGGATATATGATATTCCTCATCATCAATAAGCCCTTTCATGGAGATCCATAGGGAGGGGACTTCAAACTCAATAGGAAGGATAGCCTCCGAACCGAAGACTAGGGAAAATGGAGTGGTGTCGGTGGGTATGTGAATGCTTGTGTGATACACCCATAGGGTAGGATTAAGTTGAATGTGCCAATCACAGCCAACATCATTGACAATCTTCTTAAGAATTTTGATTATGGTCTTATTGGATGCCTCAGCTTGACCATTTCCTTGTGGGTAATATGACATGGAAAAGCAGTGTTGAATGTGGAATTTCTCACATAACTCATGAACATCCTAATTTTTGAAGGGACGACCGTTGTTAGTGATGATGGTTTGAGGGATACCATACCGACATATGATGTAGTTGAGGATGAATTTGGAGATTTGTTTACTGGTAATGCATGTCATAGGGATGGCTTCAACCCATTTTGTGAAGTATTCAGTGGTGGTGATGATGAACTTATGGCCATTTAATGAGGTGGGATGAACTTTTCCTACGAGTTCAAGTCCCTATTGGGCGAAGGCCCATGGTGAAGTGATAGGTTGCAACTCCTATGCAGGTGCATGAATGAGGTCGTTGTGTATCTGGCATTGTTGACATTTCCGCACAAAGTGATAGGCATCCTGCTCCATTGTAGGCCAATAGTAACCCAAACACATGATCTTTTTGGCTAGGGTCAGACCACTAGAATGGGCTCTGCATATACCGTCATGTACTTCGCATAAGGTATTTTGGGCTTCGTTATGTCGAGACATCTAAGTAAGGTGGTGTCAAAGTTGTGTCTATATAAGGTATCACCAATGATGGCATAACGAGTACTTTACGGATGAAGGACTTGCATTGATTGTTGGAAAGGTCGAGTGGTAGGGTCTGGGAATGTAAGTAGTCATAGATATCTTGGTACTAGGGGGAATTGTAGCGATGAAGTTTCTATTGATATAAGTTTACCTGTTTGTTTAGTGGGATCATCGCTTATGGTGGGGAGATAGTTTAGGGATTTTCATGATGACAAATAACAGGAGATCTAGAAGTTCAGGCATGATAATTTTTAGGCATAGACATATATCACAACGGCTAGCGACAGGTATAATAATTAGATTTAAAGAGGAAGCAAAAACAAAAAAGAGAGAAGATCGTGAAGACTATAATCGTTCTAGACCAAAACAGATCGTTAGATTTTGAAATAATACTATATTAACCATATTATCCTGTTCAAGTTTCACTTCCATAACATTCACTCCTAGCAGACCTGTCAAGAAATGTGATAATAGATTTGGAAAGGAAAATAAACAAACCAAATGCATACACATAGGCACAAATCAATTTTAGATTAATTATTTGATTGTGGTGAATTTTTTTTTTTTTAATAACTAAATGATGAAAATTAATAGAAAATAAATGTATATAATTTGTTGATTGAAGAATGTGTGTCTTTGATGAAGAGTTTGAATCTTATATTGTTCTTCTTCTTAATTGCCTTCAAATAATTGTTGCAAGGTTATGACCTTTGGAACCTATGCTAGATTTGTGCTTTGTGTGGAATTGAGTTTGTAGGTCTAGGTAAGTTTTGCATTCATGGATTTGTCCTCTACGTCCAAATTCAACTCTACACAATTTATATTTGCACTCTACTACTCACTTCGTTAGTCCCCATCTTCTTTGTAAGGATTGTGACCCAAAACAATCTCATGAAAATAATAATAACTCATTATTTCATCAATATGAAATAAAAATGATACAACCTCACTAGATAAATAAATATTATAACACATTCTCATTGTGCATAGCGTTTTCTAGGTAAAATCACATAATATATATTATACAAAAATACAACTCCGGCTCTTATGCCATGAAGTCAAGTAAATATACAATCTGGAAGTACAATACCAATAAAAATACAAGAATAGTGTGACGAATATACAATACAATCTCCGACCACCATCGACCTTCACAGTCATTTGTAAGTCAAGAGATAAGAAAATGGTTCAGGTGTTTTTCTACCCAACCATGAAGCTTATGCTTCTCCAAAATTCTTCCTAACACAAAGAATACTTGACCCTACACAAAATACCTATCAACTTGAAAATAAAAATCTAAGTTTAAAAGAAAAAAATAATTCTTATCCTATCTTTTCTTGTTGAAATACTTAGATTTATCCAAAAAATCTAAGTTTAAAAGAAAAGACAATTCTTATCCCATGTTTTCTTAATTTAAATCTAAGACTATATAAGAATGTAGTTTTTTAATTATATATTATATTTTTCAATATTTTAGAAAATTTGACGATTGAGATCATTTCAATGGTCTTGCATCCTTCTCTACAATTTTCAACTGTTGATTTTCAAAATCAATTCATTCACTCCATAGAGGAACACCTTTGGTGTAATAATACTTTTTTTATATTATTATTAATTTATATGAATTAAATATAATTTGTAATTTATTACAAAATAAATCAATTAATTTCAAATTTTAAAACAAAAACTTGAAGACATTATTTTAATTTTTCACTAATTAACTCATTTAATTTTTAAAGAAATAAATTAACATAAAATCATATGAAACATTTATTTTCCCAAGTAATTTAGCTTTTACAAATTAATGAAATGTATTCATTATGTACAATATCACAATCAACATTAACACAATGCAATCATATAATGTTAGAGAATGCGATTACATGAGTGTGTGAATGCCTCAGGATCCCATCCTACTATTCACCTATCAAGTGGCTAGGATACCCCTACCTCAACCATGTTCTTGCCTTTGACAATTACTCGCTCCTATTCCTACACTTAGTCACACTCATTCACACATCAGTAGGTTAGTCCTTAAAAACCCTAGTTGAAGCACATACAAGAATTAGACTCATAATCTCAACATGATAACTATTTCCATTTCATTTTGATGCATCAAGATTAACGATCAAATCTACCAATCATGCACATGTAAATACTAGATAATCAAACAATCGTAAATGATGTCCAATAGTCTCATCAATAAACTAAAAAAATAAATGTAGCATAAGATCACTTGATGTGACATTCTCTACTCTTCCCTAATATCTAATGACTGATAGCATTTAGTAATACCTTGGAATGGTTTTCAGTGTGTTATAAGGAAACATGTTCTCTAAAACCCATAGAAATATGTATAAAAAATCAAAACATTTGGAAAAATCCCCAAAATGACTTATGTAGATTTGTTACCCATTTTAGTGCACCAAGTCCAAATATTTTACAATTGATTGTGATGCTCTAGGATGAAAGAGGATGTTTGAGAGATAAGAGATGCAAAATGAATGTGATTAAGTGTATTTAAGTACTAGAACATAACATATAATTTTACAACATGTGTACTTAGTCAACTCAAGGAAAATAATGAAGGGGGAAATCAACCAAATTTTAAATATTAAATTTCAAAAAGCAAAGGGTTATGTTTACAACCATAGGGTTGACCCTACGGCCACAAAAATAACCTTGGGTGATTAAATTATTAGATCATCTATGCATTAAAATACAACACACATACCAATTCACATTGAGTCCATGAAAATGCATACTAATTATTATGGGCATGGAAGGAATTGATCTATTGGTGGTGTTTTGATTAGTTTCTTTCTTGATGAGGAAGAAACAAGTAGATTGTAGGTGGTAAAGGATCTCTCAAAATATTTCAAAGAGCTCTAGGAAGGTAGATGAAGGTGATGTGTTGAGTGTTTGGTAAAAGATGAGAATTGTTTTGTGAAAGATTTTTTAATCATTGTTGATTTACACATAGCAAGGCTTCCAAGAAAGTGTTCTCTTGCTAGAAGGTTTCAAGGAGAGTTGTATATTATTATGCTTCCAAATGAGTGTTTAATCATTCAATATTTTGTGGGAGTGCAAATTGTTCAAGAATGGTGGATAGAGGAATAGGTGTATCCTCTCCTAATTCTCCAAAGATCTCTTCAATAAATCAAGCCATATCTTGGGACACACGTATGATGAGGTCAAATTTGGTCCTTAGGATTAAAGTAGACAAGTTGAATGTTTCAACTACTTATTTAAATGTGCATTTATTTGTGTGAGTTGCTTTGTTGATTACTTGAAGATAAAAATAATGTCTAAATTACTTTTGTGTGTTCTTGAAAGAACAAAAAATATATCTATTTTTATCAAATAAGTAACTTTTTTGGTGTTTTTAACTAATTTTGAATGGAATTTCTATTTTAAAATAATCAATAATAATTAACCAACTAATTCACCAAGTCAAATGAATTATCCCTTTTAACTTGATATAATTAATGAAATAATTAATTATTAACTAATCATGTAAAAACTAATATAAGAGAATAAAAGAACTCATTTTGGGTATAGGATTTTCTTTTGTTCATTTTCATCCCTTCTGATGTCATACTAATTTTCTAAGTGAGGGATTATATATTTTTCTATATATTTATTGTAGGGCCTTTTTCACTTTCCACTCTTGTAAAAATTTATTTCCTTTTAGTTCTTTATAAGACGAACCCACTAAACCTCTTGAACGATGTGCAAGGAACCCTCATCCACATCGTAGATAAATGAAGAATTGAACCCACAATTTTATTTACTTAAAACAACAAGTCAAAACTGAATGCCGCCTCATCTTATGATTCCCTTACCCACTTGAATTCTATAGAGTTAGATAATAACCCCTTCTACAGAACATAACATCTAGAAAGGGCACCAACAATACATGAAACTTATGCAATAAGTAATAATGCATCATGATTCGTAATCGGATACTTCCTAGCTTGCATGTTAGTGCAGCTTTGACTGAAAAAAAATCCAAAAAAAAACAAAATGTTTGGATTTTGAATCCAGGGGAGATTTTTTGTGGGAGCGACCAAGTTACTAGGTAATATGAAAAAAACCAATATACCTATTCTTCCGAGAGACTTTGGCATGGTATAAAATGTTAGTTTTTTTTGACATGAGGAAGAGGATGAGAATATCTAAAACACAATTTGCAATGAGTTGTAGGCAACAAACGGGAGCCCAAATTGAGGAAATAGCCAAATCCACCCAATCTTTGTTCTCCAAAAAAGTGGAGGAAGATGTGATATTCCCCAACACTTCATCCCACTGCTCATGCTATGCTTGTTCCACTTTTACAGCCGACGTATTCTTATAACCTCCTGAGCCTCCTCCATGCATACACATCACCTATAATGCCCAACTTTTCCCACTTGTGCTAATAGTTTTCCTTCCCTCCTCTCATTAATGATGAGGAGGGAGGTCTCAATACGACTGCAACTGCAATGACAGACGCGTTGATTCATCTGCTCTATTGCATTGAATTCCTCCCATCCAATATTGTTTCTTCCACCACTTCCGACATCTCATTCTGAAAATCCTTTGAAGACCCCAAACATTAGACTAAGACTCAGCTGGCCTTAAGTTATGCCTTTGGAAGGAAACTCTTTAAGTGAATGTTGAGAAATGAACAGATAATAGATGGGTATCTTTATGATGGGGAGGGTGAAGCTGACAATCAAGAGGTTGGAGAACTCCGATAATAGACAGGTGACCTATTCTAAGTGGAAGAATGGCATTCTAAAGAAGGCGAGAGAGCTATCAATTTTGTGCGATGTGAACATAGCGCTCATCATGTTCCCCCCCACAGGAAAGCCCACAATTCGTCTCAGAGAAAGGAGGTCTATTCAAATCCTTTTTTCTTTCCCCATTGCTATTCCCCTGAAAATGGATTTTTGATTGAAATTATTTTGTCATTGGTTTCAAAAATGTTAAAATAATTGTTAAATATTTTTGTTACTGGTCAAAAGACTAAAATATTTCCTTTTTCAATGTTTTCATGGTTCGTGGAACCTCAAAAATGCCAAAATGTTGTTCGTTGCTCTTTTCAAAGGTTTTAAAACTCTTCATTTTGCCGACGCATGAAGAGGTGTTTTGTCTTGATTGAAATGATAAGTACTTGTGCATGAAGATGTAGGTGTCTATCTGACCACCCTAACCACAATAAAATGATAATATTTTTTTATAATATTTTAGATATAATTAAGGGACTCATGTCCCAATGTGATGCATATTATTTTGTAATTTTATTTCCAAGTAAATAATTAATTACGATTTATTTATTTTTTGATGAATTTTCCAGATATCTATATTAATAAAGATAAAATTACAAATTCACAAAAAAGGGGCGGGTGGTAAGAAGACACACCCTGAAAGTCACATGGGACCAGCCCAGAACCAAAATATCAAATGTCACATGGGCCTAGCCCAGAATTTCAACAACAGAAAGAAAACTAAGTAGCTAAGGAAGTGCTAGTAGATCTTGGGGGATCTCGGTCATCTAGATGTTTCCCCCATACATCAGTAGGGTTTGGAGTGATGTCAGGAGGAGCACCCCAACCATCATCAATCTTTTCTTCCTCTTTATCTTTATCCTCGCGTTGAGGTGAGATTGCGAGAGCCAGCCACAGAAAGCTTTTGCCAGTGGAAGGCCAACCAGAGCCAGAAGCAGGCGGAGAATCTGAGGGCCACCCAGAACTGCCACCAGTGTTCCTCGGCACACCACTAGAGTGCCAGCCCTGACCAGGACGTGGCGAAGGAGAACGAGCCCGCCTGGGAGGCCGAGAATCCCTCTGAGCAGGAGGCTGGGAGTGAACCCGCGTAGAATCACTCTGTTTCCGGCCTCGAGAGGGCGACCGACCGTGGGAGGAGGAGGGCGAGTCAGGGATCCGAGCCACAGTACAAGGGGCATTGCCCCAGTGGTCCAGGAGAACCTACAGGTGAGCCACTTCCAATGCAACCTTGTTGCCTTGCACTTGAATCTGTAACATTACATTAGAACATATAACTGCTTTAGCATAAAGAGACACATTAACATCTAAATGTGAATGAGAAAAAATACAAGCATTCCTGTCTTTCTAGATATTGAAGAGGATTTCCACTCTGAAAGTGTGCCAAAGCTGGGTGAACTTAGCCGGGGTTACAGGCGGGTCTCCCAATAGAACCATATGCCACGAAAAGGGTTCAGGCCTAAAAGGCTGAAATAAATCATGAATCCAAGTCTAGAACTGCTGAGCTCTGGAAAAAAACCAAAAAAGGTGTTTGAAGCTTTTTGGCTGCCCACAAAAAGGGCAGTGAGGGCCAGAGACCCCCAAATGAACCAGTCGAGAGCCCATAGGCAAGCCTTGGAAAAGAATACACCAAGAAAAGTGGGCCAGCTTCGGATTAACAATTGTAGACCAAATGGCATCAAACCTCCTACGCCAAGTAAAGGCCGAAGAGTTAAGAAGCCACTATTGGTTCAAAGAGCTGATCATAGGGAAATGGGGTGAAAGCCACCTGTAACCAAGCCGTGGCTTGTAGCTCCTAAGAGGAGTATCTAAAAACCATTTCCAATCTTTCCACCAAGGTTTGTGTCCATGAATGCCAACTTTGTGAAGAATCCCCGCCAAAATGACGTTCACCAATTTGTCAAAAGTAGGACGATCCTGGTTTTGAAGGTTGTATTGGGTTTTACAAGCATCCCACTGCAAAATATGCATGGTAGGCTGATGGAAGAGTTGGTGCAAAGTCTGAATGCCCTTCTTATGAAATCTGAGAGCTTTGAGCCAAGGCGACTTAGCCAGGGGTTGACCATTTTGAGCCAGAAGGGGAGACCACCAGAGGTTATGCTAGTTGATGGAAAGCCCATCATGAAATCCAGCCCCGGCCCAATAGAGCCAAGGCTTGACAGTTTCCCAAGAGTGCCCAATACTTTTAGCCATAAAGGAGCCCATAATTTGAACCGGCTCCCTCATAACCAGAAGGGTTTGAAGACCAATTCCTTTCCAGGCGGGTCTGTGAACAGGAAACCCAGACTGAATACAATGCCTGAGGAGAATTTTCTAGGCTTCATCCCCACTAAGCGCACGGATAATCCATTTGAAACAGAGAGCAGTCCCTTGTCGTTGAGTGGAAAGCAAGCCAAGCCCTCCCGAATCCTTGTGGAGACAACAAAATTTCCAAGTGACCCGATGAAAGCCCTTATGGGTCTCAGTAGAGGCCCAAAGAAAATCGTGGAGCAGCTTCTCAAGCCCGCTGTAGGCTGCTTTAGAACAAGCCCAACAGAAAGAATAGTAGACGTGGGTGGCAGCCAAGATTTTAGAGCACACTTGGAATTTGTCAGCCAGCGAAAAAGGCTTGGTAACCCAATAGGCCAACTTTTGTTCAACTCTGGAGAGCATGGCTTGCCAGAGCTCCCGAGGGGAAGCCTGGAAGGCAAAAGGAATGCCCAGAAATCAAAAGATTTCACCTTGACCAATCCATTTCCAGTTATAAGTTTGAAGCCATGCAGAAGTGGGGAGCACCGACTATCTGTAGCACAAGGTTTTGTGCCATTGAATTGCAAAACCAGACACAAGACAAAAAGTATCAAGGCATTCAAGGGCAGCAACGATCGATCCTTCATCCTCTAAAAGAGTGAGAAAGGAGTCATCTGTGAAGTGCTCATTGACAAGCTACTCTTAAGAGTCCAGGAGAGTGATTCCTTTAACACATTGTTGGGAGATAACATTGGCCAGGAGATATCCAAAGCCCTCAGTAGCCAGAACATACAAAGCAGGTGCAAGAGGGCATCCCTGGCGAATAGAACGGAAAAGGCCAAAAGCAGAGGACTAGCGGCCATTAATGGAGATGCAAGCCGAGGCATTGGAAAAAAGCATACGAATAGACTGCAAAAAATGGGGCCCAAAACCCAAGGCCTGTAACATCGTAAGAATGAAAGGCCATTCAATACGGTCATATGCTTTAGCAAAATCAATTTTAATGAAGACAACTTTCTGGTTCGAACGTCAGGTCCACTCCATGCCTTCCTAAACAACAATAATGTTATCAAGAATGAACCTAGATTTAATGAATCCAGTTTGCTCGAGACGCACAATCTGAGGTAAGAGGTGGCGAACTTTTAGAGCCAAGGCTTTGGCAATGATTTTATAAGAAACATTAAGAAGCGTGATGGACCGCCAGTTACAAATATCCTCTGGATCCCCAGGCTTAGGTATGAATTTAATATTGTCTTTATTTATTAAATTACCTAGAGAAGTGTTGTGAAAGGCTTCAAGATAAACATGATACAGGTCACTTCCAATACAGTCCCAAAGCGCTTTATAAAATTCACAAAGAAAGTCATCAATCCCAGAAGCCTTGTCATCGACCATGGAGGAAACGGCTTCATTGAGATAATCAATTGTTAATAATTGATCACAGAAATTAATTTGGGCTGAAGAAAGCCTATGTGGCACAACAACAAAGCAGCTCTGAAGGGCTTGCTAGCGCATAGGCGTAGGGTCCTGAGCCATGAAAACTTGCTCATAGTGATGCATAAAAACCTGAAGAATGTCAGGTAGCTCAGAGAGCACTTGATTACCATCTTTTATAGCTTTAATGCCTGGGGAAGAGTGCATAGCACGAAAAAAACTCTTTGGAGGCACAGTCGCCAATTTTGAGCCAGTGAAGCCGAGCCTTGATTTGAGCACCCCTGGTAGAATAACTATCTCCCACTTACTGCTAGTGTCTTAAGTCCGCCACCCGGACTTGATGTGATGGGGAGAAAGGACAAGCCGTTAAGGCATCCATAGTAGCACACAAGTCAACAGTGGTGGCCTCGTAAGAACGCCAATGGAAGATAACAAGTTATCACCCATAAATGCGCAAGAAACGCGTAGTACAAATGACAGCATCATTCCACCAAACAATCCAGCCTGTAATGCCAGAAGGACGACACTCTAAATTCCACACTTGAAGAATGTGGGCTAGGGTGGGCTTGTGACAGAGCAGAGATGTGTTCAAGAAGAATTGAGTCTTACACGTGCGAGGTTGACAAGACACCCACTCAATGCGAAATTGAATTGGGAAGTGATCCGAAAGGGTCACATCCACTAACGGCTTCATAGGCAAGGCAAAGCTCTTGAAAGAAAAAAAGGATTGTTCCGAGATCATGGCATGATCAAGGTGCTTAAAGACTCTGTCAGAACCAGCCCTATAATTACACCAAGTGTGCTAGAGGGAATGAGAATGGCGGTAACCCATATTGGGATCAAAAAGCCCCAATTTATTATGCATATAGAACCACGCCTCCCTTTCACCCGCAACCCAACGAAAAGGAACAATGCCATTCTTATCGTATGCCATTTCAACCATGTTGAAATCCCCACAGAGCAACCAAGTGGCAACTAGCAAAGAGTCAGCAATCTAGCACCAAAGCAAACACCATTCCACAACATCATTAGAGGCATAAATATTAATAATCCCAAAGGAATGATTCTCAATATTGAGAAGAATCCAGATAGCCCGCTGGGAGGGGTCCACCCCATGGACAACCACATAAGGAAGCAACTGTGGGGCCAAAAGAGTAGTAGCTCCACCATGACCAGCCTCATGCAGAGTGCAAAACATAGTACTAGATGGCCAAATAGAGCGACAAGCCGAAGTAAGCAAAAAACCTAAAATTTTAACTTCCTGGAGACAAAGCACTGCAATTTTTGGATAATTCTTCAAAGTATTCCTAACAGAATACTTCCTTGAGAGGTCTGTGAGACCTCGAATATTCCATGAGAGAAAATTCATGGAAAATATTCCATGCTTGTAGAATCCCGATCCTCTTCACCCAGGGAAGAGAAGTTATTCTTCAAAAACTCTTGCGAAATCGAACCCATTTGAATAGAGGGAGAAAATCTCCATTTTTCTAGCACATATTCACCTTCTTCTAGTGGAGGAGACGGGCTGCGAAAACGCCGCTGGGTCCCCACAACAGAGGACAAAGTCGGTTGAGCACATAAAACAGTAGCAGGCTGGGGCGTGACCTTCAGCCTGGGGTGTAGAACAATAGAAGCCACTCCTGAGGGAGTAGCGGTCCCCTTCTTTGAAGGGTTTGAAACCTGGTGGGTCAATTTTGAGGCCTTGGGAGCCGACCTAGTACTAGATGACTTATTCTTCCAGTTTGTGATCGTAGTCCACTTTGTGTCCGCCTTAGCTGAATGCTCTATCAGATGAGGCTTTTCAGCACCCCGTGGCTGAGAGACAGTATAGGGAACTGAGAAAGGGCAGTCCCTGATCTTATGATAAGATGATTGGCACCGATAGCACGTGTTGGGTAGGTTAAAATATGTGATTTTCTAGGAGTGGTGAATATCCCTGATTTGAATGTCTACAGACTCTTTCAAATCCTTGGATAAATCAACTTCCACACAAACCCTCTTTTGAGGATGGGCTTGAAAAAACTTATCAGGTTCGATGCAAACAACCTTCCCCAGAGAGGAAGCAATATGGTGCAAGAAGGGCACACATGGCAAGGGCAACCCGGGAAACTCAATCCAGACTGGAACACGCATTTTGGTGTCCTCTGAGATAGCAAAATCTTGGGTCCAAGCTTGGAAAACCAACAAGAAAGAACGAACATACCAGGGTCCATGATCCAGAATAGCTTGGACATGATTGACTTCCGCAAAGTGGAACAAAAAAAAACCCTTGGCCAGGTTTTGGACCATATCAAGACGGACCCCATGAGGGACCTAGGCCTTGTTAACCCAATATTTTAGCACACTTTCGGGGGGAGTCCTCCCAATAAAATAACCCACAAGGGTGTGTTGTTCAAGCCATTGGCATGCAGAATCAAAATCAGGTAAACGTAAAACTACATCAGCAGGGGCGTCAGAATGCTTACCTCGTGAAAGATTTTCGGAACAAACTCCCAAGGGCGTTTGTTAGGTGGGGGAGCCATTAGGCTGCGCTGATGAACCACTAACACCAGCAAAAATTGCCGGGTTAGAGCCGGTTGAAGGCATAATAAACCCCTAAAACCGTAGTAAATGCGGCCGTACTCAATGAAGGAAACAATTTCCTATGCAAGAAGCGCAGTATGATGCAGGAGGGGCCACGAATGACCTCAGAAAGCACAAAACCCTAGTAGAGCTCATGCACCGTTATCAGATCCTTTTTCACTTTTTCCAATTATGATTTTTTTATTACAAATTTTAAAAAATATAAAAACGTGTATGTCTAACCATTTTAACTTGGTCAAAACTTCATGAAATTCAATTCTTTTTTTTTTAATCCTATATTATGTGAAGCATAGAATGTGACACATATTTCGGATTCAAAAAATGTGATACCGTTTGAAAGCTATAGATGTTTTTCAATCATCCTATCAATCAAGACTTTAGTCGTAATTCAAATAGAAAATGAATAATAATTATTTATTAAATTCAAAGTTAAGTATAATTTATATTGGTGGAAAGCTGAGAATCTCCTTTAAAAACCCTTTTCTTTTCATTAATTTTGGGTAAAAAAAAGGTCATCAGCCACATGGGCCATCATATCACTTAGATATCGCCACTTTTTGGCCCATCATGATCCTGCACATACCCCTCTGTGGAAGACTAGAATGGAGTGTCATTTTAAGTGCTTTGGTGACCCCTTCTGGAAGATTACAAAGAACAAATATGTTATTCCTCAGAATGGTCCCTCTACTCCTGATGAGATCAAAGAAGCCAAAACAAATATCAAGGCTACAGAAGCATTATTGGGTGCTTTGATTGATTCAGAGATGACAAATGTGATGGGTATGAAAACAACATATAAAATCTGGAAGAATATGGAAATATTGTATGAAGGAGATGCACAAGTGAAGGTTGCTAAGCTACAAAGTCTGAAAGGCAAGTGGGAAAACTTTAAAATGAGCAAAGATGAAAACATTATTTCTTTCATGCAAAAAGTAAATGAACTAGTAATGGGTATTAGATGTGTTGGTGGAATCTTGGCTAAAGAAGAGATTGTTTCTAAAGTTCTCAGATCATTGCCTACTTCTTACAAAATGAAAGCTCATGCTATTGAATAAATCAGTATAGTAACAAATGTGACAAGAGATATGTTGATTGGTAAGATTGATGCCTTTGAATTGAGTGAATTTGGTGAATCTACTCCTAAGACAAAATCTACATTTAAAGCTACTGTATCTGGAAGAAACCAACATAGATATGATCTGGGAGAAAGTTCTAGAAAAATATTCAAGTATGAAGATGAGATGAAATAGATTGAAGATGAAGAAAGAGAATTAGAAGAGATGGAAGCATTGATTGTGAAAAGAGAAGCCAAAGGACAAGATAAGTATAAAGGAAAGTTTCCTATTAAATGTTTCTCTTGCAATAAGATAGGTCATTTTGCATCAAGTTGTCTTGAAAGGTTCCTAGGTTCAAACCTAATAAGCCTAGATTTCAAAATAAATGTTATACTGAAGGTGTTACTGATGATGAATATGATAAAGAAAATGGAAATGAAGATGGATGGATATTCATTGCTATCTAGGAAGAATGTTTCTTGGTTTTGTAATTACATCTACCCTTTTCTACTAGATGTTTTTAATTTATATATAAGTATGGTAAGAAATGACATTGTTTTTTATGAGATTATGCAATTTAATTAGAAAGAGATTTTTTTTCAAATGATTTATTGTGTTTTGTAGGAGTTACACAATGAGTTGAGGCGTATTCAACTTCAACTATCTAATGTACAAGAAGAATTAAGGTATCCTCTCTCAACCTGTAGAAATAATTATGAAATTATTAGATCTTCATTTCTTTCTTTTTCTCTTGTGATTCATTCCTTTGCAGAAATATAAAAATAATAATCATTTTAGAATAAATTAGATGGACTTGACATTTTCTTATTGCTTCAAAAAAAAAGTTATTTTTTAAAGAGAAAAATATCAATAAACCTATAATGTAAGAGAAGCCATGCTAACATAATGTTAAATGCAATGAAAAGAAATAATGGCACACATCGTATAATAAGAGAATTACCTTAATCCTTTTGATAAAAAGTCCAACAAAAATAGCTCATTTATCATATTAATTCAACTCTTGAGAATACAATAAGATATTTCTACTTGTGATCAATCCTAATTTATGCTGAGCATGTACAACCACATCAATCCAAGAAACTGCTAAGTGGTATTACAATACAATAGGTATAATATTAGAAGCCAAAAAAGTACCCATAAGGACCCAAAATATCTCTATAAAATAAATATCCAACAAACCATCAATTGGTTGAATAATTAGAATAGGGGACATACATACATAAATAAGATGATAAGAGAAGCTATGCACATTGATTTCCTACACACAAAAAAATTCTCAATATTAATATATTTTGTTAATGAGTTAGCAACCTTCTCCAACAATATATTTTTGTTGTCAACCATGTCTAATAGAATGAAATGACACAACAATATAATTTGTTTAAGCATGCTAAGTAGGGTTACATACCAAAAAAATTGTACTTTAGATGTTGCAATTTGTAATATCCCCATTTTTATGTCGTGGTGCTATGTGAATTTTGGCTAGATATTGGGGTTTCTTTGTAAGCTCAAGGTGAGGTTTAGGAACTCCAAAGTTCTTGGAGGAGTCAGTTATGGTAGTACATGGTTTCTATTTGTGACATTGGGCTCAATAGGTGATAATGGTCTAAATAACACTCTTTGTAGTGTTTTTAAACTTTTGGGGTGTTCTCCAAACTTCTTGGAGAGCACATCTATTTTTATTGTCCCCAAAAATGAATTCATTCTTTCATCCAGTGGCTCAATATCATGTTGGAGCAGCCAAAATTGGATTATGAGCTATTTCAAGATTTTTTGTAATTTGGAGTAAAATATATTGATATTTCACTTAAGTTTATAATGTTCTATTAATATTTTTTGTAACTTAAGTGTAATGAATTTTTAGAAAGGTAAAGGGGTCTCCAAGTTGGATGCGTAGGAGAAATAAGGGTGTTGCAAATGAAAATAAGGTTTTATTTTAAATTAAAAGGAATTTGTGGGGAAAAGTGAACTAATTTATTATTTTAAATTAAAGTTTTCTCTCTCAAAAATCTATAAAAGGAGGCATTGGGGCTCATTGTTGTATATGTTTAGTTTTGATAACAAAGTGCTACCAGTTTGGTAATAGATTCTCTAGGCTTTTGATGACAATAATCCTCAAGAGCTATTCCAGTTTTGGAATTGAACGATATTCCCTAGCTAGACTAGTGTGGCTCCATTTCAGCAGTTACCATTGGTGCGGAAGGTGAAGATTCATTCCATGGCTTTCCAGTATGCAATTTTTTGAGGTGATGAAGTTTGTTAAGTATTTTCTATGCTATTTAGTTGAGTTTTCAGATTGATTTGAGTTTTTTCTATGAAGTTTTGTTGTTGGTCATACTTGTGCAAGTACAAGACATACCTCTCATTTTGTTGTTGTATATTGGAGAATTGAGAATGATCTTTTAGGTATTGTTTCATTAGTTTCCTCAACATGAGGTGACCAAGAAGGAAATGATTGCATATTTTTAGTTGGAATTTCTATTTTTTTAGAGCAAGCTGCCCCATATACAGGTCATACCACCTTGAGAAGAGGTGTGGTGTTTTCCTAGGGTGATTAGCCCCTCATCTCCTCAAATTTTTAGGTTATTTGATGGCGCCTAGACCTCTCTAGGCCTTTTCAAATAGTTTCATGGTGTTCTTTGGTGATTTGGTGAGATCCTTGGGTGGTGTGCTATGTACATACTTGCTAGTTTTAGTGTTTCAGAATTGTTGTCCTTCATATCAAACCTAATACAACTCATTATCATATTTTTCAAACCCTCATGTGCTTTTGGATTGAGGTATAGTTACATTGTTCTTTTTGGGTGTTGATTTCTAACTATTTGGGGTTCATTTGTGTGTTAATATCATATTCATTACATTTCAAATTTGTTAGTAGTAGTCAAATAATGTTTATGAACTGGATTGTGCTCAGTAGAATGCATGTGTTCTAACCTTGTAATGTTTTAGATGGCTATATGACCGAAATATTTAATTTCTATATGCACTCTCATTTGTAAGCACTGGATGGTAGTACCACTAGTGGGGTTGAATTTGTTATTGTTGATGTATTCACCCACTGAATAAGTAGATGATCTCTTTCTTTTTTATTTTAATTCCCATTGAATAAGCAAATGATCTCTTTCATTTTTTGGTTATGCATCCCACTGCATAAGTGGTTTGGCCAACTTGTCATCAAATGCTTCTTTCTAGCAAGTTGTAATTCCTACTAAATAAATGAATGATCTCTTTAATGTTTTATTACGCATCCCACTACATAAGTGGTTTGGTCAACTTGTTTTCTGATGCTTCTTTCTAGTAAGTTGCAAGTCTATAATTTGAAATCTTGACACCGTATTCTCTTACCTTTCCCACTTCAGGATCTGGATAATCAAACAGTGGAAGGAAGTTGATTTAGTTGATTATCATTTTTCATGTTTTGATCCTAAAAGGTTTTAAAATATTTTTTTGGGGTGATTATTACACAATCTATCATTATAACCATGAATGCATACTCATTTTTGTGTTCTTTCTATCCATAGCACATCCTCTTTGTTAGAGTGAATGGTTTTTTACTGTTCACATTTTCTTAAGTTAACCTAGGCATTTAACAATTTTTGGTTATGTATTTAATAATTGTAACTGTACTATGTCAGTTATCTTTCCCATACATACCTTCTTGTGCCTTTATAAGCATGCTTTGTACATTATTTTATCATCTCAATTCATTCCTTTTCACTTCTGGTGAAATAGCCTCTTCGTGTGTTGCTTCTCTCTTCTATGAAGGTGTTGATTTGGTCTGTAGATGTTCTTGGAAGCTTGCTCCAACATGGTATCATAACATTCATTTGTAACCCCCTTCCACTGAGAGTGTTTTCCAGATATGTGTGAGATCAAAAATTTGTTGGCATTTGAAATTTATTAAATTTTAAAGTTTCCATTATTGCAGATTTCTCTTGTTGAAGAGGGGTAGTGATTCTATGTTGAGGGGCAACCTGATTCAAAATAGAAAGGCATGTTTTTGAAGCCCAAAATCACTATTGAGAGGGCATGATTTTACTCAAAGAGGCACAATTTTTTCTTTTCAAGAGATGCAAGTTCTAGGTGGATTAGAGGCACGATTTACAATTTGAGAAGCATATTCAAAAGGTGTGATCTATAGACTACATTTTCAATTCAACCATCTCAGATTCCTTCACTAAATATTCTTCCTACTTGTACTTGTAAACATGTTGGATTAAGATTGATTGCAAGTGCAAGAAAAACGAGGTTTGAATTTAAGGTAACTAAACTGACACCACTGGCAAAGGAATAATTTTACATTTCCTCAGTGCTCAATATTGAAGACATCACCCTAGGCATTCATTGTGTTATTGTTGAAGCTAAAATTTCCAAAGAACTGGGAGCCGTGTGAAAGAGAAGTTGGTATTTGAAGGTGAGAAGAGGTCGTGTTATTTCTGATTCTCATTGTATATTTTTTGATTGAAGGTGTGAATATTGGTTGGAGATCAAGTTGGGGGGAATAGGGTTTCCTACTTTCTCACCATTCTCTTGTTGGGCATGTAAAAAAAATTCACTATTTTAAAACTCGGCTGCAAAAAACTGTCCCACATTGGTTAAAAATCAGTCATAAATAGTCTTTTTATTGCCCTACGCTTTGTCTATTGCATGAGCTAAGGCTCACATGGAGGGAGATACTGGTTCTCTTGTTGATGGAAGGATCAATTTGTTTTTATTGTGTAGAGGTGGCATGGAGATTTTGGTGGTAGCTTGAAACTATTTTGTGCAGTGCTTTCCTTCAAAGGGGGAAATTATTGCACATTCTCCACGCACGAGATTTCTTTGTAGTTTATATACAACTCTAAACCTATGGTCTTCTTAGCAATCTTGTTGTGGCATGGTGGGACTAGGAGCTTGGTCCAAGTAAGTTCTTGAAATTTTCATCATTTTGCCATCTATTGCAAGTTTTGTAGCTTGAATTTTTCCATCTATTGCCAATTTTTTGCTTCAATTTGGTGTTTCTTTGGCAAAGTTTGTTTTTTTGGGGATTGCACATTGTTGGTTTTATCCATTATGGGGATATAAGTAGCTAATTAGAATCTTCATGTTCATTTGTTCATCATGTCAGAACCGAAGATTGAACTACTCACTCCACACAACTATCACACATGGAAGCTCAGGATGAAAAAATTGTTGCAATCTTGGGGTCTTTGGAAAATGTTGGATGCCGAACAAATCGAGTTCACTAAGGAATTTGAGAATTTTGTTCATCACAAGAAAATGGATGAAGCGAAAGGATTCATAGGCCTCCACGTTTTTGATAATTTGTTGTTTCATATTACGGAGTGTACCACAACTAAAGAGTTGTGGGATAAGCTTACTAAGTTGTATGGAAAGGTCAATCAATTTAGGATCTTACAACTCGAGGTTGGTCTCACTTCTCTCTCTCCAGATGCCTTTCCCACTATTCAAGACTTCCTTGTATAGTTCAAGTTGATTTTTTCACAGTTGAAAGGTTGTGGTCATGACAAAATAGATAGAGTGTATCTTCTTGATCCTGTCTAAGTTGTGTGGTGCATTTCAAGTATTTTCTTCCACCTTCTACTCTACCATGGATGCTATGGTAGATGCTTTTCAGATGCCTTCTTTTGAGGTGTTTTGTGATTGACTAACTAGGGAGCAAGCCGAGTTGATCCAGATGGATGCTCTTCCTAAGAGTCATGCCTCAATAGCTCAATCTTCAAAGGGAAGGGTAAGAAAAAGAAGAAGCCTAAGATATATTCTCCTCCAGGCGGTGAGAATCCCTCCAAGCCTAAGGAGAAGAATGATCAAAAGACTACAACTCCTCCTTCTTCTAACTCAGGAGAATCATCTTCCCAAGTCTAAAAAGAAGAAGGATAATTGTTCCTTTTGTGGAAAGTTAGGGTATAATGATGCAAATTATTTTGTGAGGCTCACAACATTAGAGGAATCTATGAAGAAGCACAAAAATTTCATGCCTAAGTCTTTTTCCTTAGGAAATGGTCAAGCCCTTGCAACAAGAGGTTTTTCCTCTACCATGAAAGTTGGATTCTTGATTCTGGTGCTTCACATCACATGACTCATGATGCAGATCTTCTTGATTCTCTCTCTGATAGTCATACTACTCACATTATAGTTGGGTACTCTTTATAGATTCCAGTTCTAGGGACATGCTCAGTTCAGATGCAGGATGGTTGCATTGATGATTTTCTTCTTATTCCTAATATTTCACATTATCTGCTCTCCATTTATCAAATTTATCAGCATGGTTATGGAAGGCTTGAGTTATCTCCTAGTGATGTGACTATTCGAGAGTTAGAGAATCTTGAGAAGGTTGTTGCTAATGGTTTAGTTGATCATAGATCCCATTTGTATAAGTTTGATGGATTTGAGCCTTCATCAGGATCATCCTTTATTGATCATGCAAATTCAGTGAGTAAGCTTTGCTACAAGCGGTTTGGGCACCTGAATTAAAGATATGTCCAATAGACGAGCACACATAACTTGGTGATTAGTTTTCCTTAGATCTCTTGTTCTGATGGGGTTTTCCTAGGTTGTGTACTTGGGAAACATCATCGAGATCCATTTCCAAAAGGTATGGCTACACATGCTTTGACACCCCTTGAGTTGGTGTATAGTGATCTTATGTCATTTCCCACTCCTTCATTTTCAAGGGCCAAGTATGTGCTCACCTTCATTGATGAATTCTCTCCCTACACTTGGGTGTAATTTTTGAAGTACAATGATGAGGTTCTTTGTTTCTTCATGACCTTCCTTGCATTTGGGGAGAAGCAATCAAGTCATTCCCTTTAGAAGATTTGCACAGATAATGTGGGGGAGTATGTCAATCGAGCATTTCAGGATTTTTGTAGTGCTTGAGGTATTCTTCATCAGCACACAGTGCCATACACTCCTCAACAGAATGGTGTGGATGACCAAAATAATCGAACCTTATGGGAGATGGCCAATTGTATGATTTAGTCTGGGTCCATGGATCCAACCTTTAGGGTAGACATTGTCAATTGTGCCAACTACATTAAGAATTGTATGCCTCACAAGGTAGTGCAAAATACGACTCATGAGGAGCCTTGGTCTCATTTCAAGCCCAAGGTCTCCTACTTTAGAGTATTTGGTAGTGATGCATTGACACTCATTCTAGCAAGTAGGTGGAAAGCAATGAAGAAGAAGAGTCAGAGGTTCATCTTCATTGGCTACTGTGAGGATGTGAAGGGTTATCATTTGTTTGATCCCTTCACTCAATAGGTACATTTTCATCATGATTTTCATTTTGATGAGTCCTTCATTTCAAAGGATTCTCCACCACAGGCCTTTACCTCCCTTCTTCCTAATTATTCTTTAGAGGATGTTTTTTTTCTTGTTGATGATGATGATGATGTTCTTGATGATGGTATTGATATTGTTGTTAAAATAACTCCATATTCTCCTGAGCCTACACCCACACAACCTCTTTGGGCTCACAGTCTTCTTAAGGAGGTTGGTTTTCATGTAGGTGATCCCACAACTTCTCAATGCAAAGAGTGTTGTAAGAATTTGAGAGCTTGAGGTTGTTGTAGAAAGCAAGAGAGTTGTACAAGCTCGAGAGAGCCAAAGAAAGCGAAGAGAGAAAAGACCCAAAAGCTAAAGAGAATTTAGAGAGATCAAATGAATTAAAAGAATGGATTTAATACAGAGAATATGAGGGAAAAGAAGCTTCCCAAGCCGTTACAAGGAATCTTGAGACATTACCATTGAAAAAAGTAGTTGAAAAGTGGCAAGGCACTCATAAACGATTGTTTGAACATCGAAATGTCATGGGAATCTATTGTGGAACATGAACGTCTGTGTGGTGCGCTAGTGTTTAGAAAAATCAAGCTACAAAACAATGAGAATGAGAAAATCATAGGGTTTGATGCAAACCTGGTGCATGATGGTAGTTGTTGAAAATGGGTCTTGAGCATCATGAGAGGGAAAAAGGTTGATGTAGGGGCTAAAATGAGCCTACACAAGTGCTAAGGGAGTGGATACTAAAGTGGATGCAAAAAAGCAAGTGAAATTGCAAGGGGTGCAATTTGATGATATTACATTTTTCCCCCACTTTAGTGGGCATATGAATCTACACTAATATGCACACTAAAGGAAATATACTAAACATAAATAACATCATCATGCCAAAAGGATATTGTAGAGGAAGTAGATAAGCCTTCAAATCAAGGAAGTATGCCCCCAAACTGAAGACCTACAAAAAAAACATGTTAAACAAGAAAAATCTGTACGAGACAACAAGGTTAGAACATAAAAAGCCATTACATCATGAGGTTAGAACATATAAAAACACATACACACATGCACATGACAAACTAGCAAGATTTGAGTTAGCAAAGTAAAAGCAACCTCGATGTATAAGGTTGTCACAGTACTCTGGATCATCTCCAAATTAAGAAATAACATAGAAGAATTATTACATGGAGAGAATAATGTAAATTGATTTCTTCAAGAGAAGAATGCATACAAAAGATAGGGAAGCAACCAATGTCAAAGAAAGAGAAAGCATATACTCAGGATGAAGAAAATGTAGGTCTTTGATCTGATATATACCTAGATGTGAAGAGAAAAGAGATGGATATATAGGTACTCGGTCCTACAAAAAATTGAACAAAGGCTCTAAAAATTCTCGGTCCTATAGTATTGGCTCCACGGGTTCTCGGTCATACATAAGTTGAACAAAGACTCTATACCTATGCTTGGTCATACAGAGGAGACACCACAGGTTCTTGATCCTATGGGGCCTAGCATGAAAAGACTCTATAGGTGGTTGGTCCTGAAGAGTTTTATGTGAAAGTTCCTTATAGGTGCTCGGTCCTGCAAGGAAAGCTTGATACAAAGGAGCTCTATAGGTTCTCGGTCTTGTAGGGAAAGACTAATCAGATAAGCCTATGGCTACTACAAACTATGTTGCAAGGTAGTCATAGAAAAGATAGGTCTAGTCAGGTTTCCCCAAGCTAGGCATGAAGATATAAGATAGGTCTAGTTGGGTTACCTCCAAGCTAAGCACCAAGATATAAGATTTCTGACACCAATACATGCTAACATCGAATATCAGATCATATAATTAATTTTAGAGAAAAGCTTTCAAGGGAGTTCCTTCGGTAGGGAACCCTTCAAGACACCAAGGGTCCCATTCAAAGGAACCATCCAATTGAAAGATAGAGAGAAGAGATGGGACCCTTAAGAAGAACACATATCTCCAAAACAAGTTATCATTTCCCCTAGCGTACAGGGGAAGAGAACCATGCGAGATATTATTGTGTCACTACTATAGAGAGAGTATGGTTACACACAATAGTGTACAACCATGAATGAAAATGAGAAAGTAAAGCTACAAATGCCACATAAAAACCATCAACACAATAGATGGGAGGTGTAAGAACCTCATGAGAAGATTCTTAGAACAAACCAGATAGAGGAAGACCTCAATATTACTTGTTTTGTGAAGAAGAGACAATTATATTAACATTTGGAAGAGTGATGGAACCAAAATCAGGAAGTTGTATTTTATCCTTCAACTTGCCTTCCATTCACTAGTGGAATGGAAATAAATCAATGGTATGCATAGAAAGGATGTTTTGTTTTATCATGCTTGTGAAATTTATTATGTGTAAGAGGAGGAAGAGTAATAAAGTGGGCTTTGAGAAGACTCAACAAGATATTCTCTTGCTCAGGTAGAGGATGAGGACCATGAAGCAACCCTTTCTCTTGTAAAGAATATTTTTACTGCTTAGAAGAAGAAGACATGAAGATAGAAAACAATGGAGGATGAATCACTTCAAGAGAATGAGGTTGAGTGGAAATCATGTGTCAACATTCAACCATGATTTCTGTTTAGATTGTTCATTCGAGCAACCAAACCCCAAATTATGTTTATGAGGTACACATTCTATAGGGACCTAAATATCTTTCTCATTATGCCCACAACCTTTATTCCCATAGCAATATTTAGAGAAAAGTTTAAAACTAGGTCCATAACATGTTTGTAAATATTGAGGAGGAGGATTTTCACAAAGAGAATTATTCCAGCAATGGGGATTATACTCCTCTATGGGATCACCATCAGCCTTCTTGATAGGACTACCGAAACTAGTCTCTTTAACAAAAGTGTGATCATCTTCCTTAGAGGGGGAGGATAAAAATTAAGAACATTACAATTCATGTTCACATTATCTTGCGATGTAGAAGAATAATCATCTTTGATAACAAGTTTGGATGATGTTATCGGAAGAGGTCCAAGTGGATCAGGTCGACTTTATTTTCTCCAATGAAGGATTCTGTAAATTTTAAAGAACCCCAATCATCACCAAGAAATTCATTCTCTTGAGAAGAAGAGGGGGTAGAGTTAGGATTTATTTCTTCAAAAGGATCTTCTTTAGGGACATCTGCCTCAAGAGTATCCTTTGTAATGGGTACTATTGGAGTAGACACCAACATATTGGAAGACACTAAAGGGATACAATTTTTAAGAGTAGGTGCAATCGAAGCCTAAATAGTAGTAGCCATATCACATAAGTGTATGGCCTCGAGGTCAAACTTCATTGTGACTACTTGATTCTTATGAATGAACTTAATAGATTTATGCAAGGTAGATGAGATTGCACACATAGTGTGAATCCATGGTCTACCGAGAAGAAGATTATATGGTAATTTTTCTAACATAACATATACAAGGGTGGGTATGGTAATAGGCCCCAACCTCAAAGGTAAGACTATCATTCCTAGGGCTTGTCGTTTGACATTATCAAACCCATGAATAACAAGAGAAGACGTTGCAAGTGAAGTTGAATCAATTTCAAATTTAGGCAATAGATCAATGCTACCTACGTTGAGTGTCAAACCAATGTCAATGAGAGTATGTCAAATGATGATATTGTTAATTCATACTATTATCATTAGAGGGTTGACTTGCTTTTGTACTTCTTGAGGCGAGAGTTCTTGTGGATAGAACGTAATATTTGATGAATTTGCGTGAATATGAGCTATCAACGTATTAACATCCATCGACCTAGTAGGAGAGAGGATATTTTACAAGGCTTATTGAAGCATTACCTTGGTAAACCGGTGTAGACTAAAGCAAGTCCCACAATGGGATCTTAGCCAGAGTAACACAAAGTTTCTTGACAAGATCATACTCACTAGGTGCTTTAGTTGTAGGTTTAGGTGTTGAAGGAAGTCTTGGTTGAGAAGGTGGTAAAGAAGTAGGTTGATCAACATTTACTTTATTCCTTCTAGTATTATAAGTATGGGCTACCGTTCTATAAGAGGGAGCCTTAGAAAGGTTAGGAGAATCACTATTAAATGGAACAAATTCTCTTAGGAGGACTAGTTGGAGCTAGATAAATGACTGGTCTCTTAGGCCATTGAGGGGAAATAGAGACATAGATTATATTTATGGATTCCTTACAAATTATAGAGGAATCATTTGAATAAATATTCTCAACATCTATCCTTGAAGAATCTGATATGAGAGGAGATTCATCATTTTCTAATGCATCATCTCTAGAAGAGAGTGCATTGGAATCGATACGAGATTCATCATCAACCAAGAAGAGGGTTTTTAAAATAAACCAATAAAGAAGAACTCCCTAAGTTCATTCCAACAACATCTCCTTAAGTTGTCAAAAAAATCTATATCTAAATGAGAGTTTAAACTCCTATTTATAAAGTGAGGGAAAAGTTAGGGAAACTTGCATTTGAATTTGAATATTTTCTCTCTAATTTCACTTTTTTGAAATGACATTAAATTATCCACAAGAGGTTCGATCCCAGTTTTGAGCTCATAATAAAATTTTTTATTTAATTCAATCCTCAACTATGACGTCCATTTATGGGGCCTAGCCTTGATTTTTTTTAAAACAACTTGAATGACAAATTTTCTAGGCATTGGAATAGGGGAACATTTCATGAACACATCACCCCCACTTGAGTTATAACTTAAGTTATAAAATAAATTTATAAAAAGAGAACTTAAGTGATAACAATCAAATATTAATCCATCCACCATTAGAACTCATCAAGGCCATTATTGGAAAGCACTATACTGACTGAAAGAGGAATAGAGAATAGACCAAGTGCTAAAAACAAGACTTACTAAAAATAACAATTTTCTAAAAATAGTAAGTGATTCCAATCTCCAAATCCAACCAAATCGGAGCCCAATTGGAACTTACTAAAAATAACCATTTCCAAAAATAGCAAGTCTATCAGAAACTCAAAAAACCTTCACAAGGAACAAATTAGGACATTGCATCCCCTAACCATATCCACATAACATAGGGAACTTGAGAATAGGCTATTGGAAAAAAGTATACTAAGCTAGGTGCAAGATGTAAGGAAATTAGAGTAGCAAATTTTTTTTCCTACACCAATCTTGAGAGGAGATATTATGCAAACTTTAAAACTGATCTAACAATTATAGAAAAAATAGAAACACATTCATAACAAAAAATAAACAATTTGAACACAAGATATATGTGGGTAAAACCCTTTCGAGTGAGAAAAACCCACACTCCAAAGCTTTCTCAATGTATTTCAAATCCAACAACAGGATTACATACACTTGTAGAGCAAGTCTTTTACAAGAGTATAACTAGTAAAGAATTCTGGAAGAATTCTGGCAGCAATTCGACAACATAACAATACCTCAAAATCAACACACAAACTACTCCTCAAGCCTTCAATTTATAGACCTCTGGCTATACAAGAAACAATCTATGGTTTACAAAACCATGTGCAAAATCTCTCATGAGGTGTATTACATCAAAAGGAAAGATTTTGTTCTAAAATTAGGCTCTCACATCCACAATATTCTCCCTAATTTTTGATCCTCAAAGATGTCATAAATTTTTTCATAATATCTCTTAAATTAATCCTTCCATGTATACTATCACATGGAAATATTTTGACATCTAATATTTCTATTTTCAAAGCACCAACAATGTGTAACTACTGTAGGAAAATCTTAAATGAAAATAAATCAAATCTATGGAAATAGCAAGGTTGAGACACCTCATTTCCAACATTCTCCCACTTGTCGAATACCTTGTGAAAGCGAAGGGAAATATACCATCATGGATCAACTGCTAGGGTCGAAAGGCCCATAGACTCAGAACACCACCTAAATGTTTTTGTGCTCACGGGCTTAGTTAATGCATCTACAACATTCACCACTATCTCTACCTTTTTCAGCTTCACCCTTCCATCCTTGACCATTTATCTCATGAAATGATATTGAACATCAATGTGTTTGGTCCTGGCATGAAAAATCGGGTTCCTTACAAGGCAGATTGCACTCTGACTGTCATAATAAAGTGTAACTACACCCTGTTTCAATCCAATATCTAAGCCAAATTGATTCTTTACAGACATGAGTAGTTTTCATGTACTCTGCCTTAGTAGTGGGCAAAGTGACCACAACCTGTTGCTTTCTCATCCAATTGATTGCATCACCATTTAGAGTAAACACATATGCATTGGTGGACCTTCTGCTATCGACATCACCAACCCAATATGAATCCACAAAATCATGAATACTCAGGGAATGTTTCTCTCCTATACCATGAAAACATATAGCATACTCTGTTGTACCCAAGAAATATCTGAAGACCCTCTTAACTGCATCCCAATGCACTCTTCTAGGATTAGACATAAAATGAGAAAGAACTCCCACTGCTTGGGCAATGTCAAGTCTTGTATAGGCCATAACATACATTAAGCTTTCAACTGCACTCTGGTAGGGCACAATGCTTATGTCTTCCATCTTTGATGGGGATGTAGGAGATTGTGAAATAGAGAGCTTTGTTCCCAATTTAACAGGAACACAAAGTGGTTTATAATCATGCATGTTAAACATTTGTAAAATTGAACAAACATACTTACTCTGGCTTAGCCATAGCTTTCAATTTTCATGATCTCTTATGATCTCCATCCAAAGTATGTGTTTTCTACACCAAGATCTTTCATTTCAAATTTCACAAAGAGCTGAAAACAATTATAGTAATGAAAATATAATCTTTTTGCCTAAGCAGTAATAACAAGAAAATTTCATCCACCCCTCATTTTTTGAATTATATTTTTCCACAATTTTTACTAGGATTTCATTTCGTATTTGAAACCTACAAGGAATTGAGTACAAGCAAAAATATGGAGGTTAAATTAAAAATTTAATTGTTTTTATAAATTATAGAGAAAATAATATATGTTTTGTTATTAAAAAAATTTCTTCAAGTGCAAAGAATGTATTTTTTAAAAATGGACATTTATGTTTGGTACAATGAAATTTATATACATAATATTTATTTCATTCTTCTCCAATATAATGTGTTTTTTTTTCTTTTTCTTTCTAGAACAGGAAAGTTTAAAGAATAGCCAACTTATGTCCCTTGCTCAAGCTAGTCAACATGTATTGATAAGCACAATCTTTGGACTATTTTAATACATAATTTTGTTTGGGATGTTTACACTGAATTGATTGCATCAAGATTACTGATTTATCTATTGGAATTAAAGATTTATCATAGTGGATTACACTTGCCTTGACCAATGGGGGGAGACAATTAATCACGACCTATTTCATGGATGTCTACCAAGAGTCAACAAATTCTCCTACATGAAGATCCTAACTTGATATTATCTCAAAGGTTCACTTAATTATTTTACAAAATGGTTGTAGAATTATTATGACGTTTTTCATTTGTGTTAATGTTATTTCTATTAAATGATAAGCAATTAATCATATGGATATTTTTTAATTTTGTAGAGATGTCGATCCTGTAGATAACCACCTGACAATTCCTCCATGATATGTTCTTGATGGTAGACATTCTAATATAGATGAAACTTCAACCCAACAAGAAACATATTTTAGTGAATTAAACCGAGGCACAGGATTAAGATTGTAATTGGGCAACCATTTCTCTCAACTACAACACCAGTACAATTATTTTCTTGAAGATAATAAATTAAAGATGGAGATGGATATGAATTTGCAAGCCACTCCCATCTACTTCCAAAATCATGGCTATGAAACTCCTAGAATTGCATTTCATGGGTTACCTCAACGATGACTTGCATGTTCCAACCATGTCGTCATGTCTCTCTTTGAGAAGCATCCATTTTCTCAGGTAAGATATTAACACCATGAAATGAACAATATAAGTGGAATTTCATTGCCATCATTTAGATTTTTTTAAAGCTTATTTACTTACACATGTTTTTTGCCTTATCATATGGTATCAGTTGCATTATAGTATTGATCTAAATTGTAGCAAAGCTTGTGTCTATTTTTTTAAAATCTTAAATCTTAGAAAATAACATTTCTAGCTACTATAAGATGTGAAAATCATATTGTATTTTCTCACATAGGAATATTAAGCCATTTTAATTGTATTTTTTTTGATAAATATCTCTTTTTGCAATGTGAACATAAAATTTCTCTTTAAAATTTGTAAGATATTAAACCATTAATTGAATTATTTAAATAGAATTTCATTATCATAATCTAGATTTTCTTAAGTTCATTTACTTTTACATGATTTTTTTGTCTTATCATGAGTAGCTCAAGCCCTAGAGTTACATTATAGTATTGACATAAATTGTTGTAAAACTTGTATTTTTTTTTTTCAAATATTAAACCTTAGAAAATGACCTTTCTAGCTATTTTAAAATATGAAAATCATACTTATATTTTCCCACTTTAGGAATATCAAACCATTTTAATTGTAGTTTTGGTCAATAAATACTAATTTTGTTTTTGTAATGTGAACACAGAGTTTATGTATGATTTTTCAATAGCATAATGTACTCAAATTATAGTTATCATGATTACCTTAAGACTTTTATTTTGACTCTTAGTACTCATCTTTTGTCTCTAATCATATCCCTACCTTAAAGATGTGTATGGGAACATCTCTAGATAATAGGAGACTTAAGTTGACATTCTTAGACATCTCCCATAATATTTCAGAAACTAGGAAATGTCTTATATACAAGTAATCAATAGCAATGTAGTATAGAATTTTTATTTTGTTAATAAGTGTTTAAGTAGAGGTGATGAGAGAAGATAAGCTATGAGTTTTTCTTTCTACTTGTAAATTTTGTGTATCCAAGTAATGCATTACTAAGAAGAAAAAATGATTTTGAAATTTTTATTATTACAAATTTGATTCATATTTCTAATTTTAAAAATAAAAAATATAGAATAAATCAATTCTCTGTAGTTATTAGTTTATGCAAAAATACCTATAAGATCATCCATATGTTATCAAACTGTTTATCTATCCATTGTTGACCATATGGATTAAATAAGACTATCCCATTTAATGAAGTCTATGAGAAAATAAATAAATATATATTTTGAACAATCTTATGCATATGATCTCTAACATTAGATTAGAATTGTGTTGATGAAAATTTCATAGAGCCCAAAGTTTTTTATTTGATCACATTTGAGAATTGTTAACTCGGATAGTTTTTGAGATATGTTAACCATTCATATGTTTAATTTTTTTCTTATTTATAAATTATTTATAAATTTTTAATTTTCATTTGTAAGTCTTGTAATATTTTTATTTTGATGAAGTATATATATATATATTAAAATATTTGTATTGTGGCACTTTTTCAATACTCTATTATTCTACTTAGTAAAATGGTGTCCCATTTTTCATCCCTCAAAATAGAGACATCTCCTATTTTGAGATGGCTATGGTTATTGCAATGAATTCTTGTAGCTTCTTTGGTTGGTTTGGATTTTATTTATTTATTTTATTTAAGTAGTTTTTGCTTCCCATGGTGTTTTAGCTACCCTTCTTTGCTTCTTTGCTCTCTATACTTTCTTGTTCAACTAATCTAATTTGGTTAGATATGGAAACTGATATAAATATATTATATTTTACTTCATGACTTAAAAATCTGTACTAAGGTATTGAAATGTTACTTGGAGTTCTTAAAATTGGTTGTATTGCTTTTGCAACAACAATCTCTAACTATATTAGATGGTTTTTCAACATGAATGCACCAAAAAATGGACTCTTCAGGAGATCAAAGCTCACTAGATGCTTAGAGACTTGTTTATTGTAATACCCCTCCATTTTGTTCCTTATTCGGTTTGTTTTATGTTATGTTTGGTTGCAATTACTTTGATACTAGATACATTTTGTTATGATGTTTTGTTTGCTACTATTGAGCGACAACTATTATTGTGTGATGTGTTGATCTAATTATTGTTTCACATGCATTATGGATTAATGATGTTGTAGAGTTAGATGAGACGTTATTATGAGACTATTGGAATTATAATGGAAGTGTTAGTTTCGATGAGTGTATTGGTAAAGAAGACGGGTTCACATCACTCGCTTGCGAGCGCCCTACGAATCCATAATTCCTTCTTCACTGTGTGTATTATATGTTGGATATATTATATGATGTTGTTTACTTGGTTGCAGGATTGAAGGTACATGACATCGACTCCACCTGGGTTCACAGGTTTGAGCATGTCGATCCAACGGTTAAGTTGAATGGGAGATAGTAGCTAGGTAACATGTGTCAAGTCCACGCCCTAGCCTTAGTGTGTCGTCAGCTTTGGTTGTTGAGTCATAGTTTACCTTATTTTAATATTATTTGATTCTGAAAGGTGCGTATTTATTTAATCAATATTTAAAATAATTGCATTTAAATCATGTTGATGGTTATTTAATTTAAATAATGCAATGTGGATAAAAGTTTATATTTAAATTAATTAATTATATTTAATTTAAATTAATTATATTTAATTTAAATTAATTTATTTAATTAATTAAATTTAATCCAAGGGGGTTGAATTTAGTTATTAAATAATTAAATTAATTAATTAAACGTGATGCAAGAAAATGAAAGGAAATAAAAGAATTAAAATTAATTCTGGAATTTAATTTCAACGTGTGGGAATTAAATTAGAAATTGTAATTAAATGTTTATTTGGGAAATGAGTTTCAACTTTGGAAATTAATTTATTATTTGAAATTGCATTTTAAATTAAAAGTGGGTTTTTGAAAAATTGAAATTAATATTTAATTTGCATGCAATGTGAATTAGGGTTGTAAAAATTGAAATTGAAATTAATATGTAATTTGCATGCAATGTGAATTAGGGTTGTATTAGGTATTTTTGATTTATAAAGAATGCATGTTTTAATTTTAGGGCAGAAAAGATTTTAGAAAAATTCATTTTTACAGCAAAGAAGAAATTTTGGAAAATTTGCATCAAGAAGGGTTTGAAGAGAGTTTTGATTGTAGAATTGATTGGAGGAAAGATTGTTTGCATTTGTTGGGTTTTGGATTGGATTTGTTGGAGAATTGAAGAAAATTCAAGAAATCTTTCGAGAAGGCTTGCAGCAGAAATTCATCTCTTCCTGTAGCTTCTTGAGCCAGGTTTTCTTTTGTGTTTTTATTGTTCTTGATTGTTTTTAAAATAGTAGTGATTAAAGATTTGTTTGTTAAATCTGTTTTAGAAAATAAATTTGTTGTTAGAAGAAAAGAATCAAATAAATTTGCAGCTTTTGTTTTGTGGAAATTCTTGAGTGAAAATTGTGAAAACCTAAGTTGAATTTAATTTGTTTGAGAAAATCGATTATTTTGTTTTGGATTCAAACATAGAGATTGAGCAATGTTTTTAGAATGTTTTTAGAAAATGAAACCCTCTGTTTATTATTAAAAATTGGATTTTAAAATCCGCAGGGTAGTTATATTTTTTATGGTAAAATGGTCTGGTTGCGTTGCATATAACTCCACTTACACAAACTGGGTTGTCAGGAAATTTAAAGGATTTTTGCATCTTGAATTTTTCTTATCCCTGTAAAAAAATCGCAAATACCCAGATCGTAGTTGTTTAGTTATGCTTGAAACACGAGACTGCTGTTAAGTTATTTTCCCATGACTGCTCTGATAATAAAATAATAATAAATTGATATTTATAAATGTTAATATTTTATGTATTGTTATTATAATATTATAATATTATTTAATAATATTTTATACTATAATTTATAATATTAAAGTATTATATTTATTTATATTATTTTAAATAAAATTTGTATATTAGATTAGTGGAAATAAAATTATAAACATATGGGGAAATTATTGTTTATTCTAAAATTGCATTTTAAAGTTTAATTGAAGGAGTTAAATATATGATTTAAAGAATGCATAATTTAAGATTTAATTGTGAAATTTAAATTCATGTGTAAAAGGTCCAATTATTAATTTGATTTAATTGGAAAAATATATATATGATATTGGGTTATAGTCCAAATATTGATCTTATTTTAACACAATAAGTTATGGAAGAGACCAAATGTTAATTTGATTAATTTTATAATGATTTAATTTGCAAAGGCAATTGGTTATTTAATTTAAAGCGAAATGTTTTGAGTTATAGTTGAAAATACTTATTTTGTTAAAAGCAATTAGAGATTAGTGTAATTTCTCCCCTATCTGAAAAGATGAATTCTTAATTCAGTTTTATCGATATAATGAATTACGTAATGAATTGAGAAATGGATTTAGAGTATCCAAATGTAGTTTCTTCTATTGCTTTCAATGATTATGTCTTTTGTGTTTATGCTTTGAGAATGGGTTGAATACCTGTTAGTTTACAAGTCTTCCAGATGGTCTGTTGTTTGTGAGGGTTGTCGTTGTGATGTCAACCTGTTGTGAATTCTCTTGATAGTGCATGAGGTTGTGTCTATGTTAGTACCCAATTTTCACGAATGGGGATGTTTGCATCTCCTTGGTTTAGGAGCGGATTATGGGATCTGTGTCTCCTTGTATGGAGTGACCTTGTTATGTGGTTTCATCTTGTTGCCTCCTGAGAAATGAGTGGTTTTTGTAATGTGCGTCTACTAGTCGGGAGTGGTTCTGTTATAGATGTTACCTCCAGTGTTTGGAGATGGGTTCATCTTTGTCGCCTCTTGAGAAAGGAGTAGATGTGTTATCTTGTTTGTTGCACCTTGGTTCCATTAACATTTGGATGGTGTGTGTGTGTTGTCTAGTAGAAGAGTGGCTTGTAATGGGGGCCGACACCCGAAGTGGTGTCAAGGATAACTCATTGTAAGTTATTTAATCAAGTGATAACTAAAACAATACTTAGATGATTAGGATGACACTCTATCTAAGACAACTGTTGTTAATTGTGTTATGTGTATGGTTCGATGAACATACTTGATTAATATTATGTCTGGAAGCAATGTGACCTATGTCAGTGATGTTGGATTTGTACTTGTATGGTGATTGAGTTGTACTTGTTAGTTCATTTGCTTGGTTATATCAGTATGATTCAGTATGAGTCTACCTTTGGTTAGTGGTTGTAGATCTTTGTCCATGTTACCTTGTTACTATATCCTAGCATGGAGGGTGGGCCTTCGAGTACCGCATTGGTTGGGTGGAACATGCACCAAAACCGTTGGGTCCCCATTGATCTTCAGTACTTGGTGACGAGACATCCAGATGGACGGCTCGAGTTCTTGTGTTATTCTTGCTTTGTAATATTCCAATTTGTATAAGTTATTTTACCCCTCTTATGTTTATGAGGTGGAATTCTGTAATTGTAATCTTATGTACTATTGTCTCATTCTAGGAATGAGTGTTGTAACTATTGGATTAAGGTAATGATTATGAGATGGTATCTTGGTTGAATATCTTATTATGTTATGTGGTATTCTTATGATGTATGATGTTTATTTTATAAACCTCATAATGCTTTGGTTTATGTAAGATGTATGTGTGGGTTTAAGTAATCTTAACCTTGTAGCCTTAGAGGTTGTTGTTAATTAGTAAGTGAATGTGTATGTTATTACACTTTATAAAAAAAAAATTGGTTCACTTAAGTCGTTAATTACAACTTCCTTTAGGGTTACTTGGCGGGGCATTACATTTATCCATAGGTCACTTCAAGGTTCGGAGGTAGCTTGGATAAATATTTTTTTAAAAGGTTTTGCAAGTACTTGTTGCAGTTTGTGCCTTGTTATGTTTTATTTTGTGTAGTACATTCATCCAAAGAATACAAGATTTTATTGCAATATAATGCTGATAATATTATTATTTCGAAGATAAAAGACACATTTTCACATAATATATGAAAATAATGAAAGTGAAAAAAAGAGATTTTTTTAATACCTTGTATATGGAGTGCACAAAAATATGCTAAGAAATGCAAAGCTTATGGACTTAATACATAAATAGATTTTTTTCCTATTCTTTTGCAATTGTCTATGAGTGGAATATTCTCATGTATACATTTAATTAAACATCATTTTCCTAGATTTTGTGTAGGCTCATAAGTGGGAGTTTTTAATGTGAAAGAAATTATCGAAGCTTTAACAAGAGTTGTATGGCATGCATGTGGGAAATGTGAGTTAGGAAAATTTTCTATCTAGATAGATAATTTCTATTTTTTATTTAGATCAATTGAATTTCACTTGATTTAGCACACAAACTTGCATATTAATCTTTGAGCTCAATTTTTTTTTTTTTTGACGTAATTGAGAAGTGTTCTAGACATGGTATAAATAGATTGCGATAATATTTATTATTTTTTATTTTGAGATGAATATACCTAGATTTTTTTCACAAATGTAGTAAGTCTTGAGGACACATTATTTTTAGTGGTGATTAAAAAATTATTTTATATCAATATTTTTCTTAGAAGCTAGACCTTATATTATAGTTCTGAATCAATAATTGTTTAAGCAAAAAATTTCAAAGGTGACTTGACTAAAAAAAGGATATATTTTCATCTTTTGTGTTATAATCACTTATATGTACCATAAAAGAGTATAATTCATAATTGTGTGATATTTATTAATAAGACTAATCAATTTGAACTTTAGATCTATTGACTTGCTTTTCAAACTTCTTTGTAAAGGTGATTGAACTAAAAAATTGTTGTTATAAACTTGTAAAAATCTCTCTATATTTAGAAATGATTTGTAAACAACTTTACATTAAAAATATAAGTGGAAATGAACATTTGCAAATTTTTTTTACAAAATTCTAAAGCATTTCAAACTTTATACAATCTTATCAAAATGCAAATGCAATGATTGAGGATTATGTTTAAGAGTGTATTTGAAATGGTTTCACATGATAAAAGATCATTGTGAATTCTTTATTATGATGGTAAGCATATATCATTGCCAATGAAATATTGACATGCTTAGAGGCAATTACATGAATAATAAGTTTTAATATGTTATAATGGCGTTAAAGAATTTCAGAAATGATAACTATTTAAAATTATGTAATTTCATTTTAAAATGGAAATTTTTAAGCATTTTAATAAAAAATAATTTATTGAATAGATCGTTTACTGTTATTGACATTGTTGTTTAACAATACTTGCATAGTAATAAAATGTGTAAAATTCTCACAACACAGTCTTAGTAAGAATTCAAGATTACTAATTAAATAAATGTCTTTTATGATAAGAATAATGTACACAATATAAACATAGTATAATGTAATTACCAGTAATGCTATTTGGAATTTTAATATCATATCTATAATACATCTTAAATTAGAGTATAAGAAATAAGTATTCCGAGTGATAGATTTTCCCATGGAAGCTGAATTCTTCAATATTATACTAATTGAAGTGATAGAAATACAATGATTCAGATTTGAAGTCTATAGCTCCTCATCACCTGTTTAAACCAACATATGGCATAAAGAAATTGATTAATTTGAAGAAGTTTAGATTCACTTAGCAGAAAAAATATGTAAAGCATGGTAATTTCTTAATAAAATATAATTCACTTAGAAAATAAATTTAACCACGAGCCTTTAATCCAAAATTCATCAAGATGAGTTAAACTCCTTATTTCTCAAAAAATGAAAATAATAGATCTGTCAGGGAAAATATAGAAATAAAAAATAAAACAATATAACATCACAAAATTGCGATAAACGGCATGCATTTGTTTGATTGATTACAGATTTGTTAACATGAAAAAGTAACTCAAACCACACTTTTATACAGTAAAACTTCTTCATTGAAGATGCACTTATTGGTGATTTCATATGTTAAAAAATAAATCTCCACATATTGATTAAAATACCGTACAAAAGATGAAATTTTAGTAGAGATGCATTAAAAATTGATTATATGTAATGAATTCGGCTGAGATACATTGACTTTACATATAATTCTGGAGATGCAGTGATTGAGGCCATGCCCACCAAGAGAGCGACCTCCCAAATAAGCGAAACCGAAAGGATGGTAATCTCCCAAAGACAAATAAAAAGAGTGGCAGCCATTGGAGACAGCACAGAGGACTCACTCACTTTAAATATGAGAACCACTTCTCATCTATACCTGCCACCTTTTGGGTACTTTCCCAATCTCTGTTAGAGACACACACCTAAATCATAAATGCCACCATCAATATGAGCAACTTTTGCCATCAGAAATCATGAAATGGGTGAATTCAAAATGAAAATCTTAATAAAAGTAATCAATTTACTTTTTGGTTTTAACAGAAACCCAGATTTGAATTCAAAAGGAAACCATTAATGATGACGATCAATTTAATTTGGAATTTAACAGGAATCCAGATTGAATTTTCTCCGTCATGGAACCAAAAAATGTTCAGAATCATTGTAATAAAATCGATGCAGCGTGAGTACTTGGATTACTCGAAGAAGAATCCTCTGTCAGGAATCTTATCCCGTACGTCGAGATACAAATTCTGTGACAGAAACTCTGCCTTCGAATTCTTCCCATCATAACACTATTCCAACTCCTTCAAACCATTCCAGCACTGCGCACGCCCCTTGATTTCAACCTCCAAATTAAGAAAAGTACCACCCACAGATTTGGAGGAAAAATAATTTCTCAACATACCCAACAGATTGAAGGACACATGAGGTTTGGGGAGTCTTGTCATTTTTAGCTAGCTTCTTGTTTAGAGATGGTACATTGCATGAGAGACACTAGTTTTTTATTTGTACCTCTTCTTAAAGCAAGGGGCTTGACAATTTTTTTGTTCGTGTGGATAGTTGAGTATGTTTGGATCCACAAGAGACATGCTATATCTATGGATAGTTGAGTATGTTTCAACCTATAGATATGGATATTTGTAATTGTGGATGGTTGAGCATGTCTTCATTCATTTTTTCTTTTTGGTATAGATAGTTGAGTATGCCTTAATTCTCAATTGGAGCATATAAAAACTGCAATTTCTAGAGTATGAAACATAAAAAGAATTTTTTAGCTATAGACTTTGTTTTGAGAAAAATAAAAATTCTAATCTTTTTTACATTGCTTTCAAGGATGTCTATTGTGTAGATCTTTTCAAATTCTACAATTTAATAAAAAAGAGTTTCATTGGCCTTCCCGATCAAAAGTCATGGCCTTTAGAAGTTGGGTTTTGTGCATTAGAAATGTATAAACATATAGAACATAGAAAAGAGTTGTAAGAGGGAGTTATACTCATTGACCAACTTATGATGCATGCTATGAAAAATCATAAGACATATTTGAATAGACATAATGAAGATAAAATGGTACGTGTGGGTAAGTGAGTGAATTGCAACATACTTATGATAGGTGAAAGGAATATCATATTTTTATCTCGTAAACTCATCTTGGGATTTGGGGGTGGGTTTCTAACTAGGTATCTAGGAGCCACATTTGTGGGAAGTTTTAACCTATAGTGCCCCAAGCCGACATGCTCAAAACAAAACCTAACAAAACAACTTTTTTTCTTATACAACAACATCAACATTGATAATGCAACAATGACATGTTGCACTTGCAAGGAAATGTGCACATAAGTATCACAATGACACAATGACAAGAACAACAAGACAACTTCAACATTGCATAAGAAAGGTGGAAAAAATGGAAGATTAAGAAATCTTAGGATAAATCCACCATGATGAACATACAAGACATAGAGAGGACAACACCTACACAATGATCAATTAACTAACCATGATCATTTTCTCTTGCAACACCACATTAGGATATGATGAGCGAATCATCAACCTCCAATCCATACCTTGACACACTAAACAACTCTAAACATAGAGGAAAACCTCCACAAGAGGTTGCCTACCCAAGGGACACAACTCATCGTAAAGAAGAATGATGACGAGTCATTTCTAAACAACCTCATGCTTCCCAAGGCATCTCGTCACAATGCAACAACACAAAATAGAAGAACTACTCCTAAATCCCCATGACTTATGAGGAATTTTGAGGACACCAACAAGGCCAACCAAGAAGGAATATAACCTTCCCAAGACTTCACAAGATTAGGTGCACAATATCCCTAACCCTAGGTCTAACAATCCGGTAATCTTGAAAGAAGGCACACAAATGAGGCACGAGAAGCCACTAGTACTCAATGTCAACATCAAAGAATAAGAACAAAACACCATTGAACCCCTAGGACCATGAGGAACAACTTCCATTTACATGCTTTTCCCATATGATGCCTGGAAATCATGAGCAAAGATCAAGTCTTGAATTAGAGGAAACTTGATTAGGTTTTTGAGGGTTCTAGTGACTAAAAAGATTTAAATGAGAAAAATAAAAGGAATAGAAATTATCTAACAAAGGGAAATAGGCTTAGAAAACCTCTATCTATTAGTGGTTAAGAGGATTTACATTTTGGTTTTTGTATGGGGAAAAGTACACCCCAACAAAAAACCAGGTCGCCCCAATAGGTTACTAGGATACCTCACCCAATACTAGGTTTCCCAACATACTACTAGGCCACCTCAATAGTGTTTGATAGTTTTTTAAAGACTAGTTTAACTTAGTGTTCAATAGGGCCACCTAGATTCAAGATCAAGCCACCTAATTGTGAAATTTGACTCCTAAGTTCATTTTAAACACCAATTGAAGTGTTCCTAAGTTTATTTTAGCCATTCCACATCATGATAATTTGATAAACATAAGAATTCATGCTTGACACCAACACCAAGACATGTAAATGAGAAAAATACTCTTTTCTACTATCAAGTTTACACCCATCTCAAGGAGAGATTCTTAATCATCAATACTACAATTATGTGAATGAATAATTTTATAAATGTAAGAATAAACTAGTAGAACATGGTACCATGATATTCCTTGATCCACAAACATCTAATCCCAAATGGTTGTTACCATGCTACCCAACCTTGTGAAATCAAACAATCCACTCCCACTATGCTAGGAAATAGTCACATGGGCCACAAACACAACACTCATGCTAAAAACATGGGGAGAGGGCTTACACACACATCATACACGATGAAAAAAATCCATGAACACATCATATAAATACTCATCCAAACACAAGATGAATCAAATACAAATAGGATCAAAACAATATCTCATTAGGCAAATTTTCACTAATTTCACAATCCGCATTGGGCCAACTCACTAATACCATACAAGGAATCATCCTTTGGAAAAAATCACCAAGGGCATAAAACATAGGATAAATCATTGCAAGGGTATCACAAGGATTGCCATTGGGCCAACTCACCAATGGCAGACCATACACACAAGCCACTAGGGTAAGGTGCTAAAGAGCTAGTTAAGAAGTGTCATTACAGTGCTCAAATGTATGGCACCCAAAGAACCTAGCAATCCTTTCATAAAAATGAGGATACTTGATCTTACAAGACCCAAGCTCCCTGAGGTGACATGTCTTCCCAAACATCCTTAGTTTATACTAGCATTCAAGGCATGAGAGGGGCATATATTATCTTCATTAATTAATTACTCGTGTTTCCTTAATTATCACTTGATTAGATGAATCCCCACCCATGATCAACCTTTCCATTTGGGTCAGTGACACATTGGGAGCCACTCCCATAATACTCTCTAGTACCTTATTCCTAGGCTCTTCACACTCTCCAACGAGTGGCACAAAAACCAATGCAAAAATCCAAAATTTCCAAATTCAATGAAATTTTTTCACATCTATTATCACTTTTCATGAAGTACCATATTTTCGAAACATTCAAAAACATCCTTTTTCATACAAACCATTCAATTTTTCATAATTTTTTACAAGCCAAGAACTAGGTTTTTTCCCAAATCCACCATTAAAATTTCACCAAAATTTGAAATTTGAAATATAAAAAATCTAAGAATTCCCTTTGGTGGGAAAATCACCCAAAACCCTTTTTAAGCTATAAAATAAACATTTTACTCAATTCCTGAAAAATTAGACATTACGACCCCATATTTTTAAAAATTCTGAAATTTTAAATAGATCTCTACATTTAACCAATCAAATTGAAAATAAAAGGAAATGGGAGGATTCTACACTCCCTTAATCATTTTCCTACAAATTTTTTTGAAGAAAATTGATCAAATGGATTAAAAATAATGAAAATACCTCAATGCCCTCCAAAATTTGAAATGAAAAGCCTATCAAGCACACCAAACAAGGACTTACAAAAACTAGCAAGCATAATCCCCTTCTGAATCCTATCCCAACGAATCTAACATTGTCAAATTTTGATACTAAATGCACTCCCAATCAACAAATCTCGAAACTTGTCTTGAATGCTTGCTTGAATCATAAAACCACCATCACAAATATTAGCTCACAAACACACATGATGCATGAAGACTTTGACATGATGCTTGAATCTTGAATGTAGCTCCAAATACTTGATGATTTTCTCTTGAATTCTCTTGAATGAATAATTGAAGGCTCTTATATTTCTTGAACTTAACTTACTTGAAATTGCTTAGATGAAATTATGTGAAGTAACCTTGTATTTATACTTAAATTTTCAAAATTAAAACACTACAAGCCAAAATTAGATCTAGGATAATAAAATCCCACCAAGAATTTGATCTAGAATACGTCCTAGGTTAAAGCGAGACTCATACAGCATGTTGGGCATATGATTCCCAAAGGCTTAAACCCGATACATAGATTCCAAGAAGTGTAATGTTCAATGTCTCATTTAAAATTAAGTCCCAAGACCTAGGTAGGACCCATACACCCAAAGAGGCGTATGAGTCCTAGATCCCTAGATCTGGAACACATAGCCACAAATATTAAATTATGATTTTTGATTTGTTAAATGTTGGGATTATCCTTTTAAAATGCATTTAATTAGACATGTGGATGCAAAATGAGGCCAATTAAGGCATAAATGAGAGAAAAATTAATAGTTAGGGCCCAAAAAAGTGTGAAAATGTAAAGGGATACATTATTCTACACTATATTTAGCCCCCACTTTAGTGAGAGGATGACCTTGCATCAAACTCACACTAAAGTAGACAAATTCACATCAAGAGGGGTCCAAGTGTACCAATGTTAATGAGATAGGATGACAAAAATCAAGAGGGATGATGAAGCCCCTAGGATCGAGATCCTATGGAAAACCAACATGGGCACAAAGGAACACACATATGAATGATGTATGCAGCAACAACAAGATACCAACATACTCTATCAAAGACATAAAGAACGAAAGATAAAAAGAGAGATGAATCAAGTCTCGACCGTTTGTCCAACATGATGTGGATCAAGCCTTAGCTACTTGTCCAAAAGAAATTTTACAGGTGGAACACGATGTCCACTATGCAATGCATGTTCACATGGGCTAGTGAAATCCGGTATCCACTATGTGAGCCCCTAGAAAGGTGAGATACACATGCATGGAGTCGGTATGTGCTCACACACACAAGAAAGTGGCTATGGGAAAGTCATGCCTATGGTTGGCTCCCATATGTACTAACCATAAAAAATCTATACCTCCTGATAACTTTGATAAGGTGCCACACAACATGAACAACAGGATCCATGAAGCGAGCAAAAAATTGTATGCTAACACCCATGAACAAACATGATGGATCCACTGGTAGAAAAGGTGTGTTATGCAAGGTGGCCATATAATGGTTTTTGGAAATGCGACATAGTGTAAGGTACATCCAAAGGGGGTTATGCTTAGTTCATGTAAGGTATTAACTTAGAGAGAAACGTGCCTAATGTCTCCAAGAGAGGACCAATCAAAGAATAAAAGATTCACAACTTAGGGAATGCACTTCACTTGGAATTTCCACTAAGAGGAATATAATATTCTAAGAGAGATCATGCTCTTGAAGGACATCACGCCCAATATCATCATCAAGAGAAAAAAATATCACATGAAGTAAGCTGACCACACAATGAAATATGAGTTGTAAAATCCAAAAGAATAATGCCAAAGTATGCCCCCAATTTAAAGGAATTGCTAAACACCATGCTATGAGAAATTAGTTTAAAGTAGAAAATGATAAATGCTAACAATAAAGATGACACGAGAGCTTATTTAGAAATCCCCATGTCACACATATGTTTCCAAATGAAGCTAGGTCATGAAAAGAGGTTTCCCCAAAAATGAAATCCCAAAATAACACACAAGGAATCCACGGATTCGGGGCCAATATGTCTTTGCTACAATGTTGTTAGAGAGTTCAGAAACATCATCATTAGTCAAATACTCATGGAATGGGAAGAATGACACAAAGAGAGAAAAAAAGAAGAAAATATTTTGGGTCAACATGGAAGAGACCTAAATGCCTTGATGCCTTGCATCATCCCAAAAAGTAAAAGACAAGACAAATGATATATAGAAGAATGTAGATAAAAATGAAGGAATGAAACAAAGATAGAGATATATAAAATAAAATGGTACATGAGATCACATTATGCACATGAAATCACACACATAACATGAAAAAATAATATGAAGATAAGACTATTAAGAAATATTCGAGTCAACCTATAGCAGGTCACCCGCATCCCAATCTTGTTCATCATATGCGGAAGGCGGACAACTAGCCAAAGGGACAACAATGAGTATGGTACTAGGAGAATAACCAAGTTCAATATTTGGTGAGTCACTCTTTTTATGAGGATTATCATGGTTTTTATCATCTAAGCTCATGGAAGAAGAAAACATTAAATTCAATTCATTATGCACTTCTTCATCAATTTTAACAATCTCATCATGATCATCCAAGTTAATCACAATGAGAGGTCAAATGATATGTCTAAAGAAGGTGCTAGTCCTTGTTGTAGTTGCGATATATGACCTTTTTGTTGTGGAAAAGAAGGAGACTCATTGCGTATTGCTTCACTTGAGTTTGAGTGTTGATTTTTGTTGTTGTTCTCTTCATTTAACTTTCTATCAATAGAACCACATTTACACCTATGATCTCTAGCATTTTTGTTTCTTTTGGTAGTATTTTCAAGTTGTGTTCGTGTAGGAGTGGGTTTATAAACCATAGGTTTCTTTTCTTCCTTTAGAGGAGGAATGGAAGGAACCATGGGAGGATGTTCAACCACTTTCTCTTTAGCTTTGTAAACTTGTTTTTATCTTAGGAGACACAATATGATTGTTTTGGTTGTCTCTTGGTCATTTGTAGGAGATCGGAAAATGGCCTGTCTTAGGTTGGTCTTCATTAGTTGGAATGGCTTTTGGTTCAATCATGGTTTCATCAAGGATAGGAGGCTCAATCATAGGTTGAGGCATGTTTCAAAGGGATAATTCTACTATTCATTTTTCCTTGAACTTTTGATAGGATTTGAAAAATAAATCCTCATGAGGTTTAATAGGTTCAATAGGCTTGGGCCAAAAGAAATCCAATGAAAACTTCGCACGAGAAGATACAGGATTAAAACCACTATGGTGTACAGTAAATATCTCTTTTTCAAAGGGAAATTTTAAACATTTATGCACAACTAATGGAAAAGCTTCCATGGAGTGTATCCATGGATAACCAAGCTTCACATGGAGTTGATCCAACGTTGGGTTGATGGAGAATGAGACATCTAATTGTTTCAGTAAAAATTTTGAAGGAAGGATGATCGAACCTATCATAGGGAAAGAAAAACCATTATGTGTTTTTATCCATGCTTTTGGTTTATCAAATGTTTCTTGATAGAGTTCATGCACAAGTAAGAATTCTCCAGTGATCACATTCTCTCCACTAACGAGATCAAGTAATATCCCATTAGTGGGCTTGTTATTGATTTAACCGACTATGTAGAGAGGACCATCAAGTGCCTTTCTAATTATATCTTTTGATGACAAAGCAATGTCAAGAGGTATTTTAATTTGGCCCTTACAAGGTTGAATTTTGATCAATCCAACCATATTATCCATATGAACTTTTTCATTAGTATCCATGTTGTCATCATCCGTGTCAACATTCATCACATCATTCTTAGTTTTACTAGCTTTGACAAATGAAATATTATGATTTAGCATGGGGTTTCTAAAGATGTGTAGGTTTTAGTTGGGAGGGGCAACAAATTTATTACCTCGATCATTGACACCACCAATTTGAATATGATTGGAATCAATGAGGTCTTTCACCATGTGTTTAAGATGCTTACAATGTTTTGTATCATGTTCATTTTGATGGTGAAAATAACAATAGTAAATTGATGCAAATTTTTGAGGTAATGGGTTAGTAGGATCAAGAGATTTAACGAGAGGTAAGGAAATCAAGTTCTTTTCTAGAAGTTACAACATGGTGTTTTGAGGGTATCAGGTAAGGGAGTAAGTTTCCTATTCAGATCCCCAAATGTAAAAGTATTTTTATTCTTTATAGCAGCCACTTGGGTATCAACATGTTGGGCTGGTTGAGGGGGATATATTTGAAGAAAGCCTTTATTCTATTTCCTAAAAGACGGTAATTGTTTTGGGTTGCGGATTCAGACCTTTCAGGATGGCTAGAGGTGGGTATATTTCATGTCTACTAACCTAGTTTTGATAATCACAAAGGGTAGTACACAAGTGTATGAAGGAAGGGAATTTCATCATGCCAAGTTTATGTTGCATATTTTTTTGTAATTTCTCAATGAACATTCATTGAAGGTGAGGATCAAGAATATTTATGTTGATTTAGAATAAGGAAATTAGTAGCATGAAATGAATTAAGTAACCAATTGATCATATTTTTATTATATCTCATCAAATAAACTAAGGTCATATAAGGGGTCATGTGCAGTCAGAAATGGTTGATAAAGGCCTAAAAAAGTTCATTGAATGAACAAATTGAGTTATTTTGTAATGAGGAAAAAAATTCTATAGCGGTATATTTTAAGGACCTAGGGAAATGTTTAGCCAACAACTTATCTTCAAGGACGAAATCACTGCATAAGTCAGTTTAAGTGGAAACATGGTTAGAAGGATATCCTTTCCATCAATATTTCTCAAACCTAGGAATCTCTATACCTTGTGGTATTGGTGTTCTTAATATCTCCAAGGATAAGGGATTACTTCTGGCATAGTATGAAGGTTGCCCATTTTGATTTTGGTTTATGGTGGAAATTTTTCATTGAAGGGATGAAACATTTTGTAAGAGCTGGTTAAGAATGGAATCATTGGTTGTGTTTTGGGATGAAGGTGAATATGATGGAGGTGTATAAGTGTTTAAGGGGAAAGTGAGTGGAACACTTATAGGAGGTAAAGTGGTAGGAGATACGATGTGAGATGCCATAAAGGTACAAGGATTGCTAGTGGAAATTTACCTAGGGTAGGAATGACATTACTAGTAGGTTGGTGTAAGTAGTAATAGAGGCAATGGTTGTAGGAGGAGGGATTTGAGTTCCTCCTTGAATTTTAGCATTTTTCAAAGTTTGAGCACAACTAGTCATTGAGGTAAGATGTTTTCCAAAAATATGAGCTAAGTTACGTAAAATATCTATTCATTTATCACTTTCAATCATTCTATGTATATTATCTATGGTAGGAATAGTGGTGTTGGAAATGTTTTTAGTACTCACTAGGTTTTGTAGATGTGCTAATTTTTCATGGATTTGGATTAGGTTTTCTTGAGGGACACTAGTAACCATTATTTGAACATTTGTCATACTACTTGAAGGTAAGGAGTTGTAAACAATATGGTCGATACCTAGTGCACTAGTGTCAACACTATGAGTGAAAGATATATATAACCCAAGATCCATGATGAGTGTGCTATTGCAAGATGAACATGAGTCTCAAACTATGCCTCACTATAGTATTAGTAATAGGACACCAAGTTGTAAAGATCATACAAGGGTCAATCAAGGAAGGATAATGAATTTGAGATAAATGCAATGAACCCAAGATAAATGATATGTTTTATTTCCAATTCTTATGTTTACAAATGCACTTGAAGTGAAACCAATTTTGAAAATATTGCCAATGACAATAATTTTTCAGACTAAAACAATATTCTAAAGACAACAAAGTGAAACACAGATGATAAGATTTTAATGCTATAAAACACATATTGAGACCTAAACAGGGACTAATATGCCTAGTTGGGCACATGAGTCCCACTTAGGGTTTTTGGAAGGTTTAAATAGTGAACAACAAACATCACAAAATACCTAGAAATCTGGAGAAAAGACCTGTATATGGACTAAATCGCCCAGGTGGGCGAATGAGTCCCAAATTAGGGTTTTTAAACCGGATTTAACAAATTCTGAGTTGATTTTAAGGTGTCTAGGTGTATGGTAAATTTATGTTTTCCATTAAAGATTTCCAATAAAATTCATTGATGCAAAACACAAAAAATGCAACCTATATGCACTTTTCAATAATGCAATATTTAGAAGCCCTAAATGCAATTCAACTAATGAAAAGTTAATGCAAGCTAGATCTAGGACTACAATGTTCTTGAAATAAAAAATTCAAGGGTCCAAAGGTCCGGTTCACCAAAATGAACACAAGGGAAATAGGTATCCACCTTTGGGAGATGCAACTTGGACTTATTTCGTGCTTTAGTTCATTAGGAAACCAAGATCCCTCAACCAAGTGACTCAATTGAGCGATGGCTAGTGGTTTCCTAGGGTAGTTGGATGGGGGTTCACCATTAAATGAAGCTTCAAAGGAGAAATGGAAACACTTATGCACAAAACCATAGAAAATTAAAAGCATGAAATCAAATTGATAAATAGAATGAAACAAAAAAGTACCTGGAGGAGTGGAGAGGCAAAACAAGGTCTAAAAACCATGAAAAATCATTTGTTTGAAGTAAATTGGGACTGATACTCCAGGTAGAGTGATTTAGTCCTGCTATAAGGTTTTTGGGTAGAATCCATAATATTTTGGTGACTAATTAGGATCTATAGAAAGCTGGCCAAAAAGGCTGTACTGGGATTCATACACCTAGTAGGGTGATTTAGTCTTGTTACTAGGGTTTGACTAATATTTCTACAGCACCTAGTGATCTTTCGTAGCTTCCTTCTTGTCCGATCTTCGGGTCCAAAAGTCTGAATTCTAGCCTATAAGTGAGTTTCTATGAAGATGACAACTTCTTGAAAACTTTGACAACTTTTGCAACTTTTTCTTCAAAGGATCTTCAAGCTCCAGTTCACCTAGATATGCAAACACACATCAAGAGAGATTTTTTTTGTTTGTTAGGGAATAGGGGTTCTCCTTGGTCAAACCTTGTTTTAGTAATTAAACCTTGAAATGAAATAGAAAAGCATGAAGGAATTATGAATGAACAAATGTCATATTGCAAATCACCAAACCTTTGAAGTGAAGGTTGCAAAATTGTGTGAAATGGCTTCAATGGATGCAGATCTTGACTCTTGATTGAATCTTGAAACTTGTCTTAAATGCTTTCTTAATGAATCATAAAACCTACATCACAAATATTAGCTCACAAACACACATTATGCATAAGACTTTGAAATGATGCTTGAATCTTGAATATAGCTCTAAATTCTTGATGATTTTCTCTTGAATACTCTTGAATGAGCACTTCAAGGCTCTTAGATTTCTTTCTTAGCTTACTTGAAACTACATAGATGAAATTATGTGAAGTAACCTTGTATTTGTACTTGTTTATACTTAATTTATTGAAATTACAACACTACATGCCTACATTAGATCTAGGATAATAAAATCCCACCAAGAATTTGAACTAGAATAGGTTCTAGGTTAAAGCAAAACTCATATGCCATGTTGGCCATATGATTCCCAGAGGCTTAAACCTAGGGCATAGATTCCAAGAAGTGTAATGTTCAATGTATCATTTAAAATCAAGTCTTGAGACCTAGGTGGGACCCATATGCCTAGAGAGGAATATGAGTCCCAGATCCCTAGATCTAGAACACATACCCACAAATATTAAATTATGATTTTTCATTTGTTAAATGTTGGGATTATCCTTTAAAAAATGTATTTAATTAGGCTTGTGGATGCAAAATAAGACCAATTAAGGCATAAATGAGCCAAAATTTAATACAGAGGTCCCAAAAAAGTGTGAAAACATAAAGGGATACATTTTTCTATGCTATATTTAGCCCCCACTTTAGTGAGAGGATGGCCTTGCGTCAAACATACACTAAAGTAGAAAAATTCATATCAAGAGGTGTTCAAGTGTACCAATGTTAATGAGATAGGATGAAAACAATCAAGAGGGATGACAAAGCCCCTAGGATCGAGATCCTATGGAAAACCAACATGGGCACAAAGGAACTCACATGTGAATGATGTATGAAGCAACAAAAAGATACCAACATACACTGTCAAAGACATACAAAAGGAAAGAGAAAAACAGAGGTGGATCAAACCTCGATTGTTTTTCCAACATGATGTGGATCAAGCCTTAGCTTCTTATCAAAAAAAACATTTAGAGGTGGAACACGATGTCCACTATGATAAAAAATTCATGTTCACATGTGCTAGTGAAATATGGTATCCACTAGGTGAGCCCCTAGAAAGGTGAGATACACACACACATAGATGATATGTACTCACACACACAAGAAAGTGGCTATGGGAAAGTCACGCCTATGGTCGGCTCCCATATGTACTAACCATACCAAAGCATTACCTCCTGATAAGTTTGATAAGGTGCCACACAAAATGAATAACATAATCCATGAGGCAAGCAAAAATTTGTATGCTAACACCCATGAACAAACATGATGGATCCATTGGCAAGCAAGGTGTGTTATGCAAGGTGGCCATATAATGGTTTTTCTAAATGCAACATAGTGTAAGGTACATCCAAAGGGGTTATTCTTAGTTCATGTAATGTCTTAACTTAGGGAACATTTTTCCTAATGTCTCGAAGAGAGGACCAATCAAAGAATAGAACATTCATAACTTAGGGAATGCACTCCGCTTGGAATTTACACTAAGAGGAATATAATATGCTAAGAGAGATCATGCTCTTGAAGGACATTATGACCAATTTCACCACCAAGAGAAAAACATATCACCTGAAGTAAGAAGACCACACAATGAAATATGAGTTGTAAAATCCAAAAGAATAATGCCAATGTATGCCCCTACTTTAAAGGAATTGCTAAACACCATACTGTGAGAAATTACTTTAAAGTAACAAATTATAAATGCTAACAATACAGAGGACATGAGAGCTTATTTAGAAAGCCCTATGTCACACTTATGTTTCCAAATGAAGCTATGTCATGAAAAATGGTTGCCCCAAAAAATGAAATCCCAAAATAACACATAAGGGATCCACGAATTCGAGGAGAATATGTCTTTTCTACAATGTTGTTAGAGAGCTCAAAAACGTCATCATTCCCCAAATTATGATGGAATGGGAAGAATGACAAAAAGAGACAAAAAACAAAGAAAATATTTCGAGTTAACATGGAAGAGACCTAAATTTCTCGATGCCTTGCATCATCCCAAAAAGGAAAAGACATGACAAAGAAAAGATAAAGGTTTATGACATATAAAAGAATGTAGATACAAATAGAGGAATGCCACAAAGAGAGAGATATATAAAATGAAATGGTACAAGGGATCACATTACACAAATTCAATCACACACATAACATGAAAAAATAAAATGAAGATAAGACTAGTAAGAAACACTCGAGGCAACCTATAGCAGGTTGTCCGCATCCCAATCTTGTTCATCGTATGTGGAAGGAAAAAAACTATCCAAAGGGACAACAATGAGTGTAGTACTAGGAGCATCACCAAGTTAAATACATGGTGAGTCACTCTTTTTAGGATGATTATCATGGTTGTTATCATCTAAGCTCATGGAAGAAGAAAACAATAAATTCAATTTATTATGCATTTCTTCATCAATTTTAGCAATCTCATCATCACCATCCAAGTTAATCACAAGGGTAGGTCGAATGATAATGTCTAAATAAGGTGCTAGTCCCTATTGTAGTTGTGATATAGGATATTTCTATTGTGGAAAAGAGGAATATTCATTGCATATTGCTTCACTTGAGTTTGAATGTTGATTTTGTTTGTTGTTCTCTTCAATGCTTCATTTAGCCTTCGATCAATAGCACCACATCTACACCTATGCTCTCTAGCATTTATGTTTCTTTTGGTACGATTTTCAAGTTGTGTTTGTGTAGGATTGAGTTTATAAACCATAGGTTTCTTTTCTTCCTTTAGAGGAAGAATGGAAGGAACCATGGGAGGTTGTTCAACCACTTTCTCTTTAGCTTTGTAAACTTTTTTTATGTTAGGAGGCACAACGTGATTGTTTTGGTTGTCTCAAGTGGTCATTTTTAGGAGATAAGAAAAAGGTTTGTCTTGAGTTGGTCTTGGTTAGTTGGAATTTATTTTCGTTCAATCATGGTTTCATTAAGGATAGGAGGCTCAATCATAGGTTGAGGCATGTTTTGAAGGGATAATTCTAAAATTCATTTTTCCTTGAACTTTTGATAGGATTTGAAAAAGAAATCTTCATGAGATTTAATAGGTTTAATAGGCTTGGGCCAAAATAAATCCAATGAAAAATTCTCACAAGAAGACACAAGATTAAAGCCACTATGGTGTACAGTAAATATCTCATTTTCAAAGGGAAATTTAAAACATTTATGCACAACCGGTGGGAAATCTTTCATGGAGCGTAGCCATGGATAAACAAGCTTCAGATAGAATTGATCCTACATTAGGATGATGGAGAATAATACATCTAATTTTTTTATTCCAAATTTTAGAGGAGGGATGATCGAACCTATCATAGGGCAAGAAAAACCATTATGTGTTTTTATCCATGCTTTCGGATTATCATATGTTTCTTGATAGAGTTCATACACAAGTAATAATTCTTTAGTGATCACATTCTCTCCACAGATGAGATAAATTAATATCCCATTAGTGGGCTTGTCATTAATTTATCTGGCTATGTAAAGAGGACCATCAGGTGCCTTTTTGATTATATCTTTTGATGAGAAAGCAATGTCAAGAGGTATTTTAGTTTGGACCTTACGAGGTTGAATTTTAATCAATCCAACCATATTATCCATAGGAATTTGTTCATTAGTATCCATATTTTCATCATCTGTGTCAACATTCATCACATCATTCTTAGTTTCACTAGCTTTGATAAATGAAATATTATGATTTGGCATGGGTTTGCTAAATATTTGTAGGTTTTAGTTGGGAGGGGCAATAGACTTATTACCTCGATCATTTACACCACCAATTTGAATATGATTAGAATCAATGAGGTCTTTCACCATGTGTTTAAGATGCTTACAATGTTTTGTATCATGTTCATTTTGATGGTGAAAATGACAATAGTAAATTGATCTAAAGTTAGGAGGTAATGGCTTAGTAGGATCAGAAGATTTAATGGGAGGTAAGAAAATAAAGTTCTTTTCTAGAAGTTGCAACGTGGTGTTATGGAGGGTATCAAGTAAGGGAGTAAATTGTCTATTCAGATCCCCAAATGTAAAAGGATTTGTGTTCTTTATAGCAGCCACTTGGGTATCAACATGTTGGGTTGGTTGAGGAGGATTTGGCTAAATAAATCCTTTAGTTTGTTTCCTGAAAGGTTGGTAATTGTTTTGGGTTGCGAATTCAAAATTTTCAAGATGTCTAGAGGTGGGTATATTTCATGACTACTAGCTGAGTTTTGATAATCATGAAGGGCAATACAAAAGTGTATGAAGGAAGGTAATTACATAATTCCAAGTTTATCTTGCATCTTTGTTTGTAAGTTCTCAATGAACATTCATTTATGGTGAAGATCAAGAATCTTTATGTCGATTTGGGAATAAGGCAATTGGTAGCGTGAAATGAAGTCAGTAACCAATTCAACATCCTTTTTCTTACATCTCATCAAATCAACTAAGGTTATCTTAGGGGTCATGTACACTTGGAAATGGTTGATAAAGGCTTCAACAAGTTCATTGAATGAACGAATTGAGTTATTCGATAATGAGGAAAACCATTCAAAAGCGGTATCTTTCGAGGACCTAGGGAAAAGCTTACCCAAGAGCTTATCTTCAAGGAAAAAATCAATGCATAAGGCGATGAAAGTGGAAATATGGTTAGAAGTATCTCCTTTCCCTCCATATTTCTCAAATCTAGGAATATCTATACCTTGTGGTATTGGTGTTCTTATTATCACCAAGGGTAAAGGATCACTTCTTGCATAGTATGAAGGTTGGCCATTTTGATTTTGGTTTATGGTGGAAATTTTTCATTGAAGGGATGAAATTTTTTGTAAGGGTTGGTTAATAATGGAATCATTGGTTGTGTTTTAGGATGAAGGTAAATATTATGGAGGCATATATGTGTTTGAGGGGAAAGTGAATGGAACACTTATAGAAGGTAAAGTGGTAGGAGATATGAAATGAGATGCCACAAAGGTACAAGGATTGCTAGTGGAAATACCCATGGTAGTAATGACATTACCACTAGGTTGCATGGTTGTGGTAACATGAGGGATGGTGTAAGTAGTAATAGAGGTAATGGTTGTAGGAGGAGGGATTTGAGTTCCTCATTGAATTTTAGCATTGTTCGAAGTTTGAGCACAAATAGTCATTGAGGTAAGATGTTTGCCAAAAATATGAGCTAAGTTACACATAATCTCTATTCATTTATCACTTTCAATCATTCTATGTATGTTATCTATGGTAGGAATAACAGTGTTGTAAATGTTTTCAGTTCTCACTAGGTTTCGTAGATGTGCTTATTCTGCATGGATTTGGATTAGGTTTTCTTGAGTGACACTAGTAACCATTGTTTCAACACTTGTCATACTACTTGAAGGTAAAGAGTTGTCAATGGTATGGTCCATACCTAGTGTAGTAGTTTCAACACTACGAGTGAAAGAGTTAGATAACCCAAGATCCAAGTGACTCAATTGAGGGATGGCTAGTGGTTCCTAGGGTAATTGGATGAGGGTTCACCATTAAATGAAGCTTCAAAGGAGAAATGCAAACACTTATGCACAAAACCCTATAAACTTGAAATCATGAAATCAAGTTGACAAATAGAATGAAAAATAAAAGTACCTAGAGGAGTGGAGAGGAAAAAAAAAAGGTCTAAAAACCATATAAAATATTTTCTTTTAAGTACAATGGGATTGATACGCCATGTAGGGTGATTTGGTCCTACTACAAGGTTTCTGGGTAGAATCCATAATCTTTTGGTGAGTAATTAGGATTTGTAGAAAGTTGGCTAAAAGGCTATACTAGGATTCATACACCCAGTAGGATGATTTAGTCCCATTACTAGGATTTTCCTGATATTTCTATAGCCTCTAGTGATCTTTCGTAGCTTCCTTCTTGTCCAATCTTTGGGTCCAAAAGTCCGAATTCTGGCCTATAAGTGAGTTTTTGTGAATATGACAACTTCTTGACAACTTTGACAACTTTGACAACTTTTTCTTCAAAGGATCTTCAAGATCCAATTCACCTAGATCTACAAATACACATCAAGAGAATTCTTTTATTTTGTTAAGGAATAGGGGTTTTCCTTGGTCAAACCTTTTTTTGGTAATTAAACCTTGAAATAAAATAGAAAAGCATGAAGGAATGATGAATGAAAAAATGCAATGTTGCAGCTCACCAAACCTTTGAAGTCAAGGTTGTAAACTTGTGTGAAATGGCTTCAATAGATGTGGATATTGACTCTTGATTGAATGCTTGAAACTTGTCTTAAATGATTTCTTGAATCATAAAACCTACATCATAAACATTAGCTCACAAAAGCACATTATGCATGAAGACTTTCAAATGATGCTTGAATCTTGAATGTAGCTCCAAATGCTTGATGATTTTCTCTTGAATTCTCTTGAATGAATACTTGAAGACTCTTAGATTTATTTCTTAGCTTACTTGAAATTTCTTACATTAAATAATGTGGAATAATCTTGTATTTATACTTGTTTATTCTTAATTTCCCTAAATTACAACACTACAAGCTGACATCCAATCTAGGATAATAAAATCCCACCAAGAATTTGAATTAAAATAGGTCATAGGTTAAAGTGAGACTCATATGCTAGGTTGGGTGTATGAGTCCTAGAGGCTTAAACCCGAGACATAGATTCCAAGAAGTGTAATGTTCAATGTCTCATTTAAAATTAGGTTCTGAGACCTAGGTGTGACCCATACACCCAGAGGGACGTATGAGTCCTAGATCCCTAGATCTGAAACACATAGCCACAAATATTAAATCCTGATTTTTCATTTGATAAATGTCAATATGGTCCTTAGAAAAATGCATTTAATTAGGCTTATGGATGCAAAATAGGATCAATTAAGCCATAAATGATCTAAATTTTATTAGGGAGGGCTCAAACAAGTGTGAAAATGTAAAGGGATACATTTTTCCACACTATAAATATGATTCTAATTACACAAACACTAAGAATTAGCATATTCTTTGTCATCTACTCCCTTGTACATTCTATCAAGGGTTCATAATGAACATGATAGGGAATGAACATGATATAGCATAGGAATAAATTTTTTAAATATTCGGAATAGCCACCATAAAGATAAAATACAACCCAAGAGGGAGAATTATGAATTTCAACAAAAGAATAAAATGAGCCAATCAAAGCACTGAATCAAATGTGACCAAGGGCAACAAAATAGATAGGAGGAAAAAATTGTTGACTAGACAAGTCATAACAAAATTAAAAATTCAATATCGATCCATAATCAATGATTAGAGAGTTTATCAATAACCAAAATAAAGCATCAAACTTGGAAAAAATGATTACATGAACTAAGTGACTAATGTTAGCCACATTTAAGCAAGTAAGGGCTGCACAACACCTTGGGAGTACAACATCTGGAAAGTTTGCTAGATAGAGTATGCTCAAACATTTAATACAAATATAAATCACCAATTTCACTCAATCATGCCAATAAGAACCACACTAACCAAATTCAATTCATCTAGAAATGATCACATTATGATGCAAGAATGCATATGTAGGGTTTAGTATGACATCCACAATTTCTATCCAAACAAGGTTAGGGCTTCACCAAATCACCAATTTCACAAGGGATTTATAATCACAATAATGACACACACATTACTTACATCACGCATCACTACCAAATGATAAAACAAAATTGCATCCACATCATTCATATGGAGAAAACATATCGAGGCTCTAAGACAAACCAACATAATGCTCCTAAAAGAATAATTTTATTTAAAAATTAAACATACACCCCGTGCAAGAGGGAATTTTTTTTCCAAATAACAATCTAGGCTCTCACAATAATCCTAGGGATAATATAATTTAGGGACATTAGTCATTGACCCAAATATTCTATTATGATAATGAAATATTTCATTCATGCACTAACATGATCACTTCACACATATGATGCTGCTCCATTAGGAATAAAATGCATAATGAACTGTAGGAAAAATTACTACAAGATCACATCTTTACAATTAAATCATATGAAATACACCACATTTACTTTCAATGCATAAGTTACATAAGACATTCACAATGCTCAATCATGAGCCAAGATAATAACACCCAATTTCAATCAAATACATCAATATGCATACATATAAAGAGAACATGCAAGCATAAAAAATGTCACTCAAGGTCCACTACATATTCACACTTAACAAAAATTAAGACATCAAGATGGGAATCACATATTAAAGCACTCCTCAACAACTCAATGATCTAGCTCACCCTCACTAGCAAGAATTTCTCAAACATATCATGCTAGGGAAAAATAAAAATAACACCTGCTACCAACATCACACTAAAACATGCAAAGACCCAACCATAGCCCTCAATAAATGAGAAATGCACCAAAGAGTGATCATTCCCTGTTCAGGAGACTCTCAACTAGGGGTATCTTTCCATCCTTGTCACACGTGTTAGGGCCTAGGAGGCACTCTTACTCCTCAAACACATTACATAGTTTGGTTCACATTGAACACTCAAAAATTCCACCCAAGGCACCCATGCAAGAATCCAAACATTGACCCACCAAAAAAAGCACTTGAGAAATCACATACGAAGCACCAAAAACCACATGGAAAAGAAAATGAACCAAAGATCCCAGTGTTGCAACCTAGCTCTAATACCAAATGTAATGCCCCAAGTTGATACCCTCAGAACAAAACCTGATGGAACAAATTTTTTTTGTAACAATAAAAACACTAATAATACAACAATGACATGTTGCACTTGCACAAAAACATGCACACAAGTGTTGCAACAACACACGAACAAGAATAGAAAGCTAAATTCACCATTGTATAAGCAAGGTGGATAAAATGAAAGAGTAATGAATCATGGGATAAATCCACCATGATGAACATACGAGAGAGAGAGAGGAAAACACCTATGTGATGATCAATTAACTAAAAAAACCTACATTCTCTTACAACACAACATCGGGATAAGATGAAGGAATCATTAATCTCAAATACACACATAGACATACTAAAAAATCTAAACATAGAGGAAAACCTCCATAATAGGTTTCCTAACCAAGAGGCACAGCTCACCACAAAGAAGAATGATGACGGGTCACTTCTAGACAACCTCATGCTTCCCAATACATCTCATCACAACATGAAAAAAAACAAGAGAAGAACTACTCCACAACACCCCATGACCTGTGAGTAATATTGGGGACACCAAAAATGCCAACCAAGAAGGAATACATACTTCCTAAGACATCAAAAGACTAGGTGCACAATCTCCCTAACCCTAGGTCTAACAACTGGGAAACTTTAGAAGAAGGCACACAAAATGAGGCAAGAGAAGCCACCAATCCTCAACATCAACATAAAAGGTTAAGCACAAAAAACCATCAAACCCTTGGGACAATAAGGAACAACCTTTGTTTGCATGGTTCTTCCATACATAGCCTCAAAATGATGAAGAAATATCAAGTCCTAAAACATAGGAAACTTGACTAGATTTTTTAGGGTTTCTATGACTAAAATGATCAAAATGGTTCTAAACCAAAAGGCATAAAAGCTATCTAACAAGGGATAGAGGTTGAGAAAACCTCTATCTATCAGTGGTTAAGAGGATTTACATTATAGTTTTTGTATGGGGAAAAGGTCACCCCAACATAGAACCACACCACTCCAACTGGCTACTAGGCTGCCTCACCTAATACGAGGTCACCCTAGCATACAACTATATAACCTCAATAGTGTTTGTCAATTTTAAAAGACTAGTTTAACTTAGTGTTTAACAGGGCCACGTAGATGGAGGACCATGCTACCCAATTGTGAAATTTTACTCCTAAGTTCATTTTAAACACTAAATGAAGTGTTCCTAAGTTTATTCGCACCATTCCACAGTATGATTATGATAAGAATAAGAATTCATTCTTGACACCAACATCGAGAGACACAAATGAAAAAAATACTCTTTTCGACTATCAAGTTTACACCCATCTCAAGGAGAGGTTCTTAATCATTAATATTAAAGCTATGTGAATGAATAAACTTCTAAATACAATAATAAACTAGTAGAACTTGGTACCATGATATTCCTTGATCCCAAACATCTGATCCTTAATAGTGGTTACCACACAACCCAACCTCGTGAAATCAAAAGATCCACTCCCACCACCCTAGGAGATAATCACATGGGCCATAAACACAAAAATCATGCTAAAAAATGGGAGAGGGCATGCACACACCATACATGATGAAATCAATCCATGAACATCATATAAAAAATCATACAAATACAAGATTGAAATGATGAAAATGTGGTTCGGTGCTGGTATATGGTTTTACGACATAGAGCACACCCACTTTTCCAATTTCATTCAAGGATAACCCTAGAGATCTCAATGCAAAGGAGAGAGAGATCTTGCAATAGGGATGTCCTGGGTTCACAACCAAGCTAGGGCTTGGAAAAACAAATGAAATGCAAGATCTAATGAAAAAACCTAGTGATGCATGAAACTTGAATGAATGACCCAAAAATGCATATAATAAGAATAGAAAGTTGTAAAATCAAAAGTGTGCACTTGGAAACTTGTAGAGACTAGAAATGATACAAATCCTAAAATTTAGGCCTAATGGGACTCATTCACTAATCTGGGTGCATTAGTCCAAGATTAGGGTTTTTGGATAAAGGGTATCCAAATTTGCAAAAATCTCAAAATTGACATAAACTGGGACTCATTCTCCAATCTAGGTGAATGAGTCGAGTTAGGGGTTTTTGGAGCTTTAAAATCTGAATTTGGTTTTCAATGTTTTCTGTAAGCTCTCAAAAATGAATGGTTCTATGGAGAAGAACCGTCATTTCTGGACCTCAACAATGGAGCAGTTTCAGATTTAAAAGCAAAAACTAGAAATGAAACTATTCTAAACTACCAAAGATAATCAAAATGCTTCCAAACAAAAACCAGTCTCCATTGGCATCCTATCACCAAATTCTTGTTATGCACATTTGCTCTCAGATTTTTGCAAGCATAGATGCATCAAGAGGCTATTAGTGAATGGAATAAGAAAAGCTGTGAAGATATGTGCATGTGCAAGATTCGTGTAGGGGTCAAAATGAGAAGAGAGTCCTATTTAAATAGGAATCTTTAGGGTGAATGCAAGTTGTGGAGGAAGTATGGGATAAGAGATTGGCTTGGAGGAAAATATCCCACATGCATGAGATGGGTAAGATAAAATATTGAAATGGATAAATGCAAGTAGGTGGTAAATGAATATTTGTGATATTTTAAATGAATATGCAAATGCATGAAATGTGTAAATGCACTAATGTATTAATATTTTATGGTAGATAAATTATTATGAAAATAGTTTTAACGAAGTGATTATGGACATGGGTTTTGTGAGTATAATATTTGAATGGAAATGCATAAAATATGAATCTGAGATGAATGGATAAATGGAAAGATTATTAAACGATTTAATGATATTTTAGTGATTTATGCCTAAATGGTAAATGATAAATGATCAAATGATTTAATGAATAATGCTTATAGATGCCTATAAATGCTTATGAATAAATGGTTATAATATATGGATAATTGAATGAAATGTGAAATTATTTTAAAATGATTACGAGGACATTTTTATGTGTCTACATTTTGCCCCTCTTTGAGACAATGCAGCTTGTCACGTAGTTTGAAAGAAAAAAGATTGATCAACTAATACATGCCCCAGAGATATCCTGGTAAGGATTATGATAAGAATGATATGCCCCCACGAGAGATTGATCAGAAAAATTGTAAGAAGATTAATCTCTTGATAGATGTGACCAAGCAAATGATCAGATACTTGATATTGCGCAAGCGATAAAGTGGTGGTGTACATTTGATGGAAATTCACAATCAATAGGCATAAATGAACAATTGATGGAAATGATTAGAATAGCCAGGTTGATGAGCTGATGAAGCTGATTGAGATTGACGCAAGCACAATATAGGTTGATAGAATGATTGGTTGATTGATTAAGGGGACATGAGATTTGGAGATGCAAGCTGATTGATCTCTTTGCAACAGGAAAGATGAAGAAAATGAAATGCAATAAATGGAAGATGCAAGATGGGAGAAAATGAAGGTGATGAAGCCTCTTGTGCATTTTAAGTGATTTTATCATCATCGAGCTTATTATGTCGCAAACTAGTATAAGCGCCTAGATAACATGAACATCTAGACGACCTGAATACTGCTTGCATTTTTATTTAGTAATGAAGTTTAAGCATCTAGGTATAAGGACCCTATATGACCTGAATACTTATTGCATGGAAGACACTATTAGAGAAGGAATTTTCTCATCCACACTAGTCTCATAGGTCCTCGATGGTTTTAGACAACCATGTATTAAGATGAGTTGTCCTATGAATAAGAAACAATCCACAAACAACAAACAAGTGAACATGCCCCATCATCGCCTCTCTAGTCCCAGACATCCTGGAGAAGCTAAAAGACATGCCACCAAAGATAAAATCATAAAATAATAAAAAACCAACAAACAAACATGCATCATGCTTCGATATGGAACTAATTCTTGGTACAGTTGTACACTTTTGATTTGGAAGAGGGATTGATAGATATGTTGCAATATTTGCTTGATTGTTACTCGTGATGCAGCTTGATTTTGCTGAAGTTCAAAGCTATGTGGTGATCTGAAAGTGTCATTGTTGAGGGATTTTTGAAGTTATTTGATTTTTTGGATTTTTGGAATATTTGGTTTTTATGGATTTTTTTTTTCAGGACACTTTATGATTTTTTTTTGGATTTTTTTTTAGGACATTTTATGATTTTTATGGATTTTTTTCAGGACACTTTATGATTTTTATGGATTTTTTTCATGACATTTTATGATTTTTATGGATTTTTTAGGACACTATATGATTTTTTGGATTTTTTTCAGGACATTTTATGATTTTTATGGATTTTTTTTTTAGGACATTTTATGATTTTTATGGATTTTTTTCAGGACATTTTATGATTTTTATGGATTTTTTCAGGACCTTTTACAATGGAGAGAGATGGATCTCAAACAAGAAGATAAACAAAGAGGGTATTTTCTCTGACCGCGAGATGCTCAATATCCTAACCCATGGCTAAGGTTGAGGAAATGCCCTAGGGAGAAATAGGACCAACCTAGTATGCATGACAAAGTGAGCAAGTGAGGGGATTGTCGAACAATTCACAAGCCATGGTGAGTATGAAAAAGAATTTATGAAGTGGAGGGTGAATGAAAAATGGGATGAAAAGATCAAGTAGAGCTCCAAAGGAAGGAGCAAAGCCTCTACACATGGCACCGATTTATCAGTTTTCACCATGGTACTTGCTTAAGGCATCACCGAAGTGGTTTTCACCATTGAACGACTTGATTTCTCTTTACTTTTTTCATTTTTTACTCTTTTTTTTTGTATTTTTTCAAGACTTTAAAAGAGTGTACCCTCTAAAGTACTCAAGTATAAAAATTGCGAATGCGCATACTGTTGATGCAATCGTTAAGCAATTCACCTTCTGGAGTAGATAACTGGTATGCCCCAGATCCATACACAACAGTGATAACGTATGGACCCAACCAGTTAGGCTCAAATTTACCCTTCTTTTCTCTATATTGTTGATTGCAAGGATTTTCACAAAGGATAAGATCTCCAACCTCAAATGTGCTTGGTTTCACTTTCTGATTATAACTTCGACTCATTCATTGTTGATATGCTCTAAGATGGTTAAAAGCAGTTTGTCTTCATTCATCTAATAGCTCCAATTCTTGCAAATGGGAAACTCGATATTCTTCATCACCAATGTGATTGCGCAAGGAGATGTGCAAAGAGGGTAATTTGACCTCGATGGGAAAGATGGCTTCAGATCCATAGTCAAGGGAATAGGGGGTAGCACATGTAGGAGTACAGATACTTGTGTGATAAGCCCACAAGGTAGGATTCAGTTGAATATGCCAATCTTGCCCAACTTCATTGACCGTATTTTTAAGTATTTTAAGAATGGTTTTGTTAGAGGCCTCACCCTGGCCATTACCTTGAGGATAGTAAGTTGTGGAGAAATGATGGTGTATATGGAATTTCTCACAGAGTTCATGAACATCTTGATTTTTGAATGAACGTCCATTATTTGTGATGATGGATAAAGGAACACCATAACGACAGATGATGTAGTTCAGTATGAAAGTGGCTATTTGTTTTCCAGTGATATGAGTGAGAGGAACGACTTCAATCCATTTCATGAAATAGTCTATGGCAACGAGAATGAACTTATGACCATTGGATGAAGGTGGATGGATCTTTCCCATGAGATCAAGTCCCCACTAATAAAAGGGCCATGGTGTAGCAAGAGACTGTAATTGCTTTGCAAGAGCATGTATCAAGTTTGCATGTTTTTGGCACTGCTTGCATTTTTTTAAAAACTGATAAGCATATGTTTCCATTGTAGGCCAATAATAACCCATAAGCAAGACTTTCTTGGCTAAGGTAGGACCGCTAGAATGTGCCCCACATATACCTTCATGTACTTCTCGTAAAGCAGTTTTTCTCTCATCATGCTCAGGACATCTAAGTAAAGTGCCATCCAGACCTCAGCGGTAAAGGGTATCGGCTAAGATTACGTAGCGGGAAGCTTGACGGATAAAGGTTTTACAAGATTTATTGGATAGATCCAATGGCAAGGTGTTATCTTGGGGATAGGTATAAATATTGCCATACCATTGAGAATTAGGACCAAAAATAAGGCAGATCATTTCAGATTGTGGTATATTGTAAGCAGGTTCCAAAAGAGGCTCTACCAAGAACTCACAGTAGGCAGCATTGTGTGGTATTTCTACAAGTGAACCAATTGTTTCCATTGCATCAGCAGCTTGGTTGCTATCTCGAGGAATTTTTTCAAAGGAAATTGATGTGAAATAGGCCTTGAAGTCATCCACCATTCTTTTGTAAGGCATTAATTTTTCATCTTTTGTTTTGTAGTCATCATTAACTTGTTTGATCACTAGCTGAGAGTCGCCAAGAACACGCAACTCTAGGATTTTCCATTGCACCATCATACAAAGCCTAGAAAGTAAGGCCTCATATTCTGCAATATTGTTGGTGCATGGAAACTATATCTTGTAAGCTTTAGGTATACAATCCCCTTGTGGAGTGACAAAGAGATTTTCCAGTACCAGAACCACCTTGTGTGAAGGAGCCATCAAAATATAAAGTCCATAGATGTGTAGATTCCATTTTGGAGATTGATTCATTAGGAAATTCGGTAATAAGAGGATGATTATCTGTCACAGGAGCATCAATGAGTCGATTTGCTATAGCTTGTCTTTTAATTGCTTTTCTTTCTACGTACTCAATATCAAACTCACTGAGAATCATAACCCATTTAGGTAATCGACCCGTGAGTGCTGCTTTGCTCAAGAGGTACTTAAGAGGATCAATTTTTGCAATGAGCTTTATCTGGTGTGTAATCATGTAATGTCACAACTTCTACGATGCAAAAACTACGGCAAGGCACGCTCTTTCAATAGAACTATAATTGAGCTCATATCCCACTAGAGTGCGACTAATATAATAGATAGCACATTCATTTCCTTTAGAATCATGTTTTGCCAAAAGTGCCCCCAGTGCTGTGGTGGTTGTGGATATATATAGAATTAAAGGCTTGTTATCTATGGGAGGTACCAATACTGGCGGTGTCATTAGATACTCTTTGATTTTTTGAAAATATTGTTCACACTTGTCATCCCATCTGAATGGAACATTCTTGTGTAGTAGATAATGAAAGGGTTGACATTTATCAGCGAGTTGTGATATAAAGCAGCGAATAGACTGAAGTTTTCCTTGTAATGCTCTCAACTGTCTGATATTCTTAGGTGGAGGCATTTCAAGTATAGCCTTTATTTTTGCAGGATCAACTTCAATTCCCTTAGATGTGACAATGTATCCAAGGAGTTTCCCAGAGGTTACCCCAAAGGCACATTTTTTGGGATTCAATCAGACTTTGTATTTTTCTAGTCTTGTGAAAATTTTATCCATGATCTCTAGATGTCCAGTTCTCATGTAATATTTTCCCAACAAATCATCTATAGAGTCCTCTAGATATGTATGCATCATGTCATGAAAGATAGTGGTCATTCCACATTGGTTGGTAGCTCCGGCATTCTTCAATCCAACGGGCATGACATTCCAACAGAAGGTTCCCCAAGGACAAGTGAATGTTGTCTTAATTTGATCTTCAGGAGCTATTTTAATCTGGTTATAGCCTGAGAAACCATCCATGAGGGATAACATTTCATGTCCTGCTGTCAAATCCACTATCATGTCAATGTCTGGAAGGGGGAAGTCATCCTTAGGACAAGCTTTGTTTAAATCTCTAAAATCCATGCAAATTCAGATGCCCCCATCAGGTTTTGAAACTGGTACTAAATTTGAAATCCAATCAGCATAGTCAACAGGTCTTATAAATCCCACATCTAGTAACTTTTGTAATTCAGCTTTTACCAATAGAGCAATATGCGGGTGCATTTTTCTCAACTTTTTTTTAACAGGTTTTTCCCCTGATGGAAAAGACAAGTGATGCATGACTAGATCTGGATCAAGTCCTGGCATATCTGCATACGACCATGCTAAGTCGACTTGTCTTTCCTTGTAAAACTATATATGCTCTATTCTCTCTTCAGGTGTTAATGATTCTGCTAGGTGAAATATCTTCGGTTTTTCTTTTGTACCCAAGTTAGCTGGTATTGTCTTCTCCACTAGCATAGATGACTTTTCATGATATACTGCTAAGGGAAGTGTGTCAAGCCTTCCATCCTCGGGTGCCTCAGAGAGGTTTTCACCCTTGGATATGTCCTTTATTTTTACTTTTTTCAGGTCTAATAGCGCCACAGGGTGGTTTTCACTAGAAGACCTATTTATACATTCAATAATTTTGCGACTGAAAGGCTTGGCACCCTCCCCAAAGTAAGCCGCATTGTTGAGTTCTATGGTGAAACCTGTCTTATGATCCTCAAAAGGTGTATCTTCTTGTGCTCCCAAATTTTTTATGATTTCCTCATCATTTTGAAATACATCCAGTTGTGGTGGTCCCTTCTGGTCTAAATCAATGAGTTCGGGGTGAACCAAGGGTAAAGGGTCATGATTTGAATTAATATTTTTAATGGATTCAAGGGTACAAATGTTATGATCAAGTTCAGGGGTAGGGATACTATCATAGTCATAAATGTCAATGAAGTCATCGATGGTACTTTCCTCGTTTGTTTGTGTAGCATTAGAGGACTCTACTTCCTTACTTGAAGTACACGTTGTACTCAAGGTCTTATCTTTCTGTGCATCATATCCTAAACCAGGTAATTTTTGCATATGAGTAGGCTGTATTGGTTCCAAGATACCCTATTTTTGTAAGCCAAGAGGACTTTTTCCATCATATCCCATTTTTTTCATAAGATCAAAACCTTTACCATATTGTCCAATAGGTATCTTTATTTCAGTTTGTCGGGTTCACCATTTGTAAGCTCTCAAAAATGAATGGTTCTATGGAGAAGAACCATCATTTCTGGACCTCAACAATGAAGCAATTTCAGATTTAAAAGAAAAAACTAGAAATGAAACTATTCTAAACTACCAAAGATAATCAAAATGCTTCCAAACAAAAACCAGTCTCCATTGGCATCCTATCACCAAAGTCTTGTTATGCACTTTTGCTCTCAGATTTTTGCAAGCATAGATGCATCAAGAGGCTATTAGTGAATGGATTAAGAAAAGCTGTGAAGATATGTGCATGTGCAAGACTCGTGTAGGGGTAAAAATGAGAAGAGAGTCATGTTTAAATAGGAATCTTTAGGGTGAATGCAAGTTGTGAAGGGAGTGTGGGATAAGAGATTGGCTTGGAGGAAAATATCCCACATGCATGAGATGGGTAAGATAAAATATTGAAATGGATAAATACAAGTATGTGGTAAATGAATATTTGTGATATTTTAAATGAATATGCAAATGCATGAAATGTGTAAATGCACTAATGTATTAATATTTTATGGTAGATAAATTATTATGAAAATAGTTTTAATGAAGTGATTATGGACAAGGGTTTTGTGAGTATAATATTTGAATGGAAATGCATAAAATATGAATATGAGATGAATGGATAAATGGAAAGATTATTAAATGATTTAATGATATTTCAGTGATTTATGCCTAAATGGTAAATGATAAATGATCAAATGATTTAATGAATAATGCTTATAGATGCCTATAAATGCTTATGAATAAATGGTTATAATATATGGATAATTGAATGAAATGTGAAATTATTTAAAAACTATTACAAGGACATTTTTATGTGTGATACTTGATTGAGAGCTTACAAATGGTGAACCCGATGATCTGAAATAAGGATACCTATTGGACAACATGGTAAAGGTTTTGATCTTATGAAAAAAATGGGATATGATGGTAAAATTCCTCTTGGCTTACAAAAACAGGGTATCTTGGAACCAATACAACCTACTCATATGCAAAAAGTCCCTAGTTTAGAATATGATACGCAAAAAGTCCCTATTTTCAATGTTTCTTTTTTTGTTCCTCTTCGTTTCTGGATCCAAAACCCTAATTTTGGTGCTATAGGTGATTTTTTTAGTGAAGATTACAACCTCGTGAAAACTTGATGACTTTCTCCAATCTTGTAATCTATTCTTCAAAGATCCTTCAAATATTCAAAGCACTTAGATCTTCAATTACACAAAGGGAGAGAGAAAAAGTGTTGATTGTTAGGGAATAGGGGTTTGCCTTGGTCAAACCCCTTATAGGTAGTTAAACCAAATGATGAGACAATGAAATGGAGGCATGAAACATGATGAAAAGAAAATGAATCATGGACAATAATACCTTGAATAATTAATTGTAAATGATGTCTTATAAATCCGCAACTCAACATGAAATTTCCATAAAGGATGTAGATCTTGATCTTGACAATAGGAGTAGAACAATGCTTGATATTGGATCTTTAATACTACATCAAAACACTAGATAAATAATATGCTTGATGATTGATATCCTTGACATGATGATGGATCTTGAATTGATGCAACAATTGATGAAGAATTATGCCCTTGAATGCCTTAAAAATGATCTTGAATGCTTCTCTAGATGATCTTGTGAAATCTTGGAATGCTTAAATCTTGAGTTCTTGACTTGATAACATGAATGCTTGATGAAATAATTATTTGAGACCTCATTTATATAGGAAATCCATCTAATATCCTGTTAATTGGATCCCAAAGGCTGACATTCATAAAAAATTAACTTAAAACCCAATTTTCTCATTTAAAACCTTGAAAATAGGCCAAATGGGACTCATTCGCCAAGCTGGGTGAATGGGTCCTCCCTGGATGGGACTCATTCGCCCAAAGTGGTGAATGGGTCCCATAGGTCCCATTTTGATTGCTAAAGTATTAGGGAGTGTGTAAATTAAGCTTATTTGTTGATATTGTTAGGTTTTTGATTGAAATATGCCTTGGGATGCCTAATATAGTGTCTTAGGGGACTAAATTAATGTACTAATGCAAGAGGGCCCAAAATACAATGTGAAAGTGTAAATAAATATACTTTACAACACTAAATTAAGGCAAAATTGGGTCTATTTAGATTAAAAGGGCGCAAAATCCCATGTGAATGTGTAAAACACATTACAACACTAGATTAGGTCCACTTAATTTACAAGCCTCCTAAATTTAATGTGAAGGTGTAAATAAATACACTTTACAACACTAAATTAGGGCAAAGTTTGATTTATTCAGCTTAGAAGGGCCCTAAACCTAATGTGGATGTGTAAAAATATCACAACACTAGATCAAGGTGATATCAAGTCCAGTATATCATCAATTATTCCCCAATTAGGCAAGGAAAATGGGGACTCTTTTATTTCATTACAAAGATGAATGAAACACAAGATGAATCAAACATAAATAAGATCAAAACAAGATATCATTGGGAAAATTCACTAATGTCACATCACATTCCGCATCGGGACAACTCACTAAGGGAAAAAATTATGGGATAACTCATTGCAAAGGTATGGAAAGGATTTTCATTAGGTGAACTAACCAATGGCGAATCACACACACAAAAGCCACTAGGGTAAGGTGCAAGAGAGCTAGTTAGGGAGTGCCATCACGGTGCTCAAAGGTATCACACTTGTGAAACCTAATACTCCTCTCACACAAATGAGGATACTTGATATGACAAGACCCAAGATCATTGAGTTGGCATGTCTTCCCAAACATCCTTAGTCTATACTAGCACTCAAGGCATGAGAGGGGCATCCATTATCTTAGTTAATTAATTACCCATGTTTCATTAATTATCACTTGATTAGATGATTCCCCACCCATGATCAACCTAATTTCCACTTTTTGTCAAGGACATGTTGGAAGCCATAACCATCTCTAGTACCTCATTGCTAGGATCTTCACACTCTCCTGTGAGTGTGGCACAAAAACCAATGCAAAATTCTAAAATTTTCTAAATTCAATGAATTTTTTTCACGTCTATCAAAGTACCATTTTTTCAAAACATTCAAAAATATCCATTTTCATACAAAAAATTCAAATTTTCACAATATTTTACAAGGAAATAACTAGGTTTTTTCCCAAATGCATCATTAAAATTTCACCAAAATTTTAAATTTAAAAAAAATAAAATCTAAGAAAACCCTCTAGTGGAAAAAGTGCCCAACAACTTTTTTAATCTATAAAATAAGCATTTAACTCAATTCCCAAAACAAAACGACATTATAACCTCATATTTTTGAAAATTCTCAAAATTTAAATAGATCTCTACACTTAACCAATAAAATTGCAAATAAAATGAGATGGGAGGATTCTACACTCCCTTAATCATTTTCTTACAAATATATTCAAAAAAAATTTGATCAAATGAATTAAAACTAATGAAAATACCTCAATGTCCTTCAAAATTTGAAATGCAAAGCCTGTCAAGTACACTAAATGAGGACTAAAAAAAAAGAAAGCATGATCCCCTTCAAAATCCTATCCCAATGAATTCAGCCTCATTTAATTTTGATACCAAATGCAATCCCACTAAAAAATTCTCCAAAACACTCCAAACAAGTTTTCCTCTCCCTATTTTTCTCATAATTAAAACATAAAATTAAATAGAAAGCTTTTCCCTCTATTTACCCATTTTGAATTTATAATTAAAATAATATGAAATCCATTTTCAATTTCACTAATTCCTAGTTTCTTCAAAATTCAATTAAACACATCACTCAATTTCTAAATAACATATATCATTTCACTTTTTACAATTTAAATTCATAATTTTTTTTTTCATTTAAATCTATGTAATCTAGAATTTAAATAGGATAGTTAAATCAAACATAACTCACAATTCCCAACCCACTGAATTTCACAATTAAATTAAAAAATAGATTAATTTCATTTCTACTTTCATTTTATTTTCCCCTTTCCCGAAACATGGAGAATATTTTAATAATAGATATAAGAATAATTTAAATTCTTAATATTTTATTTACGAGAAAAATAAAAAATTTAAATTATTAATTAAATCATACATCCACCAGTCATTCACAACACACAAGGATTCCAAAATAAATCCTAACTCGGATTTGGGTTTACATAAGGTCAAATATGACACATACCATACTCAATTTGAGTACGAATAGGGAATGAATAAGGAGACCCAATCTGACATCTTTGAATTAAGGACCGTAGAGAAATAACTTAGACCTATGTAGCCAGTTGGAGAAATAACCCTATACCTATAACCATTCAATGCACATAAAGGGTACCTACTCAATGTATGCATATCCAAAGCACAACATAATCATCCCAGCAAGATCCAATAGCATAACCATAAAATAAAATCTGTACATATTTCATATAAATCATTTTTTCTGAACATCAATAATCAAGATTACATTTAATCACAACATAAATAATACATATCACTGAACTGAAGCATAGTGATAAACCAAACATGTAAATATATAAAATTCCAACAATTGACATGTCGAGGAACCTCATCTTGAACATGTGGTGGTTCATACACACCATTCAAAGCCATAACAATAGTCACAACAATAACAATGAGGAAATAGTAAAGTTGAAACATAAATCTCACACTAACAAGAATCAAACGGGAGGGCACTACATAGCCCATGGTTTTTTAATTATCATTTGATGGTTCATGTATTAATTTTATTATTTAAAATGTTCTTGAGATGGAGGAATTTAGTAGTGAGTTTGTAGATACTATTGTGCTACAAAATTACTCCAAAATTTTGGTTGGTAAAACTTTTGTAAAGGCTTGTTTGTGCAAGTGTAGTATAACTATGTTCAGAAAACTAAATAGTACATTGGGCTTCTTTGGAGTGTGTGGGTTTTTTCTCTCAAAAGGGATTCCCTCTGTGTCACCAAAAAGTGTGGACTTTGACACTTTTCGCTCATTTGGACCTTTGCCTATGGATTTTGGACCCTTTTTAGCCTCTTTTTACCTATTTCCAAGCCTTGTGACGAAGTGTTGTAAGGCGTTGTACAACATTTGCATACTCTCCTAGTCTTGTCATCACCAAATTAATCTCTTGTTATGCCAAAATGACCCCTTAATCCTCATACATGTCCAACTTCAGTGTGTTTTGTGAGACAATCATGACAAGCACTAATAATAATATTTTGATCACAAAAAATAAATGAAAAATGCCCAAGTGGACTAGGTCGCCACCTTGGGCGACCTAGTCCCATGTGGCATAAAATTTGAATTAAAATTAATATGTTTCAGGATTTTGGTCTCTGAAACCCTAAGGTCTGCCTGTATGGTGTTATTTCAGGAAAATTAGGGAATAACTTGTATAAATAAGCTTAAAAACCCTAATTACTCATTAGGCACCACTCATTTTCCCTCTCAACACATAATCCTTCTCTCCTCATCCACTCCTTCTCAAGAAAGCTAGGGTTTTACCTTCCAAGTCAACAAGACATCATTTCTGAAGCATTCAAGGGCTGATTGCTGCAACAACACAAGATCTCTCATCAAGGCAATGTAACTTACTCCATTCTTCCATTGTTTCATATGCATGCTTTACATTTCTATTTCACTTTGGCTTAGTTATCTAAAAGGGGTTTTGTTGGAGTGAAAAAGACACTGAGAGGGGGGGGGGTGTGAATCAGTGTCATAAACAGATTTAACAAATTTTACTAAAACTAAAACAAAACAGATTTATGCTCTCATTTATCAATGATTAACTCATCCATATATTGAATGCAATCACATGCAACTGTAATGAGAAGTATGACAGTGAAACATAGCATAATAAAGCATTCACACAATAAATTAGTGGAACCACAAATGAGCAAAGTGACACAAGATATGTCGAGTGGAAAACCCTCCTAGGGTAGAAAAACCACTCCTAAACTGTTCCCTTTCTAGGCTTATATTTTAAAATCCACTTTTAACAATGCCTTATAGGCTGATTTCTGAGCACCAACTCAAGGAGCACCAACCCCTCATTTTGAAACACTAATTTCAAGGAGCACCAACTCCTTTTCTGTTTACAAAAAATACAATGATATAGAGGGTCTCTCCATTTCTCTCTTTTCTTACAAGTTCCTCTCAACAAACAATACCTACAATCCTCAAAGTTCAAGAATGAACTTCCAGAATTCTAGCCATTATCTCATCTTGAGGCAACTTGTTATTGAACTTATATTTCAAATTTTCAATCTCAAAATCAAAATGTCTTCCTGTGTAGACAATACAATAGCTGTGATTTTCTCATTGTTTTTCTCAGTTAGTTTTCATAGTTCAAAACAATAATTTTTTCCTCTGTTTTCACTTACAAATGTATCTTGATATCTCTCATTAAAAATTACAACAAAAAACATATATCTTTCTTTTCAAACCAAATGAGGTAATTTTTAATGTTCCCCAACATTTTTTGAATCTTTTTCCAGATATTAAAATGATTCAAAGAAGTATTCAAAATAGAAGATTGCTTTTGACAGAATGGTCAAGAAAATGTATTTTGAGAAAGAAGAATCTGAACCCTATCCACTCAAGGAGCCTGCATAAGCAATACAATCTGAAAAAGAAACAATATAATGCATGCACCAAAAAAAATCTTTGAAAACCATTGCAACAAAATGTAACTGAACCCTCATTATTGTGCACCCAATTACCAAAAGAAAACACCACATAATCCATGAAGAAGAATGATATAATTTTAAGAATGCATGATTATCCACTAATTGAAAAACACAACCCTTCTCAACAAAACCTAAAATAGAAATGATATTCTATCAGGGTATCAAATTCACTTTACGTAACCGAAATCTTGTCATCTTTGCATGAAAACCAATAAAGAATTTTTAATTTCGAAACAAAGAGTAGTATCTTCCTTATGGTTTTAAACTAAAATCTTTCTTCAAACATGGAATGATAATACCTGTTCGAGTTTGAAATGGTGCAATTGAAAAAACCATATGAGTTTGAAAAAGAACTTAGCTGGAGAAAACCTTCGAACGTTCTTCCATGCTCGTGCCATAATTACCAACTTTTTCATAGGTCTCACAGAAAGCAGAGTAATGTTTGTCAGATTGAATGCAGTAAGAGAGAAAAAATAGAGTAACGACTGTGACTCAACAGCCATGGTGGCAACAAAAATGCTAGGGTTTCAAACCCACAAGCTTGTGAAACACAAAAAGAATGCTGTAAAGAGTGGAACTCTTTAAATCAAACATCAAATTTTTTTTAAATAATATCATTTATATTCAAAATAAAGTCGACAATTCATTCATTTAGACATTAAAGAAACTAGTCGATTCCAAAAAAACAACGACTTAAAGTCGATAAGATAGATTCAATATATAATTCCAGTTTAAATAGATACATGTGTCAAAATACACTTCAATGATAATCATACATAAGAAGTTATTATATCAATTACAATTCGAGACTTAGGCATTCAGTCGCCATAAGCTCTTTAATACATATTTCAAGATTACAAATAACATAAACGAAGATGACATCCTTTGATCTTCAATCCAATAGAAAATATTAAAAAAGAAGATGAGAACAAGGATCAGGCACTTTTTCCACCCAACCTCAAAGCTTACACTTCCCCAAAATTCTTAAATCATTCAAAGAATACCCGACCTTGCACAAATCGCTTAGCAAAAAGTAGTCTACAAGCAAGATGGAATCTAGTGTGAGCCTAGTATAACTAGTAAAACCACAAGCATTTTCATTTCTTTAAATCATTTAAGAAACAAGAAAGTTCGATACTAGGATATGGTAGAGAGTTCAATAATTCCATCTGTTTCAATGGTCCTTAAGTTACTTGGCCAAGTAAAATGTCATGCACAACAAATAAAGCAGTTTTGGAAAAGCAAAACTACACTCTCTAATAACCCATATTCGACACCCGTCCCAGAAGGTAACTTTCCCAAAACATGACATGCACATTCATTTATCTAGCATGCATTGTTCTAAACAGTCAAATACAATCTTTCAAAAACCATAAAACTGAAAACTTGTTTGAAGCGAAAACAGTTAAAAAGTTGTTCTTTTCATCGTTTTAATCCATAAATGTCATTAATTTAATATTTAAAATGAGTAAATAAAATAATCAAAAATAAAATAAGAAGGTGTATTTCAGTATGTAATTAAGTACATATTTAAAAACAGTCATAAAAGAGCACATGTTCCTTCGTTCTTTTACTCATCTATTTAATACTATTCAAGTTCATTTTTGCTTCTAAGTAAATCGTATTTTAATTTAAATGGTTTATTTTCTATTTTCGCTTTCAGAAAATAAATAATTACTTTTCCAAACATAATTAAAATAACTCATTTATGTTTCTATTTTGACTGTTTTTAGTTTTATTTGCAATTGTTGCTAACTTTAACCTCTATCTTGAAATTTCGTTTAAAAATTTAAAGGATATTTTTATCAAAAAATATTTTTTTTTGGAACATTTTTAAATTGCTTTTAAATCGGAATAAAACAATCATTTTCTGTTTAAGATCTTTTAAAATTTAAATGTAATTGATGTTTTCCGGTTTTGAATCTCTTCCTAAATCCAATCATCTTCTTTTCAATGCTTTCAAATCAAATTTCTTCCTAATATTTTTTTTGTTTTGAACTTGTTGAAAGGAGTTTTGTTTTTCTGGTAATCCATAGTTTGATATTTAAGAATTCAAATGGAATTCGTAGTAACAAAAACACTTTTAAATAGCTTTGAAAATCTACACCATAAAAGAAATATTTCATTCAAATTTATTCTATTGAATCTTTCTTTATAAATTTCAACATCCTACCTTGTAAATTCTGGAAATGAATTTTGAATTTTCTCTGTTAATTTCTAAAGCTTCTGCCCTCTATTCTTTAATTTTTGTTTTGTTTGGTATGAAAATTTCTTCTCCCACTATTGTTTCTTCCCTCTGCCTTTCTCCCTGGCACCTCTTTCCTATCTCCTATCTTCCTCTGTTTCTATGCCCTTCCTCTTTGCAAAGGCTACACCTTACCACCCATCTCCCCAACTGGCTGGCTAGCTGCGTGTGGAGAGGGTTGCTTGGGAGTTCCTGCGTAGGTGAGTGGACCAGTGGTTGCATGGAGTATAGGGAGTATTTCTCCCTGCTATATACTTCCACTCCTCCAGAGGTGCGCACTTAGCTTCCCTTGGTGACTGTGTGGAGAATGGAGTATGTGGGGAGCCTGTATTGATCGTGCCCTTCCTCTCTCTACTACCTGTTGGTGTCTCCTTGTTGCCTTCTCCCTGCGCGTGGGTAGTGGAAGCTCTTGCCTAGCCACACCCTTTTCTTGTCCTCCCAAGTGCGTGGTTAGTGGAAACCTTGCCTTCTGTTGGTTTCCTATGTGGAGAATGAAATCCTTTTGGTGGCTACATTTGGTGAGCTCCAGAATAAGTAGCCAAAACAAATAGTAATTCTCCCCCCAATCAATAATACTCTGTCTTTTTTATATACTCACGAACAAAAATGGATTTTTGTTGTCTCTCCAATTTTTTAATTTCTGCCCAGATTGATTCCTCTTTTGTCATGCAATTCATGGAGTTGTTTACAAGGCAAGATCCACAATTTTAGTGTGATCTCCAAATAAATTTTCTAACTCCATGTTCCAGAATTTTGATTGCTTCTCCAATTAATTGAAGATATTTTTTCAATTTGTTTAACTGAAGTTTCTTTTGAATGCAAATAATTTTTTTGACGTGAATTGTTTTCTAATTTGTTTTCAATAAATCCATTTTAAGATATTTGTTCAATTTCTAAATTTAAATCTTTTCCTCTTTCATATTTTCAATTAAAAACAATTAAATTTATAAAACACAACTTTTATCACATATTGTTTAATTTCTCAATAAAAGTCTATTTTATTACATTTTAAAATGCAAGCATCAATATTTTCAAATAATGTTAAAATATTGACACAAATCATTCAGTTATTTAATAAGATCTATTTTCTCACAATTTATTAAAATCTTCATTTAAACAACATATATTTTTCCACTTTTTGGAGAAATCAATAAAACTAGATTTAAAATTTGCAAACACAAAAATCACAAGAATGCATTAAAATATCAACTAAGTGAGTGTGTGTGATTCCATCATACTCATAAAAGTCTAATGGCTAAAATGACTCTACCTGATCGATGTTCTCACCTTCAATCGCGTTCACCTGTTCCTGCATTCACTTGCACTCGAGTTTTTATCAGCAATGACAAACCCCAAATTAAATAAAAATACATTTCGAATCATTTGTTATTGCATTTCAATTTAAATTTCTTTTCCATTTGAATTTGAATTTAACTTTGATTTAAATAATCAATTAACTTCAATTTAAATAATGATATCATGATTAATAATTGTATTTAATTAATCCATAAAATCTATATGTATCATCCTTCCCCTCATGGAAGAGACATCATCTCGATGAGTAATAGCATAGTATCACAATAGGTAAAACATAGTGTCTCAATCATAATAAAATAGTAACTAACATCATAGTTCTCAAACATAAGCATAAGAAAATCATAGTAGCATCCATGCTATCAAAGTTCACAACATGTGAATAAAAAACCAGAGTATCAAGTATCTCCTCATAAAACAAATACTAATCTATGAAAGCAAATGAGGAAAATGATGGTATATCATCTCAGAATCCTCCCATGTAGCACTATCCTCAGTATACTGGTCCACTAGACCTTTTATTGAGTACTATCTCTATTACACAACTTAATGCTACACCTGTCTAGAATTCGGATGGGCTCCACTAGCACCACCCCTGGATCCTCTACCTGTAATGAATGCCAATCAAGAATATGAGATGCATCAAGATGATATGGTTTCAATAAAGAAACATGGAAAAAATTATGGAGTCGAGCTAGAGTAGGTGGTAACGCTAGTCTATATGCAACTGGATTAATAACTTCCAGTACATCAAAGGGTCCCACAAATCTCGGTGCCAACTTTGATGATTTCCCAAATGAGATAGAGATCTTATGAGGCTTAACCCTCAAGAAGACTTTATCTCTTGCACCAAACTATCTAAAATTCTTGTTCCTATCAGCATAGCTCTTCTGTCTATCAGCTGCTTCCTTCAACCTACCCTTGATCAACTTCATTTGTTCATCCATTTCCTTGAGCATATATGGACCAATAATGATCCTGTCTTCCATCCTGTCCCAACTGATGGGTGTACGCCATTTCCATCCATAAAGTGCCTCAAAAGGTTCCATACCCAAAGATGCATGAAATGAGTTGTTGTAGGCAAACTCAACTAATGGAAAATACTCCTCCCAGTTGTACTTCTAATCCATGCAGTACATCCTCAATAAGTCCTCCACAACTTGATTGACCCTTTCAGTTTGGCCATCAGTTTGTGGGTGATATGCAAAACTAACATTCAATTTAGTTCCGAAAGTTGCATTCAGTGTAGTACAAAACTTAGATGTCATTCTGGTATCTCTATCAGAAATAATGGTCTCTAGTACACCATGCAATCTGAATATCTCTTGCACAAATTTCCTCACAAGAGTCAATGACCCATCTTTCAAATTTCCAGGTATAAAATGTGAAACCTTTTTTAGCTTATCAACAACTACTAAGATGGTATCATGCCTATTCCTGCTCAAAGGTAATCCTTGGATGAAATCCATGCTGATTACTTGCTACTTATACTCAGGTATATCGTGGGGATACAAAAGTCCTGTTGGATGCACATGCTCAGCCTTGACCCGCTGGCATTCCAAACATCTAGCCACATAATCCATGACATCTTTCTAGAGTTTAGGCCAAAAATACAAAGCCTTAAACTCTGATACCATCTATGTAACTCCTGGATGCCCTGAATAAGGTGCATCATGAACTTTCTCAAGAATCAACTTCCTCAAGTCTCCACCCTCAGGGATATACATCCTTCCTTGATATCTGGAAATACCATCATACTCCATCACATATCCATCAAATCTATGATCTAAAGGATCTGCCTCTAAGGCTTGCTTCACCCTGTCATAATGCTCATCTCCTAGAAGATACTGCAACACTTGTTGTCTCAAATTTGACCTTGTGGTCAACATAGCAGATATATGTCTTCTCCTGCTAAGAGCATCAACAATTCTATTTTCCTTACCCTTGATATACTCAATGCCAAAATCATACTCACTTAGGAACTCAAGCCACCTCCTCTATCTCACATTGAGGTTCGATTTTGTGAAGATGTACTTAAGTCCTAAATGATTTGTCTTAAGCTCAAATGTTTTCCCTAGGAAATAATGTCTCCACATATGCAATGCATGAACAATAGCTGTGAGCTCAAGATCATGTGGCGCATAATTCAACTCATACTATTTCAATTTCCTAGACTCATATGCAGCCACTTTCCCTTCCTGCATTAGCACAACTCCTACACCTTCACCTAATGCATCTGTAATCACTATGAAGTGCCTATTAGGATCTGGTATGGTGTTGTTCTCAACTTCTATTTAAGAATTTTAAATGCTTCTTTGCACTTCTCAATCCACTCATATTTCTTTCCCTTCTTCTGAAGAGAAGTAATAGGTGCTTCAATCCTAGAAAACCCTTCCACATATTTCCAATAGTATCCTGAAAGTCCGATGAAACTATGAACTTCAGTAACACTCCATGGTGTTGGCCAATCTACAATTGCCTCTATCTTTGCAGGATCAACTGAGATTCCCTCAACAGATATGACATGCCCCAAATAGTGAACCTTCTTCTGAAAGAAAGTACACTTCAAAAACTTACCAAAAATCTTTCGATCCCTTAGTCGTTGCAAGACTATTCTCAAGTGCTTCTCATGCTCCTCTTCTATTTTAGAGTAAATCATAATTTCATCAATGAATATAAGCATGAAATCATCTAAACAGTCTCTAAAGATATTGTTCATAAGGTTCATGAATGCCGCTAGAGCATTTGTTAGGCCAAAAGGTACCACGGTGAACTCGTAGTGTCCATACCGAGTTCTGAAAGGTGTCTTCAGAATATCCTCATCCTTAATCCTTAACTGGTGGTAACCTGATCTAAGATTAATCTTAGAAAACACGGTGGCCCCTTTCATATGATCAAACAACTCATCTATCCTGGGTAAAGGATACCTATTCTTAATGGTAACCTTGTTCAACATCCTGTAATCAACACACATTCACAAGGTTCCATCCTTCTTCTTAATGAAGATTACCGGTGCACCCCATGGAGATACACTCGATCTAATAAATCCCTGTTTCAACAACTCCTGCAATTGAACCTTTAGTTCATACAACTCTGTAGTAGTCATTTTGTATGGAGCTTTGGATTGAGGCTCCATTCCAGGTAACAGGTCAATCGAGAAATGAAATTCTCTCTTTGGTGGTAATTCAGTAAGTTCTTCTGGAAATATATCCAAGAACTCCTTGAGAACTGGATAGCCCTCTAGACTTAGCTGGGCATTATCCATGTCACTCGCCAATATAGCATAAATGGAACATCATTTTTGATGTGCTTTCTTTAGCTGCATAGCTGAGATATGTTTCAAATCTAGAGGCTCTCGAGATCCTAAAATCTCAACTGGATGTCCAAAATCATCCAAACAACTCACAACCTTATCCTCACAGTTCACTATGGCTTTATGCTCAATTAACCAAGTGATCCCTAAGATCACATCATAAGAACCCAATGGTGCTACATATAGGTTAACTTGGGTTTGGAAATTAGGTAGCTCTAAATCATTGCATGATAAACATGAATCTACCTTCTTCTCTGCTCGATTTCCATATTGAACCATCCATGAATGTGACATAAAACCAGGTCTAATAGGTAATTTAGCTACTAATTTAGGATTAATAAAGCATTCAATAGCTCCTGTATCTATCAAAATAGAAACAGATTGACCAAAAAGCTTACCCGACATCTGGATAGGTGAAGCTTGAAAGTTTGCTTGACGGTTGTCAACAACTGCATGGATCTAGTGTTATGGTGCTCGCCAATCATTACCACCTCGCTAACCTCCTATATGTTGAGTGCAATAGGAAGCATGGTGATATCCTCCACAATTATAACATCCACCTCGTGGCCCTGGGTGACCACCTGTCCTGTTCCTAATATTGGAGAAGTTGGTGTTATTATTGTTCACTTTCTTGTTTCCACCATTGCTCCCTTCTCCTTTATCAAGGGTGTTCTTCAGATTCCTGATCTGAGAATTGTTATTACTACCCTTCTGATTATTGTTATTGTTTTGGAACTTCCTGTTTCCAAAACCAGATTTAGCATTCACACTCTTCCTATAGTTTGCCACCTATTGTAGCTTATGTTCCTATTTTATGGCCTTCTCAAAGACCTCATCCATCGTCAATGGATTATGAATATCCACATCAGCTCCAATTTGTGGACTCAATCCTAGGAAAAATTTCTGAATACGGAACCTCTCATCCATCTAATACTATGGTACGTACTTTAGGAGATTAGTGAACCTCTCCCAGTACTAAGTAACTGTCAGACCACCCTATCTCAGATTCTAGAACTCTGTCATCTTCCTATCAAAGAACAGCTGTGGAAGCCACCTCTTCCTAAAAAGTTGGAAGAACACTTCCGAAGTAGTCCCACCTGGTAGTAACTTCTTCTCAGTCTTCTCATTATTCCACCAAGTAGCAGCTTCTCCAGTAAGCTGGTATGCAGCCCAAAATGCCTTGGTCTCATTGGACATATTCCTGAGCTCAAAGTATTTTTCCATCTCAATAACCCAGGATTCAGCTCCATCATCGATAGTCTTACCATCAAACTTGGGTGGTGCTACCCTTTTCAGATCTTTAGCCAACTCCCCTTTAATCCTTGCTTGAGGATTTGGTAATTCAACCCTTGGATTCTCATTATTAGGTTGCTCCTCATTTTGGGGAATTTCAACTCGAGGGTTTTTTCCTTCTCTGACACCTCAAACTTCATGTTCCAGGTTATCCATTCTAGAACCCTACTGATTCAAGAGACTGAGAATCTGATCCAACCTGTCATTCTCATTACTTGCAGCAACTCCTTGACCCCTTGTGCCCATTATGTATCACAATTCCTACATCAAGGAATGTTTCTTTAGCGTAATGGACAAAGGACCCTAGTGTTCAAACCTAGGGATCTGATACCAAATGTAAAGAGCAAAACTCTTCAAATAAAAAATCAACAAAAATTTAAATAATATCATTTGTATTAAAAATAAAGTCAACAATTCATTCATTTAGACATCAAATAAACTAGTTGATTCCAAAAACACGACTTAAAGTCGATAAGATAGATTCAATATATAATTCCAATTTAAATAGATACATGTGTCAAAATACACTTCAATGATAATCATACATAAGAAGTTATTATATCAATTACAATTTGAGACTTAGGCATTCAGTCGCCATAAGCTCTTTAATAAATATTTCAAGATTACAAATAACATAAACAAAGATGACATCCTTTGATCTTCAATCCAATAGCAAATCTTTATAAAGAAGATGAGAACAAGGATCGAGTGCTTTTTCCACCCAACCTCGAAGCTTACGCTTCTCCAGAATTCTTAAATCATTCAAAGAATACCCGACCCTGCACGAATCGCTTAGGAAAAAGCACTCTACGAGCAAGATGGAATCTAGTGCGAGCCTAGTATAACTAGTAAAACCACAAGCATTTTCATTTTTCTAAATAATTTAAGAAACAAGAAATTTCGATACTAAGATATGGTAGAGAGTTCAATAATTCCATCTATTTCAATGGTCCTTAAGTTACTTGGACAAGTAAAATGTCATGCACGACAAATAAAGCAGTTTTGGAAAAGCAAAACTACACTCTCTAATAACCCATATTCGACACTCATCCCAGAAGGTAACTTTCCAAAACATGACATGCACATTCATTTATCTAGCATGCATGGTTCTAAACAGTCAAATACAATATTTCAAAAACCATAAAACTGAAAACTTGTTTGAAGCGAAAATAGTTAAAAAGTTGTTCTTTTCATCGTTTTAATCCATAAATGTCATTAATTTAATATTTAAAATGAGTAAATAAAATAAGAAGGTGTATTTCCAGTATGTAATTAAGTACATATTTAAAAACAATCATAAAAGAGCATACATTCTTTCGTTCTTTTACTCATCTATTTAATATTGTTCAAGTTCGTTTTTGCTTCTACGTAAATCGTATTTTAATTTAAATGGTTTATTTTCTGTTTTTCAAACTTTCAGAAAATAAATAATTACTTTTTCAAACATAATTAAAATAACTCATTTTTGTTTCTATTGTGACTATTTTTAGTTTTATTTTCAATTTTTTCTAACTTTAACCTCTATCTTGAAATTTCGTTTAAAAATTTAAAGGATATTTTTATCAAAATATATTTTTGTTTGGAATATTTTTAAAGTGCTTTTAAATCGGAATAAAACAATAGTTTTCTATTTACGATCTTTTTAAATCTAAATGTAATTGATTTTTTCCGGTTTTGAATCTCTTCCTAAATCCAATCATCTGCTTTTCAATGCTTTCAAATCAAATTTCTTCCTAATATTTTTTCTGTTTTGAACTTGTTGAAAGGAATTTTGTTTTTCTGGTAATTCACAGTTTGATATTTAAGAATTCAAATGGAATTCATAGTAACAAAAACACTTTTAAATAGCTTTGAAAATCTACACCATAAAAGAAATATTTCATTCAAATTTATTCTATTAAGTCTTTGTTTATAAATTTCAAGATCCTACCTCATAAATTCTGGAAATGAATTTTGAATTTCCTCTATTAATTTTTGAATCTTTTGTCCTCTGTTCTTTAATTGTTGTTTTGTTTGGTATGAAAATTTCTTCTCCCATTGATGTGTTCTTCCCTCTGCCTTTCTCCCTGGCACCTCTTTCCTATCTCCTATCTTCCTCTGTTTCTACGCCCTTCCTCTTTGCAAAGGCTACGCCTTACCACCCTTCTCCTTGACTAGCTAGCTGGTTGTGTGTGGAGAGGGTTGCTTGGGAGTTCCTACGTAGGTGAGTGGACCAGTGGCTACGTGGAGTATAGGGAGTATTTCTCCCTGCTATATGCGTCCACTCCTCTAGAGGTGCGCACTTAGCTTCCCTTGGTGACTATGTGGAGAATGGAGTATGTGGGGAGCCTGTATTGATCAGGCCCTTCCTCTCTCTACTACCTGCTGGTGTCTCCTTGTTGCCTTCTCTCTGTGCATGGGTATTGGAATCTCTTGCTTGGCCACACCCTTTTCCTATCCTCCCAAGTGTGTGGTTAGTTGAAACCTTGCCTTCTGCTGGTTTCCTGTGTCTCTCTCCAATTTTTGAATTTCTTCCTAGATTGATTCCTCTTTTGTCATGCAATTCATGGAGTTGTTTACAAGGAAAGATCCATAATTTTAGTGTGATCTCCAGATCAAATTTCTAACTCCATGTTCTAGAATTTTGATTGCTTCTCCAATTAATTGAAGATATTTTTTCAATTTGTTTAACTAAAGTTTCTTTTGAATGCAAATAACAATTTTGACGTGAATTGTTTTCTAAGCTGTTTTCAATAACTCCATTTTAAGATATTTTTTCAACTTCTAAATTTAAATCTTTTCCTCTTTCATATTTTCAGTTAAAAACAATTAAATTTATAAAACACAACTTTTATCACATATTGTTTAATTTCGCAATAAAAGTCTATTTTATTACATTTTAAAATGCAAGCATCAATATTTTCAAACAATGTTAAAATATTGACACAAATCATTCAGTTATTTAATAAGATCTATTTTCTCATAATTTATTAAAATCGTCATTTAAACAACATATATTTTTCCACTTTTTGGAGAAATCAATAAAACTAGATTTAAAATTTGCAAACACAGAAATCACAAGAATGCATTAAAATATCAACTAAGTGAGTGTGTGTGATTCCATCATACTCATAAACATCTAATGGCTAAAATGACTCTACCTGATCGATGTTCTCGCCTTCAATCACATTCACCTGTTCCTGCATTCACTTGCACTCGAGTTTTCATCAGCAATGACAAACCCCAAATTAAATAAAAATACAACTCAAATCATTTGTAATTGCATTTAAATTTAAATTTCACTTCCATTTGAATTTCAATTTAACTTTGATTTAAATAATCAATTAACTTCAATTTAAATAACGATATCATGATTCATAATTGCATTTAATTAATCCATAAAATCTATACGTGACAAATGCCCTAACTTTCCTTTGCAAAGAAATCAATGAATTTTCCAAATCATAATACCATTTCAAGTCCGCGACTTGATGCATTTTCACTTAATCAAATTCATCCATGCAAAAGACCAACATCATAATTAAAAACATTACCATGTAATTTCCTTGTCTTTCCAACAGGCCGATTACCTTAACAACCAAGGAATTATTACTAAGGGTCAATGTTAGTCACTTTCCAAGTGACTTAACAATTATTTCCTCATACCTGTTGTCGGCCTTAAGGCCTAATGAAATATCATTAATAAGACCCGATACATATAAGAATTTTATTCAAAGCCTTTTCCTATGTTATAAAGCACGATTCCATGCTAAGAGAGGTTCAATTTATTGACCTTTCCATGATAACCATATAAGGCCTGACACAAGTATGACTTCCTATAAAGTCATTTTATAATATATGTAAGCCAAAATAATGCACAAAATCAACATTACAAAAAAATCCATGATATTTCCATGTTAATACCTTTTCCTAAAGAAGATGCCAATTGATATCAACTTATCATATTCACATGCAAAGAATATCAAATGTTTAAGGAAACTCGATAGGGTTTTTTTAATATTAAATGCCAACTCCAAATATGATTCCAAAAACCAAGTTGTCAATAAGAATTACCTATATGAGGCTGAAAAGAAAACACAACTATGATGTTGTTGAAAACCTTATCAACGCCATGTAACCACAAAAATCTGAACATGCCAATACCATATAAACTTGTAGATCACCTTAGCACAGTATAGCTCAAAATTTCAAACCTGTCAAACTAGAATTATACCACCTAAACATAGAATCATAATCCTGAATACAAGATGCCTTGTAATCTACACATGGAGTCACGGGATCAGTACCATCAAAACCATCATCACAATGCCGAAGTGAAAACCAAGTATGCCAAGACAGAATATAAAAAAGAGTGCCAACCATCTGAATGTAAACTATGCAACTAATAATCAATCACCAAGATTCCAATTTGAAACATAATTTTGACATCAGGGACAAATACCAAAAGAGAAGTTCAATAGGTTTGACCAAGGAAAACCCCTAATCTTTAACATTCAACATTTTTCTCTTCCTCTCCTTATGTGATTGCAGATCCAGGTACCTTGAAGATATTTGAAGGCATTGAAGAATTGTTGAAGATCACCCCTTGCATGCAAGGTCAAATCATCCACCAAAATTCACTCTCAGGCCCGAATATCAAAGTTTTAGAAGCAAAAAACTATGAAGAACCAGGGTGCAAACCTAGGGCTTCCATTTCCCCTTCAAAAATTCCAAAAATCCTAAAGAGGACTAAGTCGCCAATAATGGTGACCTAGTCATTATAGATAGGTATTTTTGTGATTTTGACATTTCTGGACACCCATTTGGTAGAAACGGACTCCAGACTAGTTTTCAGGAATCTGGGTCTAGGTCACCCAAATTGACACAAGTGCCCCTTTCAGCATCAACATCAAATCCAACAACATTCCAAACCTCCAATATATTCCTCTTCCAATTTCAGGTGCACATATTCCTTTCCCTTCATTCTTGTACTTGTTTGTTTATATTTCTTAGATTGTTAGCATACCATAGTGTGTTTTCCAACATAGTTGCATTTCATAGTTTATTGCATTCATAGTTACATTTAGATTAGCTTTCATTTTTTGTTCATTGCATTCAGGGAACTCCACACACATCACATTAAGCCCCTAACCCCCTTTTCAATGAACACCAAAGTATATCATTAGGTGAAAGAGAGATACATTCATCCAAAAGTTAGCTTCTAGGGTGAAAAACCCTAGAGGCTCATTGGGGAATCCTCTTTCCCTTCTTGTATATGTTTTTGGTAGTTAATTTTGGTGAACTCAAAATTATTACACCCTTCCTTTCTAGTTTAGATCCCTTCATTGTACTAGGATTAAATTGCATTGCATATTGCAAAATTGCATCCTAGGGTTTCAAAATTTGCATTAGAGAAAAGTGCATTTAGGCTACATATTTGCATCTTAGAACATTAAATAGTTTTGCAATTTTGCATTTTTATGTTACATCTGCATTACTCTATATAGAAACCACCTGAATCCATCCAAAAAACCTAAAAAATCTCAAAAAAATCATCAAGAGGACTAGGTCGCCATCTTGGGAAACCTAGTCCCTTTAGGCCTCTAAAACTACCCTTTACAGGGCTAAAAACCCTATTTTCCAGCTTTCGTTTTGTGCCATTACATACCTGTATCAATAGGCCGTGTTTGAGTTACATGTATTTTCTTAAAATTAGCATCAATTAGCTCATTTCCTACATTGTATATTTTCAATTTTGCATTTCTAAAATTTCATTTCCAGATCATTGATAGTATAATCAGCAAATTGCCTTCTTTTGCAATCTGAAAATTGTATTTCTTTTATCTTCCATTGTAAATTCTTTAAACATATATTCATATATTCATTTTTTCTTTATATTATTTATAAACTCTTTAAACATGTTAAAAATTCTTTCAATACATTCCCTAGTTATGAGAGTCTAGCGAATGATTTTTTTTAATAATTTTCCTAAACATACACAACCTACTATCTCTCCTCTCTATGAGGATGATGTGTTAGAAGTAAATACAAACATAGATAATCATGATTATCATAATTTTTCCCCTCTTGATACCTCTCCTTCTAGTGATGAAGGTATCTTGTTAAAGGATGTGACAATTGTAGAGCATCATGATAGTCTTTCTTGTTCTTCTCCTCATCCCCTTTGGGAAGATAGTTTAACACAAGAACATGAAATTATAAACACATTCCTAAACATTACCTTACCTAGTCTCCCTAAATATGATGATTAACCTTTTCCCTCTTCTAATACCCTTCCTCGATGCAAAGAGGACATGTTGGTGTTAGAAGAACCTTCTCTCATGAGTCCTAAGACTCTGGATCTTCCCTCTCTATTTGAAAATCATCGTGATCCTTCTCTTGATGCCTCCTATTTTTCTAGTGAAGCATGTGAAGAACCCCTTCCAATCTCTTCTACTCGAGTAGGTTGTTTGGAACAAAAAAATGAGACCTTTGACAATCAAATAGACTCTTATCCTACTCCTTCCTCTCCTCATAATTCCACCATTACTCATTTCCTTAATAATATTATGCCCTTACAAAAAGATGTAGAGCCTATATTAGACTCTCCTTCCCTAGGGGATGTTAATATTATGCAACCTCAACTCATCCTTTCCCCACCTTCTAAACTTGAATTCACTCTCTCACCACCTAAGCCTAATGTGTTACAACAATTGAGTCCTAATACCATTTCTCATACACATTACACCCACAACACCCTGCATTCTCAACCATCAACCTCAACACCTTTACCTTCATCCCCTCCTATTCTTCCACCCACCCCTCGCTTCAATTCCTTCCCTAGGGAGTATGACCTTGTTGACCAACTAAGGAATACTCCCACAAAAATATCTTTATGGGACCTTATCCAAGCCTCCCCTCACTATCACACCATGATGCAAGAAGCCTTACAACAAGTTCCTATCCATTCTAATGCACAAACCAATGATTTTGTAACTGTGATCCAAGGCTTGAACACTGACATTATTTCCGACCAAAGTGAGATCCCTCCTTTAGAAGTGCAAAACAAAGTTTAATCGTTCATGATCATATCTCAATACAAAATCATAGGGATCAAGTGAACCCTTGTTGATAATGGCTCATCAGTTAATGTGTGTAGTTTTGATCTCTTGGATAGGCTCCATATCAATAGATTGACCATCCAACCTTCCTCCTTATCTCTCACTGGATTTGATAGTATCAGACACCCGCCGCTTTGTGTGATCACTTTGCCTCTTATATTTGGAGTGACCACATTAGACACATCGATCCATGTCATTCCTAATGATGTTTCAACTAACCTCATTTTGGGCAGGCCATCAATTCATGCAATGAATGGCATGCCTTCCACTCTTCATCGCAAGATGAAGTACATCTAAAAAAACAAAGTGTACAAAATTGATGTTGATCCTGAATCTTACAGTGTCTTACACCTTGAGAAAATAAATCCAAACCCTTCACCACTACACCCACCCAACATGTGGAACCCATACAACCCAAGTCCTTAGACGATGTTTTGGGTTCCTTAGACTAATCCCCTCCTTTACTAGGAAAAACCAAGACCAAGAACAATGAATCTCCAAAGGGAAACGTAGTCTTGTTAACACAAGACTCAGCCGATCCTTTGAAAGCATCCACTTCAACCACTTTAGATAACCAAGCAAACAATGACCCCTCACCCGATCCAAATAAATTGATAAAGCTTTATGGAAAAGGTTATGAGATCATGAAACAACTTGGCTATAATGGACAAGGTTGTAGTGCTCTCGAAAAAGGTATCCACAACCCTATCAAGCCTCATACAGAAATATCCAACCATGGCCTTGGATTTTTCCTTTTCATCAAAATCATCAAACCTTCCCCTCACAACAAGTCTATCCAAACCTCCCCTTATAACCTCACCTTCCACAGTGATACTTTGACACCAACAAAGGAATCTTTGCTTAAAGCCAATGTCATCCCACAACCCCCTCTGGATTCAGATTTTACACACTCTTCCAAAGGAGTCTAAAAAATCTCACAATCTATAGAGCCTTGTGTAAGTATGACATCATCTACTAAGAAAGACCCTTCCTTTTTGCAAACTGAAGGAACACCTTCTACCCTCGATCAAGAGGGAATATTTTTGAGGCTCCTCCAAGATCACTCGATATCCCTTCCTCCTTGCACTCGAAAGAAATGTTTCACCAAACATTCCTTTTATGGTTACCACCGAGTTCATGGTCATCACACTAATGAGTGTAAGGCCTTGAGTAACAAAATCCAACATCTTAAGGAGCTTGGTGTTCTCCCTTATGTGGGGACACCTAATTCCTCTAATTGATACTTATTTTCACTCTCCCTTGCATCCCCTCAATCCTTTTAGCTCACTCTTGCCTTGCACTAAGTGGGGGCAAGGGTTTCGTTATCCTTTTCCCTCATATGTCACTTATCATTGTCTCTTTCGGCTTGTCGTTGACCTTTCATGACCATATCCGAGCAAGCTTGAGATGCATAGATGACATGTCTTAAATTCACTCGCATGTGACATACACCCCTCTTCATGACATAACTTACTTCAAAAACATATGAGTTAGCATAGGGATTTTCGAACAAGCTCTCATGTCTTCTTCCTCTTCTTCTACTTTAAATCAATTGCTCATAGTACGGTGTTTCACAATTCCTTTAAAGTGGGGGCATACATCACCACTCACATTTTCATTGTGTGATATTCTTTTTCATGTGATTCCTTCTCTTGAAAAGATTATGCACAATGTTGCTCAAGATGAGACATTTGTATTTTTCCTCTTTTGCATTCAAGATGAGCTCTTTCCTCTCTTGGATACAATATGAGTACATTTTCACTTTTCCTCTCTAGGACACATTACACATAATGTTCCTTAAGATGATACATCACACGAACAAAGCAAAATCCCTTTGAAAAAAATCATTTCGAACATCACTTTCTTTTGTGGTGCCTTATCAAAGTTATCACGAGGTATAACTTCGGTATGGTTTGAGCGGGAAGCCCAACAAGCGGCACAAATTTCCCTATAGTCACCTTTGTGAGTACATATCAACTGTGTGTATGTTCCTCACCTTTTGGGACCTCTCACCCCATGGACAACCTGATGTTCTATGACCCCAGAGTGAGTACATATTTTTCACCCTTTCCATTCTCTTCATTTAAAATCTTGTTATTGCATCATCATGTATCTTTTTTTTCTGTAATGCATTCACCCTTGAATGTCTTTTACATTGATGTCGAGTTGAATTAGAATCTCAAATCCTTGGGGGTTTGACCACCTCCTTCTCTTCCCGTTCTTCTTCTTTGTCATCCTTCACCATCTGAATCATGTGGCTACTTTAGTGTGAGTTTGAAGCAAGTTCATACTCTCACTAAAGTGGGGGCTAAATGTGTCACCAAAAAGTGTGGACTTTGACGCTTTTTGCTCATTTGGACCTTTTCTTACGGATTTTGGACCCTTTTTAGCCTCTTTTTACCTATTTCCAAGCCTTGTGACAAATTGTTTTAAGGCATTGTAAAGAATTTTTACTCTTAGGCTTGCCATCACCAAATTAACCTCTTGTTATGCAAAAATGACCCCTTTGTTGGCATATGGCTTGTAAGTGTTGTCATTGATGGCAACCCAAGTCATGCAACTTAAAGTCTTGCATTTGAATGAACAGGGCATCCGGTTATAGGCATAAAAGTTGATCTAAACACCTTAGTGGATAAATATTTTGGGTTGAGGATCTCTAAGGAAGGTATGTTGATGTTTGTAACACCTTGATAAATGATTTTTTTGATGTACACTCATTGGTACATGGTCTAGAAGATTTGGTGCACTAATTTGTTGATTATCTATGCTAGAAGGTCGACCCGACAAAGATAGTAATTGTGGATGTATAAGATATAATTAATCATAAGTCTTCATGCTCGATTAAGTGTTATTTGGGTCCTCTCTTTTTCTTAACCAACTTTGGGGGATGCACATAATGATTTAGTGGTGGATCTGGCCGACAAGTTGAAGATAACTTAATATTTAATGAAGCCGGTTGATGGATGAATAAATCCTTGATTGCAGATATATATAAGAGATTGGTTTTTTCTTTTCGTGTAGAAAAAGGAAATTGTGTGTGTGTTTAGAAGTGTGAATATATAATATATCATTGTGTAGTGAGAGATTAAACAGTCCAGTAGTGCGAACTTCATGTGAAGAGAAAAAAAGGGTAGAACAGAGCAAAGCGAAGTGCATAATAAAAAATAAGATCCATAACTGAATTTATGAGCTTCACCGGAACTATAATTTGGCATAGATAAATGATAATATCTCAGTTCACCCTTCAGATGGCCTTAATCTGAATTTTGTAAGGCAGTGAGCCTTTCTCTTGAGCAGTGAGCTCTAGGTAGTGTGCCTAAATGCAAGTGCATTCCTTTTGTAGACAATTATATTTGAGTACTCAAATTATGGATTAAACTCCACCATGTTTTTTCAACTAACATGGTTTCCACGCAAAAATCTGTGTGTCATGGTGTCATGTATAATTACTTTGAATGCATACATATTTTCTTTAATGCAATATTGATATGGCTTCAAGTTTTATATTGATGGAGTTTAAATTTGTTGAACACTGATTCACCCCCCTCTCAGTGTTCCCTTGAGTCCAACAATTGGTATTAGAGCTAGTTCCTCTAAAGAAGGTTTGCAACTTGAGGTGGATCTGGGAATGTGATGGACTCTGGTAGTCTTCAACAACAACTTATGGTGGCACTTGATGACCTTGATTAGTCTAAATTAGAAGTTCAGGAATTGAAAGAAAATCTTAGAGATGCTGAGAAATTCATCTAGTCATTGAAGGATCAGATAGTCAAATCCAGGGTGAAGAGGAAAGATCTTTGTGACCATATCAAACAAAGGGAAAGTGAAAACATGGATGATTCTCACTTGAATCAAAACCTGAAGGAGATAACTGAAGAATGTGAAAATCTTGCTAAAGACAATACAAACCTAAAACATGAGATGGAATCTATGAAAATTAAGATGACTAAAGAAATTGAAGAAAGAGAGAGAAATGAGGAAAATATTGCTCAGAACTTGAAAGAGAAATCTAATGAATGCAACAGAATAAAAGGTGAATTCACTCGGTTGGAAGGTGAATTACAAAGAACCAAAAACAATGAAGAAGAACTTAGTAAGGAGATTGTTACTCTCAGAAATGATCTTGTCATGGAAAATGAATACAAAGAAAATTTTAAGATCAGTTCAGTAAAGCTTGATGAACTAACTCAAGGAAAAAATAGTGGAAATGATAAGAGAGGTCTTGGATATGAAAAAGGAGAAAATTCTAGATCAGGAGAAAAGAATTTCATACATAACAAAAATGGGAGATATCCGGTAAGACAACCTAATGCAAAAAAATTGAATGGGTATTGTTTTTCCTGTAATAAGTTTGGTCATATGATTGCTCAATGTAAAAGTAATACAAATTCAAGAGTCTCATCATTTTCTGGTCAATGCTTCAATTGCAAAAATTTTGGTCATAAATCAATTGAGTGCATAAATGTATCAAGTTATCTTGTTGCTAGAAGAAATGTTGAATGCTAGACATGTGGGAAATTTGGGCATATTTCTAATCATTGCAGATCTAGAAGAATTCATTGGAATGATTGGTCAAGACAAGAAAGCATTGTGTGCTACAACTGCAACAAGTATGGTCATATTGCAAGATTCTGCAGAAAAAAAAAATGTAGACATAAGAGGTCCGGTATACAGAGGAAAAAATATAGAGAAAAATTATAAAGGGAAGGAAAAGATAACTATAGATAAAATCATAGATCAGATGAAGAAAACATGGGTAAGGAAAAATGATTCTGATGCTAGAAATGGTTCCACACCGGAACGTGCCTCCGGTAACTCTTTTGGTAATTAATTTCAGGCCATTGGCCTAGGGGGAGTCTTTCAAATTAAACCCTTCCTCCCCTGTCTATGGATGCTAATAGAACTAAGAAAATAGTCAAGAAGGTGTACTTATGGTGTGCAAAATTTTTGGCAAAGAGAACTCAGACAATTCATAGGTCCGCAAAAGATTTTTTTTGTCACAGTTTGGGAAAACAGAGTCTTGAGAAAAATTAGGGAAAATGAATTTATTGCACATGTGCGAGCTATAAAAGTCAAGTCAGATCCCTCATTTGTCACTTTGCATCGAAGAAGAGAAGAAGGAGAGCACTTGATAGGAGGATTACGAACCAGTAAAATCGATTCATCAATAAAATCTTGAAATCTATCAAGTATTTCAAATCATTCTCGAATTCTTCATACAAATTATTATGTGGTTGCAAACCCTAAACACGAAAAGGAGAAATGGAAAAAATCAAAGGCTTGATCACTCTAGATGAATATAATAGTGCAAAGATTAGGTCTATGAGGAATTTGTTACTCCCTGATGAATTAAAGCAATTGAGCGAAGCTAAGCATGGAAATTTGGATATGTGGAATGAGTTTTTGTACTCTAAGAATGCAAAATTCATATTGAGAAGATTGCATGATGATGTTTTAAATTTGGAAAAACCTTACATCATTTCAAAAGAGGCAATTGAGAACTTAACTAGATTTTTCAAAGTCAAAGATGTTCCTAGGAAGAAATCTATCTGGAAAAAAGAGGTAGAAACCCTAACCGAAATAATCAAAGATCAAAGAGCCCTGATGATTGCAACAATCAAGAATCCTGTCATGAAGTACATTGCACACAGAATAACATATAAAATCTTCTACAAAAATTAACAAGACTTCCAAGAACAATAGCTTAATCTTTATTATTGGAATTCCAATAGATGGTTAGAAGAAGTTCCTTCCGAAAGTGAAGAAAAACCATAAGATAATCTTCTAAAGATAGAAGTTAATTGTTTTCAAGTTTTTCCAATTTTGATCAAAGGAGAATAATTGTAGGCATATATTTGTTGAAATTTTGGAGCATTGAGTATTTTGAACACATGTTTTGTCACTTGGTATCGATATATAAGTATTTCTGTCACCATTTTGTCACTGCGCACTTTTTGTCTTTTTGGCATATGACATCCATGCTTTGTCATTGATGTCAAAGGGGGAGAGAATGAAGTGAAAAATTCCCAAAGGGGAGAGAATGCAAAATGACCTACAAAGGGAGAAAATAATGTAGTGCCTTATAAATCTTAGGGGGAGAAAGTGCAGTAAAAAGTTTAGTAGTGTACCTATAATGATTCTGACACTTAGTTATTTTTCACTAAGTGTTGCCATCAATGCCAAAGGGGGAGATTGTTGGCATATGGCTAGGGATATTGTTGGCATATGGCTTGTAAGTTTTGTCATTGATGGCAACCCAATTCATGCAACTTAAATTCTTGCATCCGAATGAATAGGGCATCTGGTTATAGGCGTAAACGTTGATCTAAACACCTTACCGGATAAATATTTTGGGTTGAGGATCTCTAAGGAAGGTCTGTTGATGTTTGTAACACCTTTGGAAATTATTTTTTTGATGTTCACTCGCTGGTACGTGGTCTAGAAGATCCGGTGCACTAATTTTTTGATTATCTATTCTAGAAGGCCGACTTGACAAAGATAGTAATTGTGGATGTATAAGATATAATTAATCATAAGTCTTCATGCTCAATTAAGTATTATTTGGCTACTCTCTTTGTCTTAACCAACTTTGGGGGATGCACATAATGATTTAGTGGTGGATCTGGCTGACAAGTTCAAGATAAACTTAATATTTCATGAAGCCGACTGATGGATGAATAAATCCTTGATTGCGGATATATATAAGAGATTGGTGTTTTCTTTTAGTTTAGAAAAAGGAAAGTGTGTGTGTGTAGAAGTAAGAATATGTAATATATCATTTTTTAGTACGAGATTCAACAGTGCAGTAGTGCAAACTTGATGTGAAGAGCAAAAAAAGGCAGAACAAAGCAAAGAAAAGTGCAAAATGAGAAAGCAGATCCAAAACCAAATCTATGAGCTTCACCGTAACTGTAATTTGGCATAGATAGGTGCTATTATCTCAGTTCACCCTTCAGATGGTCTTAATCTAAATTTTGTAAGGCAATGAGCCTTTCTCTTGAACAATGAGCTCTAGTTAGTCTACCTGAATGCAAGTGCATTCATTTTGTAACCAATTATATTTGAGTACTCAAATTATGGATTAACCTCCATCATGGTTTTTCCCCTAACAAGGTTTCCACACAAAAAATTGTGTGATGGTGTCATGAATTATTACTTTGAATGCATACATCTTTTCTTTAATGCAGTGTTGATATGGCTTCAAGTTTTAGATTGATGGAGTTTAAATTTGTTGAACACTAATTCACCCCCTCTCTCAGTGTTCCCTTGAGTCCAACACCCTTAATCCTCATACATATCCAAATTTAGTGTGTTTTGTGAGACAATCCTGACAAGCACTAATAATAATATTTTAATCACTGAAAATCAATGAAAAATGCCCAGGTGGACTAGGTCGCCACCTTGGCGACCTAGTCCCATGTGGCATAAAATTTAAATTAAAGTTAATTTCTTTCAGGATTTTGCTCTCTAAAACCATAAGGTTGGCCTGTATGGTGTTATTTCAGGAAAATTAGGGCATAAATTGTATAAATAAGCTTCAAAACACTAATTCCTCATTAGGAACCACTCATTTTCCCTCTCAACACACAATCCTTCTCTCCTCATCCACTCCTTCTCAAGCAAGCTAGGATTTTACCTTCCAAGTCAACAAGACATCATTTCTGAAGCATTCAAGGGTTGATTGCTGCAAAAACACAAGATATCTCATCGAGGAAAGGTAACTTCATTCTTCCATTGTTTCATATTCATGCTTTACATTTCCATTTCACTTTGGTTTAGTTATCTAAAAGGGGTTTGACCAAGGCAAACCCCTAACCTCTAACATTCAACATTTTTCTCTTCCTCTCCTTGTTTGATTGCAGATCCAGGTACCTTGAAGATCTTTGAAGGCATTCAAGACCTGTTGAAGATCACCCATTACATGCAAGGTCAAATCATCCACAAAAATTCACTCTTAGGCCTAGATATTAGAGTTTCAAAAGCAGAAAACTGTGAAGAACTAGGGTGCAAACCTAGGGCTTCTGTTTCCTCATCGAAAATTCTAGAAATCTTGAAGAGGATTAAGTCGCCAAGAATGGTGACCTAGTCCCTCTGAATAGGTCTTTTTGTGATTTTGAATTTTTTGGACACCCATTTGGCAAAAACAGACTCCAGACCAATTTTTGAGAATTTGGGACTAGGTCACCGAGATTGGCACAAGTATCCCTTTCATCATCAATATCAAATCTAGCAGCATTCCAGACCTCCAATAGATTCCTCTTCCAATCTCAGGTGCACATATTCCTTTCCCTTCATTCTTGTACTTGTTTGTTTATATTTCTTAGATTGTTAGCATAACATAGTGTGTTTTCCAGCATAGTTACTTTTCATAGTTTATTGCATTCATAGTTACATTTAGATTAGCTTTCATTTTATATTCATTGCATTTAGGGCACTCCACACACATCACATTAAGCCCCTAACCCCCTTTTGAATGAACACAAAAGAATATCATTAGGTGAAAGAGAGCTACATTCATCCAAAAGTTAGCTTCTAGGGTGAAAAATCCTAGAGGCTCATTGGGGAATCCTCTTTCCCTTCTTCTATATTTTTTTGGTAGTTCACCCTCATGTACACTTGTTTTGTGTTGTAATTTTGTTTATACGTGTTTTTCCTTTTGTAATTGTAAAGATCTAAAATTTGCACAATAATATCATCTAAGATTAGTTTAGGAAGTTTTTTTGCATACCCTACTTCTTTTCATTTTCTATTAGATTCCAATCACCTCAAATTCTAGATGTTGGGTAGATATTTTTTTGTACTAATTTTCATTTGAGTGGGAGCTTGCATTGAAGGGTTTGATCTTATTATAGGAAGATATGGCTAGCACATGCAAAATATAAATGGAGAAGATCTTAGGCATAAAATTTGAGCTTTGGAAGTTCAAGATAGAGGATATGCTCATCGATAGAGAACTATGAGTTGTAGTATCCAGATCCAAACATATTGCCATATCACAAGAAGATGGTAAAAATAGTTAAGTTGATATAAGACTTTATTTGGCTAGTTTAACATTGTTGAATGCATATGAAGATGTCATCATTGTATTTATTTGGAAGAAATTGGGAGATCTGTATCAAGCTAAATGTTTGGTTAAAAAATCTTGTGAATTATAATTTAGATTTCGCAATTTCATCTTCTTTATGTAATTCCCCAAGCCATCACACTCATAACAAAATATGACATAATTTTGTTTTTTAAAACAACAACAGTTTTGTGAATGTGATAACAACATGTCGTACTTGCACAACAACATGCACACAAGTATCATGTAAATAACAATGACACAATGACAATTATAATAAGACAACCTCACCATTGCATAAGAAAGGTAGAAATAGTGGAAGATTTAGTGCTTCTGGTATTATCCAACATGATGAACATATGAGAGAGATGACAACACTAGTATGATGATTAGTTTCTAATCCATGATCGCATTCTTGCACAACACCACTCTAGGATAGGATAAGGGAGTAACCAACTTCTAATCCAAACCCATATACACTTCACAACTCTAAACACTAGGGAAAACATTTGCAAGAGGTTTCATAACTAGGAGGCACAAATTCACCTCTATTTGGAATGATGATGTGTCACTTCCATGAAAGAAAATTCTTCCCAAGGCAAGTAGATGCCATAAATTCTCAATGAAAACACATAGGAATATTCTCTAAAAATCTATATACTCCCAAGATCATGAGGAACAACTTCTCTTCACAAATTTTTCCCATACAAGGCCTCAAAGTACTTGCTATCGATGAAAAGAATAAAAATAAATACATCATGGGACACTAGTAACAAAATGGGACATTAGCACACAACACTAGTGTCCTACACGGGTTCTTATGTCCATTTATGAAACTTGAGTTCATTTCAGGTGCTTGCATCACAAGCACACTTTTCCTACAATGGTGTCCTTGTAGGGGTGTGTTGAAATTTTATGCCCCCTTTGATTTCCCATCATTGATAACCGATTTGAGAGATCCCCCATGGGCCATCTTGCATGTTTTCTCCTTGAATTTTTCTAAATTTTGCTAAGTCCCAAAATTTTGGGTTTTCAGGTTGTCGCTTACTTTCTTACCTTGCATGCTTTCTGCATCCCTCTTTCCCCTTCTTCTCTTCCTTCCCTTTTTTCTTCTAAGTGTTTCAAGTGTGAGCCTTCGGCCTTACCCTTTACCTATTACAAATCTCTCCTTTTCCATTTTTTCCTTTCTCCTATCGGCCTTTGGGTGTTGTCCTTCGCTCTTGCATCTTACCTCTGATTCCTAAAAAGTTGGCTTTTCTATATTTTTTTCATCGATTCCTTTGGAATGTCGAAGGGACCATTGTTTTGGTATCTCTGATATTTGTTCTCTCCTCAATGAGCTTCTTCGGAATGTCGAACGGACCATTCCTTTGGTCCCACTGATATTTGGTTCTCTCTCCAATGGTTTCTTTCAAAATTCGACTATGTCAAATGCTTTGAGCTTCGAGGTAATCCTTCTCCCTTACCTCCAATTTTCAGAGGTAAGCTTTCCCTATTACCCCCAATGTTTCCTTTCTTCTTCATGCTTTCTTCTTTCCTTCTTCCCAACACATGAGGTAAGTTGTAAGCCCGAATCCTGACCTTTGACCGCCTGATCGCTGATGTTCAAAAAATTCTTTTTTGGGGGTCTAGACCATTTAATTCAAATTCTTGCAAAGGTGTTTTTTTAGGCCTGATGCCCCAAACTTTCAGCATTTTGATGAATTTTTCTGGGTGACATTTTTTATGCTTGATTTGACTTTTGAGTGACTTTTCTTCATTCTTAGGCTTCAAGGACGACATTAATTTCTCCCCTCACCTTCTATAGGTGGATTTGATGGGCGCCCAATGCCCATTTATTACTGTTTTTTGACTTTCTTGGTGGATCTATGCCCTAGTCGCATCTTTCACGAAATGGCTCCATTATTGCACTCATAGTCTTTTTTTCTAACCCTAGTTAGGGTTAGGGTTTGACTTGTGCTTCTAAGTTATGCCTAATCTATAAAGGAAAGAAATTTATTCATTTTTAGGGTTCTTCTGTAGCTTTTTCTTCTTCCTTTGGCTCCTCTAGGGTTTTTCTTTTCCAGAGACTATATTTCACACTCTACCATGGTAAAGATTGGAATTTTTCCACTACATTAATGAAATGGATCAATATTTCCTCTTCTCAAATCTTTTAAGTTTTAGTAAGTTTATTACCTTGCATATCTGAGTTTTTGTATTTTTCATGCATGTATGTTGTATAAAATTGTTTACAATTGTTGGTTGTGAAACCCTCTTTCCTTCTAGCACTTTGTAAAACTCTAACCTTCATGTATGACTCTAAAAATTGACCAAATAGAGATTTGTGAAAGTCCCCTTGCCCCTCTTCAACGATGTACTATGCAATATCGTTCAAGAAGAAACAACCTTTCCATCTTAGTGTATCACCTCCATTTTCCCTTACATGTATTCCTTCTAACCCTTTTACCTCATGAGTTGTTAGAGTAGGGTAGTGGTAGGTTTTGATGTTTTCAATTGGGCCAACACTTTTCACTTGGATTGAAAAAGGAAGCCGACCTTCTCTAGAGATTTGACCTCATACGCATTTGAAGAATCTGGTGTTTTCTTCAATGCATTTTACCTTTTGAGGCATATCTTCAAACACCACGATGACTTGTTCAAAATCAGTTGGTTCAAGCAGTCCAGTTTCATTTCATTCCATTGAGGAAGTGGTGCCTTCTTCAACATTTCAACCTTTGGAGGCATTCTTCAAGCACTTGGTGACTCTGCAACTCATTTGGGTGACTTTTTTTGTACATACAAAAAATATCTTGTTGAGCAGTCCTTTGTTTTCCATTCAAAAATTTAATGCATTTTTCATAAATAAAAATGTCAATTTATAATGGAAACCACATGTACACTCCACCATATGATGATAGTACCAACTTTATTCCTTCTAATCAGCCATATTAGGCTGGTCATACCTCCCATTTCATTCCATAGAATCCTACTATTGTGGATTCTCAATATTATAAAAATGCTTACCACCCACCCTACCCTTCTCAGTCTTCTTGGATGCCTACATATTCTTATCAGCAACCCCAAGAGACTCATCATTTTTCAAATCAACATTGTTTCTCTCCTAGTCATCCCAGAGTTTTGATAATTTGAGTGCAAGTGAAATTACAAGCATTTTTATTGATTTTAATAGACGATTGGATGAGATTCAAAGACAACAAGAGTTTGAACTACAATAGGAGGAGTGGGCTAATCAAGCCTATCAGGGGCAGCATGACTATTTCCCACAATAGGATGAGCTTGTCCGTCAAGCTCACTATCCACAACAACAAAATAAAGAGGCTCAATGGAGGTATGAGTAGTAGTCAAAGGCACACAGAAAGCAACAACAAGAAGAGTATACAACAAAGGATGTTGTTGCTAGACAACAGCAAGTCAGAATTGCCCTTTATCTAGCATAGATTCCTGAGACTCAGGAAGCCCCTTGTGTTCCTAGTTTCAAAAAAATACCCCCACTAGTTCCAAAGCAAATTGCTAAGGAGGAGGTAAGAAAGCTTAAATTTGTAAGTTTCAAGAACCATAATTGTAGAGATGGAAAATATACATTTTCGGTTTTACATAGTGGATCCTGATTTACTAACACCATTTCATCCTAAATCATCTCATTTGCTAGTCATTTAATCGAATAATCTATATTTGATTAAATTCATCGCTCTTCATCTCTTAAATAAATAAATCAACTTTATCTAATTAAATCATCATCTCCTATTCATTAAATAAATCAATTTATTTGATTAAATCCCTAAAATCTTCTTATTAAATTGAATAAATTAAACATTATTTAATTTAATCTAACATTATCCCCTTTAGTTAAATAAATAAAATCATTTATTTAATTAAACCTTTCCTCTCAATTCTTGACTTAAATCAATTCATAAATTTAAGTCCAAATTGTCACATCTCCTAAATTCCTCATTAAATTAATTAAACTTTGATTAATTTAATCTTAATCTATGTCACATTCTCTAGAGAATGCAACTTGCACAATAAATCAATTACTTTGATTTATTAATTCATCTATTTTCCCTCACATGGCATCAAAAGGGAATATTCCCTCAATTTGAATTCAAATTCAAATGGACTTGGTCCTTCCAACAAGGTATTTAAGGCCTCTTACATGTCCTTGAGCATTGAGCCAAGTGACATTAACTCCATTTATCTTTCCCTCTCACATGTCGTATTCAAATTTGAATCTCATGGAATTTATCATGCACATTGACCAAAATGTGCCCATTCCTCCTCCAATCACATGTGGACAAGTGTCACAATGCCATTCAATTATCTTTTATCCCACATTTCTTAGTTCCACTCTCTCTTCCATTTTGGAAATCTATAAATGAGAGACTCTTCCTCTGATTCGATCATCCACAATTTGAGTAAACTTACTATACTCAACTTCATCCTCATCCACAATCATATGCAAAGTTACTCTCTTCACATTGAAGCCCAATTTTTCCCATTTCACTCAACCATTCATCATCTTTCAAGATTTGCAACAAGGTTATGCTCAAATCTCTTTGGAGATTTGACCATTTCTTAATCACACACCATTGCAACTTAGGAATTGGGAAAGGGTCAATTGCAACATCTCATTGGCACCAATTCCCCCATGGGATCATCATGCTATTAGCTTAATTAGGATTGAATCTCTTTTGTTTAAAGTATTTTGTTCTTCATTTCCTAATTTTAGTTTGAATAGATGGATTTTATGGGGATTCTCTCATACTTGTTTGCATGCATTTGATCTAACAACCTAACATTGTTTGATGCTCTTATGCATTTGCAGGTTTAGGGGTTCACAATAACAATCCTCTTGAAACTTCTATTAGCCCTCCTTTTGTTCTAGAGAAACCTATCATGCAAGAGGTTTGTAAGCACAAATTTTTTACTTTCAAGAATGCTAATTAGCCTCTTGAAACCCCCATTGAACCTCCTGTGCCATCAAGTAGATATCCTATGTTGGCGATCCCAAGTTTTTTGAGCCTCCATTCCTCACAAGAACCCATCCTTGAGGAGGCTCAACCTTTTACTCTTATTGAGAAGACCATTCTAGAACTTCAACAAGATTTTCAATGGCCTTTTGACCATTTTTCTCCCTCTTTCCCTATTTCACTCTTTAAATGTGGACCTGTGGTATGGGGTCCTAATTCATCAGAAGAACAAATGAAGGAGCAATTTTGGGCTAGGAGTGAAGAGGTTATTATTGAAGAGCCTTCACGTCCTCTTGAAAATGAGTGTCTTGGTTTGCTGCAAGAAAATATTGAAGATGAAATAGTGTTGCAGAAACACAATATTAAAAAGGTCGAAAAAATTGATATAGTAGAGGAATCGATCCTCTCTTTTGATGTCCTTCCTTGTTTTGTTGAAGGTGAGGAGGATATATCACATATACCTACATCAACTGAAGACTCTGAGCAACTTGGTTTGGGCTTGATGGATGAAGATGAATCCATGGTTCTGGAGAAGTAGCAACATATGTGTTTAGACCGTGTTATAGTGGAGAAATCTCCGCTATCTAATGAGTTTTGTAGTTCTGAGGTGGACAACCTCTATCGAGATGATTTATAAGCTTTTTGTTTGAGCTTGGATGTCAATATTTAACCCCCAAAAGAGAAGCTTTGTGAGTAGAAGCATATGAGTGGAGAAACAAGAGAGGGTGTGGAAACCATTACATGACATGAGTTTTACTTTTTTGTAGCTCGTTGCCAAGAAATAATTAAAATTGAGAGGCAATTTGAAGAATTTAGTTCTTTACTTGAAGTGTCAAAAATCTAAGGTTTGTGTTGATGAAGTGTGCATCAATACAAGTAATTCGGTAGTCATTGAGTAGCCACACATTTTTTTGGAGAGTGATACTCTTGTTGCTCAGTTTGATTGTATGCCTAAGCTTCAAATTTTCTCATTTGAGGTGCATGAAGAAGTGATTCCTTGTGTAGATCAAAAATCAGTTTTGGCATATTTTACATCGCCATGTGAGCTGGAAACATTATCCTTTTGTTTTAGCTCATGCATTGAGGAGGTCAGCGATGGTAACATTGGCCCATCCTTTTGTGAGGTGAGTTATCTTCCCTCTACAAAAGGTTGCCTCTTGGATGTTGACCTATCTTTAAAAAAGTTCACCCATGCTGTTGTATATTCAATTGAGGAAGTAGTGTTATATGAATCTAACACTTGCATCATGTTGTTCCCTTAAAATTAAAAAATTTATAGTGAAGTGATCCTTCACCTTGATGGAATTTTGTGCAGTTACATGCATGTTGGTAGCAGTTTTCAGTGGTTGCAACTGGGTGAGGTTTGCAACTATGGTTTAATAGAGATCAACTCCTTCAAAAGGTTCATCTTTGACAGATGCAAAATTCCATTTTCTGATTTATGTTAGTTTGTGTATATATTGTAAATACCTTGCTTTCCATGAAGTACATTTTCACACCCTTCATTATCATTAAGGGAATGTATGCTCTAGTTTCCATTCTTTTCTCCAAGTGCAACTGGCACATGTTTTTCTTTTCTTTGATGAGACCCAACTATTGAAGTGTTTCCCTTCATGAGTTTGTTCCCAATGGACCGATAAGGCCTCTAGATTCCATGATTAGCATGAAATAATCCAAAAAAAGTCACTAATAATGTTGAAATTTTATGCCCACTTTTATGTCCCATCATTGATAACTAATCTGAGAGATCCCCCATAGGACATCTTGCATGTTTTCTCCTTGAAGTTTCCTAAATTTTGCTGTCCCAAAATTTTGGGTTTTCGAGCTGTCACTTACTTGCTTACCTTGCATTCTTTCTCCATCACTCTTTCCCTTTCTTCTCTTCCTTCCCTTTTTTCTTTTTAGTGTTTTAGGTGCCAACCTTTGACCTTACCCTTTACCCCTTACCAATCTCTCTCCTCTTCCATTTTCTCCTTTCTCCTACCGGCCTTCAGGTGTCATCCAATCTCACCTCTTACCTTCAAAGGTAAGAGGTAAGTCTTCTCTCTGATTCCCATAAATTTGGTTTTTCTGGCTTTCAGTCATTGATTCCTTCGAAATATTGAAGGAACCATTATTTTGCTCTCTCCAATATTCATTCTCTCCTCAACAAAAATCTTTGGAATGTTGAAGGAACCATTTCTTTCATACCGCCGATATTAGGTTGTGTCTCCAATGATTTCTTTTAGAATTTGACTAAGTTTCGAATGCTTTGAGTTTTGAGGTAATGTTTCTCCCTTACCTCCAATTTTTAGAGGTAAGATTTTCCTATTACCCTCGATGTTTCCTTTCTTCTTCATGCTTTCTTCTTTCCTTTTTTCCAGCATGAGGTAAGTTGTAAGCACAAATCTTGACCTTTGATCACCCGATCACTGATGTCTGACAAGTTCTTTTTTGGGGGTCTAGACCATTTAATTCAAAAGCTTGCAAAGGTGTTTTTTCGTGCCCAACACCCCAATCTTTCAAAATTCTTGACGTGTTTTTCTAGGTGACATTTTTTATGCTCGATTTGACTTTTGAGTTACTTGTCTTGATTCCTAGGCTTCAAGGATGAAATTAATTGCTCCCCTCACCTTTTTCAAGTGGATTTCATGAGTAACCATTCCCATTTATTTCTCTTTGTTGGCTTTCTTTCTATATCTATGTCTTGGCAAAACAAGAATAGACAATTGAGAGGGGGGGTGAATCAATTGTAACAAAATTTTAAACTTAAATAACCTTATTAACCTTTAATATTAGATCTAATAAATAATAATGAAATCATGAATCAAAAACACATCAGAAACACACATAACATGAATATTTTTGCGTGGAAACCCTATTAGGGGAAAAACCACAGTGGAGGTTAATCCACAAGTTATACCCTGTTAAAAGTCTATTGAAAGTGAATAAGGAATGCACATGCATTCAGGCACACTGCCTAGAGCTCACTACTCAAAGAAGACACACTGTCTTACATAAAAAATTTAGATTAAATCCATCTAAAGTGATTGAACTGAGAAATTAGCTTCTTCAAAAGCTTGAAGACAGTTCCGATTAGGCACAAAAACACTTCTTCACACTTTGCTCAAACTTCTTCACACTTTGCTATGCAATCGAATGATCTGATCTTTATTCACACATTTCACATACACACTTCATACTCACATGTCTCAAATGAAGAAATTTTTTTCTCTTATATATCCGCTTCATGGAATTACATCAACAACTTTGTCGGCCAAAAATAAAGAATAAATGAATTACAAAATTTTGGCCCAATTCATGAAAAAATCTCAATGCACACAAACCGAAGTCGGTCACAACATAATGAAGACCTAAAAGCACATCCTTGAACATGCTAAACATTAAAATATTAATCCACGAGGATCCACAAAACGCTACAACCACCATGTCGGCCAAGAACATGAAAACCCAAACACACAAAGGAAAAATCTCCGATCACGATCACACCGATCAATGCAGACGTGCAACAAGGATAGATCATGATCTAGAAATATCAATGAACATTGCAGGATCATGCACAACAACTAAATTTACTAGAATTACATTCTCTTCTTCCAGAAACATCAACTACAGTAACATAATAACTGCAGGAATACAAAAACTCACAACTTGCTCCAATATTCATGCAAACCTCTAAAACTTTTGGAGTAAAGACTAGATAGGCTCAGCAACAAACTCTTTAATACACAAATTCTGAATACCAATATACTAATTTTTCCACCACACTAAACTTCACAGCTTCACAGGCAACCTTCAACATATTTAATATAATTTTCTCAATATCCTCGACATATACACCCTTCAAAACATCAATGCTAATAGTGTTGACATCAATGACAACCACATATCAGAAACACGACCACAACATCCAAAAATATCCTCTTTTGGAATTGATGGCAACACATGATGTGAAAAATACCATCAACACAACTAAATCTTCTTTCAACAGTCTTCCCTTCTTCTCATATTGTTCTTCTCCCCCTTACATTACTCTTCTCCCCTTTTTTCTCTGCTCTTCTCCCCCAAGGTTTTCAACATTTCTCTTCTCCCCCTTTGAAATCAATGGAAAATGTACACAAGCTCTGAATCATCTGACTACTCCCCTTGAGTAGCAGCCACCAAAACATCAATCTAAAACAAAATATGACTATGAATGCACAGACTGATGCAAATACTTGCATCTTAGTTTAGATTAGGAGGGGAAATAACCCCTAAATTTCCTATGAGATACTCAAAAGTATACTTAGGAAATGTCTTAGTGAAGATGTCTGTAATTTGTTCCTTAGTAGACACATACTCTAGTCTAACTTCTTTGTCACTCACTTTGTCTCTCAAAAAGTGATATTTGATAGATATATGTTTTGTCTTTGAATGAAACACCAGATTCTTAGAAATGTTTATGGCACTAGAATTATCACAAAATGTAGCAATAGGCTCATCATACTCAATTCTGATATCTCTAAGCATCTGCTTCATCCATATTACTTGAGTTCAATTTTTTGCAGTAGCAATATATTCTACCTCAGTAGTAGATAAAGAAATGGAATTTTTCTTTTTACTTAACCAAGACACCAAATTCTTCCCCAAGAAGAAGGCACCACCACTAGTAATTTTCCTATCATCCACATCTCCTTCCCAATCTGCATCAATAAAGGCACTCAAGGTAAGATCATCATCTTTAGGATACTAAAGACCAAAGTCAATTGTCCCTTTCAAGTGTTTGAAAATTCTCTTCACAACAGTCACATGAGATTCCTTTGGATCAACTTGATATCTAGCAACCATACATATAAAATTCATGATTTATGGTATGGTATGAGTCAAATAAAGTAATCCACCGATCATTGACATGTATCCTGTTTGATTTTCCTCAGGAGAATCATCATTTTTTGTTAACTTGCATCTGGTTACCATGGGTGTACCAACTGGCTTTGAGTCTTCCATGCCAAACTTTTTCAGCAACTCTCTTACATATTTGAATTGAGATATAAAGATTCCATCATCTAATTGAGTAATTTGGAATCCTAAAATGAATTTCATCTCTCCAATCATTGGCATCTCAAATTCAATTTTTATTTCATCAACAAACTTCATACATAATTCATCATCACCTTCAAAAATGGTGCCATCAACAAAAAATTCAATTATCAACTCTTTATCTTGATCCATCTTAAAATACAAATTACTGTCAGCAGTACCTTTATTGAATCCAAGCTTCAACAAGTATTTGTCCAATCTAGCATACCAGGCTTTAGGGGCTTGTTTGAGTCCATATAGTGCTTTCTTTAATCGAAAAATTGTATCTCCTTCGTCAGTCAGTTAAAATCCATCTGGTTGCTCAACATATACTTCTTATTCTAGTTCACCATTTAGAAATGCCGAATTTACATCCATTTGATAGACTTTGTTGTTCTTAAAAGCAGCATAAGCAAGAAATAATCTTACAACTTCAATTCTAGCAACAGGGGAAAATGTTTCTTCAAAATAAATACCTTCCATCTGTGAGTACCCTTTACATCCCAATCTTGCTTTATTCCTGACCACTTCACCTTGTTCATTCAGCTTATTCCAAAAGAACAATTTGGTTCCAATCACTTTTTTATCCTGAGGTCTGGGAACAAGAATCCATGTATCATTTTTCTCTATCTGCATTAGTTCTTCCTTCATTGCTTCCATCCAATATTCATCTTTACATGCTTCATTTCCATTGTTGGGCTCGATCTTGGAAATCAGACAATACTCTTCTGCAATTCTTCTTTTAGTCTGCACACCTTTGTTCTTATCCCCTATAATCTGATTTTTAGAATGATTTAGCTTTACATACCTCAGAACTTTAGGATTCTCTCAAATTTCTTGTCCTTTTGTTCTTTCTTCTGAACTTCCACTAGCTTCTCCTTCTTGATTCTCTTGATTCACTGGAACAATTTTAACTTGATTATATGTCTGAGCATTCTTTCCATTATCAGTACTATCATGTTGGTCATCTAAATCATATCCATAGTATTTCGATGATCTAGAAGTGTCCTCATCAACTCTGACATTTGCACTTTCAACCATTTTCCTTAATCTTCTATTCTAGCACCGGTAGGCCTTGCTCTTAGTAGAGTAACCCAGAAAGATTCCTTGATCACTCCTAGCATCAAAATTGCCTATATCTTCATCTCTCTTTATATAAAATCTACTTCCAAAGATTTTGAAATATTTAATAGTGGGCTTATAACCAAACCACAATTCACAAGGAGTCTTACTGGAATTACCATTGACATTTACTCGGTTGATATTATATACAAAATTGCTTACAACTTCTCTTCAATAGATACGAGGAACATTACCTTCCAACATCATAGTTCTAGCATCATCTAGAATTGTGATGTTCTTTCTCTCAACAATTATGTTCTGTTGAGGGGTTCGGGGAGTAGATAACTGTCTTTTGATTCCATGCTCTTCACAAAAAGAATTGAACTCCCAGGAAGTGAATTCACCACCTCTATCTGACCTTAAGCATTTAATCTTTAAACCTATCTCATTCTCGGCCATATCTTTGAAACTTTTGAACTTTTCTAATGCTTCATGTTTTTCTCTCAAGAAAGCAACCCATATCATCCTAGAGTAATAATCAATAAGCAACATAAAGTACCTTTCTCCTTGTAGAATTCTGATTCTAGAGGGACCACATAGATTAGTATGCACCAACTCTAGAGTACTCCATTAGAATGATGTCATTTTCTCTGAAAATAAATTCTAGTCTACTTTCTCATCTGAAATTCCTTGCATATGGTGTTAGTAGGCCTCACTAGCTTAGGAATATCTCTAGCTACTTGAGTGGAGCTTACTTTGACAATGTTATCAAAATTCACATGACACAGCCTCCTATGCCATAACCAACTTACATCAACTTGACAAATTAAACAAATGTCACTAGCAACACTCAAGTGAAAAATATTACCTTTTGTCTTTGTACCCAAATAAATTACATTTCTAGAACTTCCCAGTATCTTGCATTTTTCATCTTTGAACTGATGATTGTATCCCTTTTCGACCATCTACCCAAAAATCAATAGGTTATGCTTCAATCCTTCAACATAAAGGACATCATCAGTATTATATTTACCACCAAGAGAAATAGTGCCTTTGCCACAAATCACACCAACATTGTTATCTCCAAATCTTACAACACCACTATCATATTTATCCAAGCTTATAAACTTGCTTTTGTCACCAATCATATGATGTGAGAATCCGTTGTCAATCACCCATTTAACTTTTTCTTCAATTTTGGTTGCAAGAGCTTTCTCAATATTCTTATCACTAGCAAATTCAATGGACACCTGACCATTTTCTTTGATAGCAATGAATATCCATACATCTTCATTTCCATTTTCTTTATCATATTCATCATCAGTAACACCTTCTTCAGCATAATAACATTTATTTTGAAATCTAGGCTTATCGGGTTTGAACCTAGGAACTCTTTTAGGACACCTTGATGCAAAATGACCTATCTTATTGCAAGAGAAACATTTAATAGGAAACTTTCCTTTATACTTACCTTGTCCTCTGGTTTCTCTTTTCACAATCAATGCTTCCATCTCTTCTAACTCTCTTTCTTCATCTTCAATATGTTTCATCTCATCTTCATACTTGAATGTATTTCTAGAAATTTCTCCCAGATCATATCTTTGTTGGTTTCTTTCGAATATAGTAGCTTTAAATATAGATTTCGTCTTAGGAGTAGATTCATCAAATTCACTCAATTCAAAGGCTTCAATCTTACCAATCAACATATCTCTTGTCACATTTGTTACTGTACTGATTTATTCAATAGCATGAGCTTTCATTTTGTAAGAAGTAGATAATGATCTAAGAACTTTAGAAACAATCTCTTCTTCATCCAAGATTCCACCGACACATCTAATACCCATTATTAGTTCATTTACTTTTTGCATGAAATAAATAATGTTTTCATCTTTGCTCATTTTAAAGTTTTCCCACTTGCCTTTCAGACTTTGTAGCTTAACAACCTTCACTTGTGCATCTCCTTCATACAATCTTTCCATATTCTTCCAGATTTCATATGTTGTTTTCATACCCATCACATTTTTCATCTCTGAATCAGTCAGAGCACCCAATAATGCTTCTATAGCCCTAATATTTGTTTCAGCTTCTTTGATCTCATCAGGAGTAGAGGAACCATTCTGAGGAATAACATATTTTTTCTTTGTAATCTTCCAAAAGGGGTCACCAAAGCATTTAAAATGACACTCCATTCTAGTCTTCCATAGAGGGGTATGTGCAGGATCATGATGGGCCAAAAAGTGGCGATATCTAAGCGATATGATGGCCTATGTGGCTGACGACTTTTTTTTTACCCAAAATTGATGAAATGAAAAGGGTTTTTAAAGGAGATTCTCAGGTTTCCACCAATATAAATTATACTTTACTTTGAATTTAATAAATAATTGCTATTCATTTTCTATTTGAATTATGACTAAAGTCCTGATTGATAGGATGATTGAAAAACATCTATAGCTTTCAAACGGTATCACATTTTTTGAATCTGAAACATGTGTCACATTCTATGTTTCACATAATATAGGATTAAAAAAAAAAGAATTGAATTTCATGAAGTTTTGACCAAGTTAAGGTGGTTAGACATACATGTTTTCATATTTTTAAAAATTTTAATAAAAAAATCATAATTAATTATTTACTTGGAAAAAAATTTAAAAAAATAATGCATCACATTGGGACATGAGTCCCCTAATTATATCAAAAATATTATCATTTTATTGTGGTTAGGGTGGTCAGACAAGACAAAACACCTCTTCATGCGTCGCCAAAATGAAGGGTTTTAAAACCTTTGAAAAGAGCAACAAACAACATTTTGGCATTTTTGAGGTTCCACGAACCATGAAAACATTGACGAAGGAAATATTTTAGTCTTTCAACCAGTAACAAAAATATTTAACAATTATTTTGGCATTTTTGAAACCAATGACAAAATAATTTCAATCAAAAATCCATTTTCAAGGGAATAGCGATGGGGAAAGAAAAAAGGATTTGAACAGACCTCCTTTCTTCGAGACAAATTGTGGGCTTTCCTGTGGGGGAGAACATGATGAGCACTATGTGGACGTCGCACAAAATTGATAGCTCTCTCGCCTTCTTTAGAATGTCGTTCCTCCACTTAGAATAGGTCATCTGTCTGTTATTGGAGTTCTCCAACCTCTTGATGGTCAGCTTCACCCTCCCCATCATAAAGATACCCATCTATTATCAGTTCATTTCTCAACATTCACTTAAAGAGCTGCCTTCCAAAGGCATAACTTAAGGCCAGCTGAGTCTAAGTCTGATGTTTGGGGTCTTCAAAGGATTTTCAAAATGAGATGTCGGAAGTGGTGGAAGAAACAATATCGGACTGAAGGAATTCAATGCAATAGAGCAGAGGAATCAATGCATCTGTCATTGCAGTCACAGTCGTACTGAGACCTCCCTCCTCATCATTAATGAGAGGAGGGAAGGAAAACTATTAGCATAGGTGGGAAAAGTTGGATGGCATTTTATACCGTGCCAAAGTCTCTCGGAAGAATACGTATATTGGTTTTTTTCATATTACCTAGTAACTTGGTCGCTCCCACAAAAAATCTCCCCCGAATTCAAAATGCAAACATTTTGTTTTTTTTCTCAGTCAAAGTTGCACCAACATGCAAGCTAGGAAGTATCCGAGTATGAATCATGACGCATTATTACTTATTGCATAAGTTTCACGTATTGTTGGTGCCCTTTCTAGATGTTATTTTCTGTAGAAGGGGTTATTATCTAACTCTATAGAATTCAAGTGGGCAAGGGAATCATAAGATGAGGCGGCGTTCAGTTTTTGACTTGTTGTTTTATGTAAATAAAATTGTGGGTTCAATTCTTGATTTATCTACGATGTGGATGAGGGTTCGTCTTATAAAGAGCTAAAAGGAAATAAATTTTTACAAGAGTGGAAAGTGAAAAGGCCCTACAATTTGCACTCCCACAAAATATTGAATGATTAAACACTCATTTGGAAGCATAATAATATACAACTCTCCTTGAAACCTTCTAGCAAGAGAACACTTTCTTGGAAGCCTTGCTATGTGTAAATCAACAATGATTAAAAAATCTTTCACAAAACAATCCTCATCTTTTACCAAACACTCAACACATCACCTTCATCTACCTTCCTAGAGCTCTTTGAAATATTTTGAGAGATCCTTTACCACCTACAATCTACTTGTTTCTTCCTCATCAAGAAAGAAACTAATCAAAACACCACCAATAGATCAATTCTTGCCATGCCCATAATAATTAGTATGCATTTTCATGGACTCAATGTGAATTGGTATGTGTGTTGTATTTTAATGCATAGATGATCTAATAATTTAATCACCCAAGGTTATTTTTGTGGCCGTAGGGTCAACCCTATGGTTGCAAACTTAACCCTTTGCTTTTTGAAATTTAATATTTAAAATGTGGTTGATTCCCCCCTTCATTATTTTCCTTGAGTTGAATAAGTACACATGTTGTAAAATTATATGTTATGTTCTAGTACTTAAATACACTTAATCACATTCATTTCACATCTCTTATCTCTCAAACATCCTCTTTCATCCTAGAGCATCACAATCAATTGTAAAATATTTGGACTTGGTGCACTAAAATGGGTAACAAATCTACATAAGTCATTTTGGGGATTTTTCCAAATGTTTTGATTTTTTATACATATTTCTATGGGTTTTAGAGAACATGTTTCCTTATAACACAATGAAAACCATTCCAAGGTATTGCTAAATGCTATCTGTCATTAGATATTAGGGAAGAGTAGAGAATGCCACATCAAGTGATCTTATGCTACATTTATTCTTTTAGTTTATTGATGAGACTATTGGACATCATTTACGATTGTTTGATTATCTAGTATTTACATGTGCATGATTGGTAGATTTGATCATTAATCTTGATGCATCAAAATGAAATGGAAATAGTTATCATGTTGAGATTATGAGTCTAATTCTTGTATGTGCTTCAGCTAGGGTTTTTAAGGACTAACCTATTGATGTGTGAATGAGCGTGACTGAGTGTAGGAATAGGAGCGAGTAATTGTCAAAGGAAAGAACATGGTTGAGGTAGGGGTATCCTAGCCACTTGATAGATGAATAGTAGGATGGGATCCTGAGGCATTCACACACTCATGTAATCGCATTCTCTAACATTATATGATTGCATTGTGTTAATATTGATTGTGATATTGTACATAATGAATATGTTTTATTAATTTGTAAAAGCTAAATTACTTGGGAAAATAAATGTTTCATATGATTTTATGTTAATTTATTTCTTTAAAAATTAAATGAATTAATTAGTGGAAAATTAAAATAATGTCTTCAAGTTTTTGTTTTAAAATTTGAAATTAATTGATTTATTTTGTAATAAATTACAAATTATATTTAATTCATATAAATTAATAATAATATAAAAAAAGTATTATTACACCAAAGGTGTTCCTCTATGAAGTGAATGAATTGATTTTGAAAATCAACAGTTGAAAATTGTAGAGAAGGATGTAAGACCATTGAAATGATCTCAACCGTCAAATTTTCTAAAATATTGAAAAATATAATATATAATTTAAAAAACTACATTCTTATATAGTCTTAGCTTTAAATTAAGAAAAGATGGGATAAGAATTGTTTTTTTCTTTTAAACTTAGATTTTTTAGATAAATCTAAGTATTTCAACAAGAAAAGATAGGATAAGAATTTATTTTTTCTTTTAAACTTAGATTTTTATTTTCAAGTTGATAGGTATTTTGTGCAGGGTCAAGTATTCTTTGTGTTAGGAAGAATTTTGGAGAAGCATAAGATTCATGGTTGGGTAGAAAAACACCTGAACCATTTTCTTATCTCTTGACTTACAAATGACTGTGAAGGTCGATGGCGCTCGGAGATTGTATTGTATATTCGTCACACTATTCTTGTATTTTTATTGGTATTGTACTTCCAGATTGTATATTTACTTGACTTCATGGCATAAGAGCCGGAGTTGTATTTTTGTATAATATATATTATGTGATTTTACCTAGAAAACGCTATGCACATATGAGAATGTGTTATAATATTTATTTATCTAGTGAGGTTGTATCATTTTTATTTCATATTGATGAAATAATGAGTTATTATTATTTTCATGAGATTGTTTTGGGTCACAATCCTTACAAAGAAGATGGGGACTAACGAAGTGAGTAGTAGAGTGCAAATATAAATTGTGTAGAGTTGAATTTGGACGTAGAGGACAAATCCATGAATGCAAAACTTACCTAGACCTACAAACTCAATTCCACACAAAGCACAAATCTAGCATAGGTTCCAAAGGTCATAACCTTGCAACAATTATTTGAAGGCAATTAAGAAGAAGAACAATATAAGATTCAAACTCTTCATCAAAGACACACATTCTTCAATCAACAAATTACATACATTTATTTTCTATTAATTTTCATCATTTAGTTATTAAAAAACAAAATAATTCACCACAATCAAATAATTAATCTAAAATTGATTTGTGCCTATGTGTATGCATTTGGTTTGTTTATTTTCCTTTCCAAATCTATTATCACATTTCTTGATAGGTCTGCTAGGAGTGAATGTTATGGAAGTGAAACTTGAACAGGATAATATGGTTAATATAGTATTATTTCAAAATCTAACGATCTGTTTTGGTCTAGAACGATTACAGTCTTCACGATCTTCTCTCTTTTTTGTTTTTGCTTCCTCTTTAAATCTAATTATTATACCTGTCGCTAGCCATTGTGATATATGTCTATGCCTAAAAATTATCATGCCTGAACTTCCAGATCTCCTGTTATTTGTCATCATGAAAATCCCTAAACTATCTCCCCACCATAAGCGATGATCCCACTAAACAAACAGGTAAACTTATATCGACAGAAACTTCATCGCTACAATTATGGGTCCTACACTTATACTGAAAATCATTATGTCCAGCTGTTTCTCACAATACCACCCAATGTTAATACTACATTGTTCACAATATACAGTAACATTTTCTTCATCCTACTGCATGGGTAAAATTTAGAGTTAATGTTTTGAGGTGGCATATTTGCAGGAGTATTAGTGTTAGTCAAGTCCATGCAAATTCACTATAAGATATGTGCACTTACATCTTGTGGGATCTCTTTGTTCAACTTTGTAGCTCCAAGGCCCTATAAAGCCTTTTGTTCACCATCTGTGGGTCTATGGATCTGTGGCGCATTTTGTTCAACTCTCCTTGGGTCCAAGGACCTATGAAACCATCTCTTCTTCCTGTGATTTCGGGTGGGTCAGATTGTGGTCTACTTCCTTGATGGTTTAGGTATACATTTCTAAACTCTTCAATCTATTTTACCTCGCATTTGGTAGCACATATGCCTAAAGTGGGGTAAAAATGTAATGGAGTGAATTTACTCCTCTTGCGAATTCCCCATTTACACCCCTTACCTTAGAAAAATTAAACCCGATGATGCTTTTCCACCTCATCCATTCCACTTCCACCCACTTGGCATGTCTGTAGTGTCGGTGGGGGAATTTTTGTCGGGGACATTATCGCGATGCGGATGTCTACATGGTGCACTATTGTCCTGATAGGATTCTCGCCTTTGGAATCTATAGAGGCATTACACTTCTCCATTGGCGATGAAGAGTAATGTCTCTCTTGACCGACCTCGAACTAATCTTTTGGGCCTCTATCCATGCTAAAACATTCATTCATTCACTCAATTCAATCTTCTTCACAACTCTACAAGCTTCTACACTCTCACTTCACATTTCTACACACTTCTTGAGCTTTTTCACAACGCTCTCCACCATTGATGAAGTTGTAAGGCGACACTCTACTGGATTTCACTCTTGTTGCGGCAACGATTGCATTTACAGGCTTGCAAGCTCGCATCTCCCTTCACATGCTCGAGGGCACCTTGTTTGGGAGGTGATATCCATTCATTTTAGCATTGTCATTTGATTTATGTATAGCGTTGTTACTATTGCTTGGCAATCCTTTCTTCCATTACTTTCTTTATCATATTTTCTATCTCATGGCTATTTTGGTTGTTTATGGAGGTGGGAACACCGAAACGGGGGTTTGACTGCAGCAAGTCCCGAAACAACCCCAACATTTTTCCCTGTTTTGCTGTGTGTAGGTTTTGCGTTCGTGTGGAGCTTGCAGGAGGTTGGACCATTCGTAAGTTATATTTCTACCACCTTTCTACTCTTGTCAACTTCTCCTTTCAAGTTAAAGTGTTCTCCTCGCTTTCTCAACATTTTAGCTCTTTTATGCTTTCTGTCGTTACATAAACCTCTACTTATCAGGTTGTAGTTAGTTCCTCATTTAGTCTTAGCTGTATTTTGTACTCTCTATCTGTACGAAAGCTAGCACCTGACCAGGACGCCAACGCGTCGCGCTGCCATCTATATCCTACGATGGGGTCCTCTGGCAGAGAGCTATCAAGGTCTCAGTTTTGGCTTGAGAATTTGCTCACTTGATTCCCTAAACCTCTTAGGTTTGTAGAAGGATAGTGGTAGATCAATCGCCCTTCCTTTTCACCCTTTGCAACATCAAACTTGGCTTAAACAACTCTTAATGTGAGGTTGATTAGGGCAACTGTTCGTTCTAAACCCTCCTATGACTCGGGGTCTTGAGTGCTCGGTCCCCCTCCTCTACAAATGATATCTACTCTTGAGGTCTATCTTGGATAAGTACTGCACTCCACTCAAACAATCCATTAGGTTATCCATGCACAGTAGTTGAAACTTGTACTTGATGGTGACCTTATTAATCACATAGGAGTTTGTGCAGATCCTCCACAGTCCATATGTTTTTTTCATGAGTGTTATAGGCACTACACAAGGACCTAAACTCTCTCATTAGATCTCAATCTAGCAATTCTTCCACTTCCTTGTTAAAATATACACTCATGCAAGACTCATTCTATGCAGTGCCCTGTTTGGAAAACTAAACTCGGAACTAGATCTATTAGTGTGAGATGTTGGGTCATGAGTGAATTTTTGTAGAATTCTATTGCCAATCACATTTGCAAAATTCTTGAGCCATATAGAGACTTCTAGCTCCTTAGAGCTGTGTGGCTCCATTTGCTCCATTTGCATGGACTTGACTAACACTAATAGTCCTGCAAATATCCCACCTCTAAATTTTGGTTAACATTTTTGAAGCAAACACTATAGGACTGATCTCTCGAAAGGAAGCAATTCTGGTTAACATTTTTGAAGCAAACGTAGCAAGAAACTCTTGTTTCTTATTTCAAGGGTAGATTAAAATGTTGTGTCTACTAGATCCATCGTCAGATAAAAACATGCGATATAGGGCATTTGAGGTCTCACCACTAACCCATCACCAGGGAATAGCTTGAAGCATCTAATCGAGGTCTCTGATTTAAGTGTCATTACTGATGGCATTGGCTCAATTGAAAGAAATAGCAGAGATAAAATAAAAAATACATACACTGCAAATTATTTGACACAAAACAGACTTTAACCATTTTTGCTACTTGAGAGTAAAATATATTATATTATCTTCATCACCTTTTTTACAAAGATATACCAGTATATAAAGATTTTCAACCCAGACAAAAATTAATACAAATTTTAATGTCATCAAGATGCCAGCACAAATAAGTCCTTAACTAGGTTATATTAATTTAATTATAATCCTAGACATATTAAAAACAATCCAATCAAAAAGTGTTCTTTTATGCCAACGAGGATCCCATTAACAATCGGCACAAAAATTCAAAAATTCAAACATCATCGACTACCGCGCTACCGCCGGAGTTAAATAATAAACCGAGGTGGTTGCAGTAACCGTGAATGCTGCGAGGAAAGGGGTTTACCGCGTTACTACCGTAGTTAAAAAAAAAACCGCGGTGGCCGCGGTAACCGTCCACTGACGGACAACTAACTACTAGAGACGGGCACCGCGCTACCGCAGGAGGCAAGGGAACAGACTATGGTAGAATGGTAACTATACGGACTGTCGATGAAAGAAGTGAGTTGGCGGTTAACCGTGTTACCGCAGTGAGTGAGTTAAGAGGTCGCGGTAGTGCGGTGGTCACTGCGTTACCACGAGCAGAAGGTGGAGACGGCGCGGTATGGTGGTAAGGGTTGACTAAGACCGTTGAAGTTGACTGAGTCGTTGACTCGCGAGTTTGGAAAAATTTCAACAACAGACCATGGTAGCATGGTGACTGTACGAACTGAAGATGAGAGAAGCGAGTTGGCGGTTAACCATGTTACTATGGTGAGTGAGTTAAGAGGTCGCGGTAGTGTGGTGGTCAGCGCGTTACCACGAGCACAAGATCGAGATGGCATGGTATGGCGGTATGAAGACTGTTGAAGTTGATTGAGCTGTTGACTCATGAGTTGGGCGAAATTCCAACACTCCCCCTTGAGCATTACTCCCGCCATTTTTGATTCCCAGCCAGTCTCTTTGAAATTTGAAGCTCTCTATGCTCAATGCCTTGGTAAATATATCCGCCTGTTGTTCATCTAACCTACAAAATTCCAAAATCATTTCACCATTGGTGATCAGCTCTCGAATGTAGTGAAAACGCGTATCTATGTGCTTGCTGCATTTGTGGAATACAGGGTTCTTCGACAAAGCTATGGCTGAATTTTTGTCAGATAAAATTTGTGTTGCCTCTGTCTGCTCATTCTGGGTTTCCTGTAGTACTCTTCTCATCCACCCTGCTTGACACGATGCACTGGTTGTTGCAACATACTCAGCTTCAGCTGATGATAAGGTGACAATAGGTTGTTTCTTTGAAGCCCATGCAACTACACCACTTCCAAAATGAAAAACATAGCCAAAGGTGCTTTTCCTGTCATCAATACTTCCTACACAATCACTGTCTGTGTAACCTGTTAATTGAAACTCATATGTTCTGGAATATTGGATTCCAAAATTTTTGGTTCCACTGATATACCTCAAGATTCTCTTTCCAGCTATCCACTATGATTCTTTTGGTGATTCCATGAATTTGGAAATCAAGCTAACTGCATACATGATGTCAGGCCTTGTGGCTATCAAATACATTAAGTTCCCTACTAGCTATTTGTACAAAGTTGGATTAACATCTGAGCCTTTGTCTTCTCTACTCAATTTTAGTCCAGTCACCATTAGAGTAGATGCTAACTTACAAGTTAACATATTGAATCTCTTTAAAAAATCCTTTGCATATTTAGACTGTGAAATGAAAATACCATCTTTATTCTGTGTTACCTCAATGCCTAAAAAATACTTCATCATTCTCATGTTTGTCATTTCAAACTCTTTCATCATTTCTATTTTGAACAGTTCAATTGATAAATTTTCAGTTAAGATCAAATCATCAACATACAGGCATATGATCAGAATTTTACATTCATCATTCACTTTGGTATATAATGTTGGTTCACTGTCACATCTAGTAAATCCATTATTTATGAAATAACTGTCAATTCTCCTATACCAAGCTCTTGGGGCTTGTTTCAAACCATACAGTGCCTTCTTCAATTTATAGACTTTGTCCTCTTGTCCTGATATTTCATATCCCGGTGGCTGTTCAATATAGACTTCCTCTTCTAGATAACCATTTAGAAATGCTGACTTCACATCCATCTGGTGAACTAGCCATCTATTATGTGCTGCTAAAGCCAATAGCATTATGACTGTGTCAAGTCGTGCAACTGGTGCAAAAGTTTCATCGTAATCTATTCCAGGTTGTTGTGCATATCCTTTTACCACCAATCTTGCTTTGTGCTTCTGCACTTCTCCATTTGCATTCAACTTGTATTATAAATCCATTTGACACCTATTACATCTTTGTCTTTTGGAAGACTTTTCAACTCCCATGTCTGATTGTTTTCTATTGAATCTATCTCATCATCCATTGTTATTAACCACTTTTCTTCCTTGATTGCATCTTCATAATGAATTGGATCTTTAGCTTGTGAATAAAAGGCAAATAGTGTAAATTGTTGAGAATTGTTCTCACCTTCATTTTGGTTATAGATATCAATCATGGTTCTGATTTTTTGCCTCCTCATGCTAGCCAAAGTTGGATTTGATAAGTCACTTGAATCTGCAGAATGTGGACTTGAAGGTCCTGCGCTAGAAATTCTTGTTGTGGCTAGGGTCTGCAGTCCTCTTGTTGTTGTTCTTGTATTACTTGCCGGTGTCAGTTGTTGACCACTTGCTTGAGGTTGATTAGGAACAATGGGTACATTAGTTGGAACTATATTCTCATTCTGATCTTGAGGGATATTAACAGTAACATTGACTGTATTTTCTTTGCTTCCATCCCATGCTTCATCTTCAATAAATTGGACATCCTTGTTGATTATAACTTTCTTGGTTGAGGGATTAAATAGTTTGTATGCTTTGGATTCTTCACTATATCCAACAAAGATGCATTTCTCTCCTTTGTTATCAAGCTTTCTTCTCAACTATTCAGGAATATGTGCATATGAAACACAACCAAAAACTCTCATGTGAGACACGCTGTGTTTTTTACCTGTCCATGCTTCCTCAGGGATTATGTTTATCACACTTTTTGTAGGGCATCTGTTCATAATATATGCTGCACAAGATACAGCTTCAGCCCAAAATTCATTTGTTAAGTGCTTGGATTTTAACATACTTCTAGCCATCTCCATTATGGTTCTATTTTTTCTCTCAACTACACTGTTCTATTGAGGTGTGTATCTTGTTGTGAACTGTTTGTGTATTCCATGTTCTTTACAGAAATTTAAGAACTCTCTTGAAATGTATTCACCTCCTCTATCAGTTCTCAACACTTTGATGAAACAACCACTCTTTTTTTCAGCTAAAGATTTAAATTGGCAAAAAGTAATTAAACACGTCACTTTTCTGTTTCAGAAAATACACCCATGTCTTCCTTGAACAATCATCTATAAAAGTTAGAAAATAGCAACTACCACCTATTGAAGGTGTCTGCATTGGACCACATTAGTCTGAATGAACTGTTTCCAATGGGGCTTTTTCTCTAGTGGATTTCCCTGCTGGGAAAGACTCTCTATGTTGCTTTCCAAGTATGCAACCCTCACAAACTTTCTATAGTTTTTGAATTAGTGGAATTCCCTTTACCATGTTCTTCCTATGAAGCAAATTTAAACCTCCAAAATTTAAATGACCAAATCTTAAATGCCAAGCCAGTTCTCATCCTTTACCTCTACCTAAAAGACAGTTCGTATAATAGTTGATACCTCTTGTGCTTGTGCAATGTTTATACTTAAGGCTAGTTGAATTCTCAAAGGAAACATTCTACTACTTGTCATGTGAATTTTTGCAATCATCTGGCCACTTGGGTATTTGTCTAAAATAGTACATAACCCATTCTTGAAAGACACTCTATAACCCTTTTGAATTAACTGTCCTACACTCATCAAATTGTGTTTAAGGCCAGGCACAAAATAAACATCAGAAATATATTTTTGCTCCCCCTGCTTGGTTAGAATATTAACATTCTCTTTTCCTTTAACTGACACTTTGTTGTCATTACCCAGGGTGACGTCTGGCTTAATATTCTCATCTAAATTTGTGAACAATTCTAAATTACCTGTCATGTGATTACTACAGCCTGAATCTAAAAACCAAACTTCTTTCTCACTAGTTTGAGCTACATTACAGGATAAAAACATTGTGCTTTTATCAGGTCTATCATCTTGATTCTCTCTAGAAAAGTTTGCATTTTGTCTACTCATTTCATACTGTTTCTTTCTACACTAATTCATGTAATGGCCAAACTTTTTACAGTAATGGCATTGAACCTGATATTTATCATACCTTCGTCCTTGAGGAAAGTTTTGAGATGGGTTTTGGCTGCTACCTCTTCCACTTGAACTTGACTGGTTATTTCTTCCACCTTTGTTGAAACCTCTTCCTCTTGTTCTGAAATTTGATCTACCTCTGCTTCTTCCTTGGTTAATTGAAGCTTGTGACTTGAATGCATGCTCCAATGACATATTTGTTGTTCTGTTGAGTCTGTGCTCATGAGAAATTAGTGAAGCATATAGCTCATCAACTGAATACTGTGTGAGATCCTTTGTCTCTTCTATTGTGACTACAATTATCTCAAATCTTGTGAGTAAACTTCTCAAAATATTTTCTATAACTTTGACATCTTCTAGTGTCTGACCATGTGTTCTCATCTGGTTTACCAGTCCCATTATTTGAGTAAAATATGAATCTACAGACTCATTTTCTTTCATAAACAGAGTCTCAAACTCTCTTCTCAGTATTTGCAACTTTGCAGTTTTGACTTTGTCCATACCTTGATATGCTATTTGTAATATGTCCCATGCTTGCTTAGACTTGGTAGTGGTTGATATTCTGGGGAAAATACTTTCATGTACACCTTGTAGAATAAAGAAGTGAGCCTTTGAATCCTTCTTCTTCATATTCTTCAACAAATTTTTCTCTGCTTGTGTCAAGGCATTATATGTTGTTGCATCTGCTGGTTCTGGAAACCCATTCTCTACATACTCCCATAAATCTTGTGAACAGAATAATGTTCTCATTGTTATAGACCAGTAGTCATAATTCTTTCCATTCAACTGTGGAATTTGAGGATTACTCAAGCTTGTGCTTGCTGCCATGATTTACAAACTCTCTATAAATAATCTTAGGCTCTGATACCACGTGAAGGAAATAGCAAAGATAAAATAAAAAATACATACACTACAAATTATTTGACACAGAACAGACTTTAACCACATTTGCTACTTGAGAGAAAAATATATTATATTATCCTCATCACCTCTTTTACAAAGATATACTAGTATATAAAGATTTTCAACCCAGACAAAAATTAATACAAACTTTAATGTCATCAAGATGCCAACACAAATAAGTCCTTAACTAGGTTATATCAATTTGATTATAGTCCTAGACATATTAAAAACAATCCAATCAAAAAAATGTCCTTTTATGCCAACGAGGATCCCATTAACAATCGGCACGAAAAGTCAAAAATTCAAACATCGTTGACTATCGCGCTATCCATACGGTTTACGAGGAGACCACGATAATCGAGCAGGCTGTAAGGAATGAGCTTACCGAGCTGCCACCGCGGTTAAATAATAGATCGTGGTGACCGTGGTAACCATGAGCGCTGCGAGGAAAGGGGTTTACCGCGCTACCGCTGCAGTTAAAAAATAGACCGCGGTGGCCGCGGTAACCGTCCACCAACGGACAACTAACTGCTAGAGATGGGCACCGCACTACTGCAGGAGGCAAGGAAACAGACCGCAGTAGAGTGGTAACTATACAGAATGACGATGAGAGAAGCGAGCTGGCGGTTAACCGCGTTACCGTGGTGAGTGAGTAAAGAGGCCGCGGTAGTGTGGTGGTCACCGTGTTACCGTGAGCAGAAGATGGAGACGACATGGTATGGCAGTAAGGGTTGATGAAGACCGTTGAAGTTGACTGAGTCGTTGATTCGCGAGTTGGGCAAAATTCCAACATCAACAAACATATACATAATTGGGTCTAGATTTTGAATTGTATACTATTTTTTCAGCCTATTACTCATTGAGCAAAGCATGAAAGCAAACCATATGTATCTAATTCAAACTTATTATGGGCTTATACATGAATCAATTGTCACTTTGATACAGAAAGGCATATTGAACAAGGATATGAGAAAAATAAATAGTAGTACATACCTCCTTTCTTCGAGACAAAGTGTGGGTTTTCCAGTGGGGGAGAACATGATGAGTGCAATGTCGATGTTGCACAAAATTGACAACTCTCTCACCTTCTTTAGAATTCCATTCCTCTGCTTAGAATATGTCACCTACCTATTATTGGTGTTCTCCAACCTGTTGATGGTCAGCTTGACTCTTCCCATCCTGAATTTCTATATCTAGATAATACTTATCTTCTTAATTATCTACATCGATGATGGCTATAACAATCTCTCTCTCTCGACCGATTCAGACATTCTCATAATAACATTTTCTAGAAAAAAGACCCGATGCTTGCAACAGTGAAGACGATTAATCGTCCAAAAAATGATTTGGGAATGGGCTTTTGAGAAAGAGACAAGATAGACAAGGAAATGGGATTTACAAGAGGGGTGGAGGAGCTGAGATATCAGAGTGAGTTGTGTTATTCTCTGCACAAGATAGTAGAGGAATCGACATGGTGATGGATATAGAACCATTATGCAGAAGGAATCGACCCAATGATGATGATGATGGATATACTAAAAGTGAGGTGGAAAGAATCTATTTCGACAAAGCAGAAGTATCAGATGGGAATAAGATGTGATGATGGATATAGTGCCATTATGCATGGGATGTTGAGTTTGAATAGTTTGAAAAACGTCGGCTAAAATGGCACAAGAAGCGTAGGGAAAGCATTGGAGTAAGTAATGGGAATATTCAACATGGCATCTACCTCCACTTTCATTGGAGGACAAAGATCTGGAAGGATTTGGCCATTAACTCAATTTGGTTTGCCTTCTATTCATTGCAACTTATTGCAAATGGAGTTTTAGATTTCCCATCGCACTTTTTCATTGTGAAATGAAACCGCGAAATTTGTACTTGATTGGTATTCAATGCTCTGAGAGAAAGAATATATTTTGGTTTTTCCGAGGATGGGTTTCACCTCGAATCGCTACGGAATGAAGTCTTGTTCAATATTTTAGTGGAGAGGAGAAGTGAGTGCTGACATTCATTCATTTCATACTTGCCAGCGCTGCAATTTTAACTATCATTATTAGTTGTTACTTACTAGCGCTTGTCAGGACTGTAATTTGGTGCCACTCCAATAGAAATTTTGATGACTGTATCATTTTTTATTTCTTACCACAGTCAACTCACTCCAATTTCTTCAACCTTCTTTAATAATATCTATTCCCTAAAGAGGCTCAAATAAATAGTGAAATATATCTACACTTCACACGTTGTCATTTTGATCCCATAGTGTACATTCAATTTTATGAGGGTGATATTTTGATACTTGTGTTATATGTTGATGATCTCATTATTATAGGTAGCTCATCCTCCATGATTCAAAGTGTTCAGCGAGCTTTGATGGAGCAATTTGAAATGACAAATCTTGGTCTTATGTATTATCTTTTGGGCCTATAGGTTATTCAGTATTTAGATGGGATTTCCATACTTCAACAAAAGTATTCTCTTGATATGCTCCAACGATTTGGCATTCTTGATTGCAAGCCTGCCTCCACACCATTTTAGTTAGGTGTTGTTTTGTCTACCACTTGCACTACTCCTTCAGTAGACCCCACTTTATACAGGCAGTTGGTTGGCAGTTTGTTGTACCTGACACACTCACATCCTAATCTTTCCTTTGTGTTTGGAATTGTCTCTTGATTCTCACATGATCCTCATGAGAGTCATTGGCAAGATTCCAAATGTATCTTGAGGTACATTTGGGGCACCACTTTTTATGGCATTCACTATACATTAGGATCTCCTCACATTGTTGGCTTCACTGACTCAGATTGGGTTGGTGATGTCAATGATTAGAAGTCTACTTCTGGCTTTTTTTTTGTCTTGGTTATGGTCCTATCACATGGTCTTGCAAGAAGCAGTCTGCTATTGTATTATCATCTACAAAGGTTGAGTATCGAGCAGTTGTGCTAGCTAGTCAGGATATTTTATGGCTTTGAAAGTTGATGACTGAGTTTGGTTTTCCTCCTAATAGTCCCACTGCTCTTTGGTACGGAAATCAAAGTGCTATTCACATTTCCTGCAACCTAGTGGAGCATCAACAGACTAATCACATTGAGATCCACATGCACTTCATTAGACAGTTGATTCAGGATGGTTCTCTCATTTTGGAGTACATTTCTATAGAGGAGGAGGTTGTTGAGATCTTCACTAAACCTTTGGAATCACCGCACTATCTTCAGTTGCACTCCATGCTTGGGGTGAAAGAAGTTGTCCTTGGGGGGTCTTAGTGAGGCCTTCCTTCCTTCATGTTTTTTTCGGCATGTTCTTTCCATCTTTTTTTGGAGAAGAGTTTTTCCCACGTGGTTTTCTCTTTTACTCCACTTTATAGAGATTTGGTTGTATTCGTGTACCTGATCACGCCTAGTTGTCTGGACCCTTGTTTACTTTCTGCATTGTAGTTACCGTTTGCTTTCTTGCACTTGTTTTCAATTGCACTCTTGTTCATCTTAAGGGGGGTGTTAGAGTAAAAATTTTAACTTAATTATGTTAATTAAGTTACCTTTATTCCCTTCTTAAGATTTCACTTTAGTTGCATATTTGTGACATCTAATAATTCTTTTAATTATTAAATTTCTTGCTTTTAGGTTTTTCATGATCTCCTTTTAAGGATTGATCTTTTTCAATAATCGAATTCTATTTTTTTGTTAATATATCTTTCATATTGCAGAGCTTCAAACCCTCTCTTGCTTTTTTCTCCATTATCTTCCCTGTGACAGGTATCTCTTTACATGTAGGTGTTCTTGGACTCTGAAGTTGGTTTTGACAACTTCTACACATATGACAGTAGCATATACATGCCTCCTTTCCCTCTTGGGTATGTCATCCCTACTTTCACTAAGTAAAAGGGGAAGAGAAATCCTATCAATCACATATGAGAATTCACCACTACTTGCATGGATGTCGCATACGATCACTCCTACCTTTTGAGACTCTTCCCTAGAAGTCTTATGGGGCTCACACTTGAATGGATTTCACTGATACCTAAAGGGTCTATAAAGTCATGGGATGACCTCGCCAATAAATTCGTGGAGAATCATGCTTATAACATTGAAAATGATGTCACAATTGCTACCTTATCCCACTTGACACAAGATGAAGGAGAATAATTTATTAATTTCTTCCAATGGTGGCATAGTATGACGAGCTGATGTCCTGTTGAGATTCCTGAAAAACAAAAAGTGGACATGTTCCTAGAAAACCTCAAGTCAAAGCTGAAATACCCTCTACAAGTACATTGTTGTGCCACATTTGTAGACTTAGTTGAGAAAGGCATGACACTTGAAAAGGTCCTAATCACCCAAGATGAACTTACACATGGCAACAAAAACAACCACAACCATCAAACCTCTAATAAAAAAAGCAATTTTTGGTCCCGCAATAAGAATGTGACACACGATGGAGTCGTAGATGCAAAATTTATGAATCAAAAAGGTCCCACATTGACTCTCAAAGCACCCAACACAAATAAAAATAGACCATATGTGTCCAACCAAGCAACTAACGTGGTCCAAAATATGAACGAGGACCCCCAAGACAACTAAGGCCATACCCACGGAGACAATACACTCCTTTACCATAACCAATTGAATTTGTCTTGAAGAAGCTAGTACAATGACATGTCATACAACTTCAAGAACCTAAAGCATATGAGCCAGGATAGTTCAAACCATCTTGGTGGGATGACAATGCCTTTTGTGACTACCACCACATCAAAGGACACAAGACCTCATCATGTCGTCAATTGAAGAAAATAATTCAAGACCTAATTGAAAATGGTACTATAGAGGTTGAAGGAAAACAAAAAACTTCTAATCAAGACCATACAATCTTCAAAAATCCATTACAAGACCATGGTCCGGGAATTCCCTCCACCTTAGGTTGATAGACAGACAATCAAGCCAATCATACCAGGAATTCCTTTGATTACTCATAGATAATTGATCACCTATGTGTCATTGATGACTATGCCAACACCATTACCATTAAAAAGGTTCTTGAATGCGTTGTCACCACCCACAGGGCTAAGATTACCTTATCTAGTCCTTCTTCAAAGCAGCCACAATCTAAAGCCCAATATAATCTTGTTGACCAATTGGGCAAGACACCTACACATATTTCCATCCTTGAGCTATTATGCCTATCCCATAAACACAAAGCTATCCTCAATAAGAATTTGAAAGAAACCTTTGTTCTTACCAACCTAGATGTCAATCGATTTGAAACCATGGTTGGACACTTGGCCAATTCAATCCATATCTCCTTTTCTGACAAATAATACTCTACACAAAAGTCTAGCACTAAGGACCCATTGCACCTTGAAGTATTTGTCCATCAAAACAAGGTCAGATGAGTCATGGTAGATGGTAGAGTTGGACTGAACATTTGCACCTTAAAATTGGTCAAAGCATTAGGCTATTCTAAAGCATGTGTAGACACAACAAAAATTATTGTAATCAAGGCCTATGATGATGAAGAATGCTCTTCCAAGGGTGTTATCACACTCCCTATCAGAGTTGGACCTGCAATTATGGACACCACATTCCAAGTCTTAGATCTTGAACTCCCATATAACCTTCTCCTCGGTAGACCCTGGATCCATGCCATGAAAGTTGTACCTTCCACCTCTCATTAATGCTTAAAATTTCCATATAATGGCACCGAAGTCACGATCATTGGCGATCTCAATCCCTTCCAATGTTGTACCAATTTAAGGGGAGTTCCTGAATTCCAAGTGCCTATCAATCGAGAGGATTCTACATACACTACCATATCCACTTCATCCACTTATGTCAATCCCTCCACCCTTATTAAATCATCCACATCATAAACCACATCCATTGACCTCAAAATCAAGATCCAAGGCAAAGGTTGTGGCGATTATAAACTAAATACTGCCTATTGCATCACAAATATACCTAAGTCTCCCAAATCTTATGGTAGGCCTTATTTCAAGATGGAACCCAAAGTTTTCTTTAAAGTTCCTCCCACCACCACCTTCATAAAATGGGGAGAGGTAAACAAAGAAGAAATTGATGATACTTCAGCTTGGATTTACAAAGATGAGGAAGATCTACCGCTGTTACCAACAAAATAATATGTCAAAGGTTTTGCGCTCATGAAACAAATGGGTTATGATGGAATCAGTGGACTTGGTATACATAAAAACATAATGAGAGAACCCTTGATTCTTCTTAAGTGACCGAAGAACTTAGGGTTAGGGTTCGTACCAATTAAGATTGGCGCTCCAAGTACTAAGGTGCTTTCAAATAAGGATGTGAGTGCTTCAAAGGACATTGAGATATCTGAGGATCCTACCAACCTCTATTATTATGACATCGACTCTAATGAATATGAGTGGGAATCTTGCACCACAAATGACTATGAGATTGGTCATGTCTGTTTGACATACACCACCCATCCTTTACCAACCTCATGGATATCAATATTCGTGTTGACTCCTTTTATGAACCTGACCCACCAAAGACCAAAGATGGAAAATCTCGAATAAAATCCTTTTGGGACCCTACTAATACCTCTATATTTACCCTATCCATTGCTTCCCCATCCTTCACCAACACCAATAATGGCATCTCCCTTATTTACCCACAATTGATCAATTGGGACCAACAAGATCCACCTACCTTGGACATATTTGAAAATGATGAGGCCATTGCTGAATTTATGGGACTACGAGAGGGCATTCCACATGGGGACCATAAGGATGGCTTCACTATAGATCTTGATGTTGCAGCATATTTTGGTGAGACTATCCCGCCCTCTAGTCACAAAAATGACAAAAATAAATTAAAAAATGAACGATCTTTAGGTGAAAACCACGAGGTGCCTTCTGACCAAGCAAAAGTAAAAAGAAAGGAGGTATCTGAGGGCGAAAACCTCTCTGAGGTACCCAAGGATGGAGGGTTGGACTTTCTCCCTGTCAATCAAGAGAGATCCCCAATGTTGATTGAAGATGTAATAAAATTAAACATTGGTACTGCAGATAATCATAAGACTATTCTCTTTGTAGCATCCCTAACAAAAGAGGAAAAACTAGAATTTCAATAATTTTTCATAGAACGCCAAATCATTTTTTCCTGGTCTTATGCTGATATGCTAGGGTTGGACTCTGATTTGGTTCTGCATCATCTACCATTGCATCCCAATGCAAATTCGGTCAAACAAAAGCTTAGAAAAATGCACCCTCAAATATATGTGCTGGTCAAAGTTGAACTCAAGAAATTACTGGATGTCAGTTTCATAAGACCTATTGACTATATAGACTGGATCTCAAACCTTGTCCTAGTGACCAAACCAAATGGAAAAATCTGTATCTGCATAGATTTTTGGGATTTAAACAAAGCATGTTCGAAGGATGACTTTCCACTTCCAAATATAGACATCATAGTAGACCTAACAGCTGGCTATGAGTTGTTGTCCCTCATGGATGGATTATCAAGGTATAATCAGATTCGTATCACTCGTGAAGACCAACACAAGACAAAATTCACCTGCCCATGGGGTATATACTACTAGAATGTTATGCCTTTTGGACTGAAAAATGTAGGTGCAACCTATCAGAGAGCTATGACCACCATATTTCATGATCTCATACACACATTGATGGAAGACTATGTTGATGATTTTCAATAAAAATCCTTGACACGTGGGGATCACTTAAGAGTCATGGGCAAGATTTTCAATCGGCTAGAAGAATATAATGTCCGCCTAAATCCTAAGAAATGTGTTTTTGACATGACATCAAGAAATATTTTGGGATACATTGTTTCCCGTCGAGGCATTGAAGTAGACCCAGAAAAATTCAAAGCAATATTAGACATGTCTCCCCCTAAAGGAATCAGTCAACTTTGAACGCTACAGGGCTGACTCCAATCCATTAGGTGCTTCATTGCACAACTTACAGATAAATTTCAACCTTTTCAGTATTTATTACGCAAGGGATTTCCTTTCATTTGGACTGACAAGTGTGAGGTAGCTTTTTGGAAGATCAAAGAGTATCTCTTGACACCTCTTGTCCTAATTCCTCCTATTGATGGAAAACCCCTAATTTTGTACATCTCAACCACTACAGCTGCATTGGGGTCATCGTTGGCTCAAAATTATTATGAGGAAAAGGAACACACAATCGATTACATTAGCCAAACTTTGGTGGCGTATGAGCTTAACTATAGTCCAATTAGATGTGCTTGTCTTGCAATGGTCTTTGCCCCTCAAAAGTTGGGATACTACATGTTAAACCATCAGACTAAGCTTGTGGCCAAAATAGATCCTTTAAAATATCTACTTAATAGAGCCCAGCATTAACAAGACAATTGGCTAAATGGGTCATGATAATCAGTGAATACAAGATTTAGTATGTGGAACGTAAGGCAATAAAAGGACAAGTCATCATTGACCAACTAGCAGACACGTCCACCCAAGTTGATCACCCTTTGGTTTCAGACTTTCCTGATGAGTCCATATTCACACTAGACATAGGCGTAACATGGAAATTATGTTTTGATGGATCACATACTAATCATGGATCAGGTGCAGATATATTATTTGTTACCCCTCAAGGTGATACAATCCATAAATCTTTCAAGATAACTTTCCCATGCACAAATAACATTGCAGAGTATGAAGCCTTGTTGAAAGGATTGTGGATGGCTATAAAATAGAAAATAAAGAGTCTATAGGTCTTCAGTGATTCACAATTGGTCATTTGATAGGTCAACGATGAAGTTATGATACTAAGGATGAGAAATTGAACCCATACAAAAGAATGGTTGATAGTTTCAGGCTGTACTTTCTAGACATCTCCTTTTTCCAAGTGCCACGTGTTCAAAAAAAAGTAGCAGATGCCATGGCCACTATTGGATCTCTTTTGGATATTCCTAACAACATGTCACAGTATGAGTTCTTAGTGGAACAGTTGTTGGTCCCCGCCTTTGATGTCCCAGAGTCTAAGATGGTATGTGATCTTGTTGGCCCCAATTCCCCCTAGTACCAAGATATCTATGACTACTTACATTCCCAAACCCTACCACCTGACCTTTCCAACAATCAACGCAAGTCCTTCATCCGTAAAGCTACTCGTTATGCCATCATTGGTGATACCTTATATAGACGCAGCTTTGACACCACCTTACTTAGATGTCTCGACACTAACGAAGCCCAAAATACCTTATGTGAAGTACACGAAGGTATATGCAGATCCCATTCTAGTGGTTTGACCCTAGCCAAAAAGATCATGTGTGTGGGTTACTATTGGCCTACAATGGAGCAAGATGCCTATCACTTTGTGCGGAAATGTCGACAATGCCAGATACACAACGACATCATTCATGCACCTACATAGGAGTTGCAACCTATCACTTCACCATGGGCCTTTGCCCAATAGGGACTTGAACTCGTAGGAAAAGTTCATCCCACCTCATCAAATGGCCATAAGTTCATCATCACCACCACTGAATACTTCACAAAATGGGTTGAAGCCATCCCTATGACATGCATTACCAGTAAACAAATCTCCAAATTCATCTTCAACTACATCATATGTTCGTATGGTGTCCCTCAAACCATCATCACTGACAACGGTTGTCCCTTCAAAAATTAGAATGTCTATGAGTTATGTGAGAAATTCCACATTCAACACTGCTTTTCCATGTCATATTACTAGCAAGGCAATGGTCAAGCTGAGGCATCCAGTAAGACCATAATCAAAATTCTTAAGAAGATTGTCAATGATGTTGGCTGTGATTGGCACATTCAACTTAATCCTACCCCATGGGTGTATCACACAAGCATTCACATACCCATGGGCACCACTCCATGTTTCCTAGTCTTCGGTTTGGAGGCTATCCTTCCTATTGAGTTTGAAGTCCCCTCCCTATGGATCTCCATGAAAGGGCTTATTGATGATGAGGAATATCATATATCCTGGTTGCATGAGTTAGAATTGTTGGATGAGCACAGACAAAGGGCCTTGACTAATTTACAGGCATATCAAAACTGCCTTTTCTGTAGTTACAACAAAAGGGTTTTGATTAGACACTTCGACATCGATGACTTAGGGTTGATGGAGAATCCAAAAAACCAAGTAGAAAATGAAAAACCTAGAAAATTTGAGCCCAACTGGATGGGTCCATATGTCATAACAACATCTTTTGGTTCTAATGCTTATCAATTGTCCATACTTGAAGGGGAACCTTTGTCAGAGCCTATCAACAACTTGCACCTACACAAATTCTATACATACCTTTAGAGTGCCATGCTAAAACCATAAAAATACAACAAAAAAATGAAAAACCAAAAAATTGTTACCTTGATGAAAACCTAGCAAATAGGCATCTTGGTGACAACAAAAAATAACAAAATAAGTACCATGGTGAAAACCTAGCAAATAGGAACCATGTGTATCTAGTCTTTGCTTTGTCATCTACTAGATCACTCTACTTGGTCTTCCACCCACATCTGTCACAAAGCCTTTACCTCCCATCAACTCTCATTTGACACCCATCATAAGGCCTAGTCATCTTTATCATGACTATCAAGCGATTGACATCTTGTGCCCTTTCTCCTCCATCTTTTGTCCATAATAAACCCTTATCCCATCCCATCCCTGATGGTTAGTCCTAGACCTAGCTGTGGGAAATTTCCTAACACTTGGTTTTATTGGATTCTACACTTGTCATTGGAGGTTAGCATATTCCCAAAAAGACAAAAAAATTGAATATTCCCAAAAATACAAAAAAAAAAAACAAAATATTTGAAAAAGTGACAAAAAAATCAAAATATTTCAAAAAGACCAAAAAAAAAAACCATAAAACTTTAAAAATCCAAAAAAATTAAAACATGCGAAAAACACAAAAACACCCAAATAACTTTCAAAATCCCAAAAACAGAGTCAAATTCAGTCAAGTCAGTCTTTTTCATTATTGAACTATGTTGCCTCTACAACTGGACATAGGCAAGGCCATTTGTCGATGTGTTCCCGAGGCATTAGGTCAGTCCTTTAGGCATTGTCAAATAAAATCATGATTTCAGTCCTTTTTTATTGCAACAAATTCAAGAGAAATGTTGAACTACGATGTCTTTGAGTGCACAGTGTAGGCAAGGCCATCAATCGATGAGCCCCCGAAGCCACCTAGGTCAGTCCTTTAGGGTTTGTCACGTCAGTCCAATAAGTCAAACAATCAAACTCAGACACAAGACAATCATCGAAACATCAACATTCAAATCATGGACCAATAGACAACATATTCCAATCAGTCATCAAGCCACAATCAGTCAAATTGCCAAAACAATGTCAACCTAGTCACTTTATGGTCTTGTTCAAGATGTGTCCTTCTTGGAATTGGACCCCATCCAACTATCATTTTCCTTTTCAGGTTGTGTCTTTCCTGACGAAAAGCTCTATCACATAGTCATCAGCCTTTTTAGGATGTGTCCTTCCTGATGACAGGCATCGTCAAACCATCAAAACTTAGACTATCAAATCATCAAATTGACAAACCGTCAAGCAATCAACCTTCGACAAACAGACATTGGCAAACACATTGAATGACTATTAATTTTGTTGGTTTATCTTGTCTTATATTTATATTGTTTTGTCTCTTTTTCATGTTACTAGCTACCTCGAGGATGTCCCATGAAGGGTTTAGAGGTGCGATGACTTCTCATGACCTATATTTTTTATTTTTGTCTTTGGTGTGTTTTGACAACAAGACTAGGGCAACTTAGCCCTTAGTATGAGTTAGGACATTCCTTGTCTAAGACTGTCTATTTTCCACAAGTGGATGACCTTGCACACCATGGTCTATATCATATCATGGTGTTTGTTTTCCATTTGTCACATTTTACTACCCAATGATGATTATGCAACACCTATTATGTTATTTGGCAAGATATTGAAGTATTCATTTTTCCTCCTAACACCCATGTCTTTCGCGCTAACATTTCTTCTATTCCTTCATCCTCTAGTCTTCTCATCCATTTTGAGAGCACACTCATGTTCTTTGACCCTAGTTGTCTTCTCGAGGGGGCATACTACTACATCCTTGTCATCCTTCCTCTCCTTACTTTCACACTGGGGCATATTTTTGACTTATTTTCTTTGACACAACACGATAAACTGCATTATGTCAAAGAGGGGCAAAATGTAGACACCTAAAAATGGCCTCGACTTGCAAACTATATTTTTCTATGACAACCACACTTCTCCCTCACATAATTAAAGTATTAATTACTCCTCTGCGATTATTTAAATAAATAAATTATATTTGTTTATTTAAATACGTCACTAATTAATCTTTACTCCTCCTATAATTAAATAAATTTCCAATTTGTTTAACTACTCATCCCGGCTACAAATTAAATAATTACCATTAAATATCTAATTTGTTCATTATCCTTTTCTTTTTCAATCAAATAAACTTATTCATTTAAATCATTTTTCATTCCACAAATAAATAATTAAAATAATTATTTATTGCCTCCTATCTTATTCATATTTATGAATTAAACCCAAAAGTCAAATTTCCTCCATAAATTAAATATTTTCTATTATTCCAACTACCTCTTTTTCTCCACCATTGATTTAATTTCTTTCAATTAAATCTCAACCCTTCATTTAAAAGCTTTCCCTAACCTTAATGCTTCTTATCACATTCAATCCTAGTCGTTGATCTTAGGTTTTAATCCACTTCTAATCCTTTCCATCCATTCTCAAATTGGAATTCTTTAAAAGACACTCTTTCAAGCCATTTTACATACACACACAAAGTTATTTCAGCAAGCTTGAGAACTTGAGTACTTGAGCACACATTACTTCAATATTTTTCTTGTGTAAGGCATAGGTGATAGTTGCACTTCAAATCTAAGGGCAATTATACCATTTCCAACAAGATGGAGAAGGCCGATGGAGGTCATTCGATGGAAGCTTGAAGATTAGGTGACTTTGTTTAATGTTTATTTGCTTCTTGCTTGCCATTGTTGATTGGGATTTAGTTTATGCTATTTAAATTAAGCTCAAAATTCTTCCCTAATACAGTCTAATAAAACTAGGGTCATTTATTGAGGCAAAATGTCAAAAGAAAATCTTGTTGATCCAAAGTCTTCATTCTCTTCACTCATTCCATATACCTTACTAGCTTCGTCCATATCCACACATCCATCACACCATACAATTTCCATTGGTGATGTTTGTCGATGGACCTCTGATGATGATCCCTCGATGTGTTATAGCTCACTGGTGGCTCAAACTCCTTTTTCTGTGAAACTTGATGACCCGTGTAGTGCATATGTTAGGGACGACACTCTAGCTCCCTCCACCCACCATATCAATCATTTTCCCAGTCCATCATTCACATCATTCATATGCTTTCATTTGGCACTGTCATTCCAGTTCCTAACGATAGTCTATGGATTAGGAGCATATCAACTTTCAGCTCCTGAAGGTGAACCATTGTCAAATTCTATCAACAGCTTGCACTTGTGCAAATTATACACTTAGCTTCAGAAAGCCATGTCAAGACTTAGAAAATACAAAAAATTAAGAAAACAAAAAGATCATCACCTCGATGAAAACCTTGCAAACAAGCATCTTGGTGACACCAAAAATTATATAAAAAAATCAAAAAAATTGTAAAGAGAAATAATTCATCTAATAGTGAAAACCACTTGGGTGGCGCTTTGAATAAGTACCATGGTGAAAACCTGACAAATAGGCGCCATGTGTAGTTGATCTTCACTCCATTGTCTACCATCATTCTATCTGATTCCCACCATTCATTCCTAATAATTCACCTTTCACACTTTTTCAAAAAGCCAAAAACATCATAAAACGTCAAAAAGCTAAAAAAATCATAAAAATTCAAAAAGCCAAAAGAAATCAAAACATGTCAAAAAGCCAAAAAAATCAAAACATGTCAAAAAGCCAAAAAATCAAAACATGTCAAAATCCCAAAAAACATCCAAATAACTTTCAAAATCCAAAACCAAAGTCAGAGTTGGTTTCAACAGTCCAAGTCTAGTCAAATTTCAAGGTCTTTGTGCATGTTACGTAAGCAAGGCCATCAATCAACGAGCCCTTAAGGCCCTAGGTCAATCCCTTAGGGTTTGTCACATTCGTCATAACGTCATACTTTGCTAAATCAGACATCTTGACAAAAACAATAGTCAAATAGGCATTTGAAATTCAACCAATTCATGAATTAATAGACAAACTATCCAAGTAGTCTTCAAGTTAAATTGACCAAATTTCCAAATCAATCCAAAGTCAAATTAATGTCAAACCAGTCAAATCAACGGTCTTATTTAGGATGTGTCCTTCTTGAAACCAAACCTTGACATTTGTCTTATACAGGATGTTTCCTTCTTGAGGTCAGACATTTTCATTTAGTCAAACTTTGTCATTTGTCACTAAAATCAATCAATCAACCCGTCAAATCAAGTAAAAAAAATTTCACAAAAACACATTGGAAACAATCTAAATGGTTGTTGACTATGTTGGTCTAGTTGTCTTATCTTTTATTGATTAATCTTTAGTCATGTTACTAGCCACCTCGAGAATGTCCCATGAATGATTTAGAGGAGCAATGATGTCTCATGATTTTCTTTTCTTTGATTGTTGTTTGTGGTTTGTCTTAGGAAAAAGACTAGGGAAATTTTTCTCTTAGTATGAGTCAGGACATTCCTTATCTACGACTATCTATTTTTGCAAGGGTACGACATTGCACACCATTGGTTTATGTCATACCATGGTTTTTGTTGTATATTGCATTACTTTTACTGCCCAATGATGATTAAATGCAAAGCCTAGCATCTATCAATCAAAATATTGAAGTCTCTTCTATGTGTCTAACTCCATGCTAACATCCATTTCCTCTCACTAACATTTATTTTTGTGAATCCTTTCATTCATGCCTATCAGATTTGCTTTGTTAGAATAACTTTCAAAAAAAAAAAAAATTTTTGGAAAATTTGCAAAATTTTCAAAGGGGGCATAGGTTTACCCTGTCTTCCTGTCGACATATTGGGGCATATTTTTGAACTGAATTTATTTAACACAATGTGATAAACTACATTATGTCAAAAGAGGGGCAAAATGTAGACAATAAAAAATGTCCTAAGCCTATGAATTCCATTTTTCCTGGTCAATTCCACTTCTTCTTGACATAATTAAATCATTTTAATTATTGTCTAAGGTCTCATTTGTTTATTAACTAAATAATTTTTAATTATCTAATTAATTAATTTATTGATTCCTCTTTGATTAATTAAATTAAATTATATTTATTTAATTATGTCATTAATGTCCCCTTTCCTCTATAATTAAATAAATTTTATTTATTTAATTATTGACACTTTTTACTATAATTAAATAATTATTTCAATTATTTAATTATTCATTAGTCTTTTCTTCCATAAATTATATAAATTTTATTTATTAATGACTTTCTAATTTGTCCTTTTACCCAACTTTTGAATTAAATTATTATTTTATTAAAAATTCAACCTTCACATGTCCTCCATAATTAAATAATATTCTCATTATTTAATTATTCGCTTTCCCTCCCAAGCCAAATAATTTTATAAATTTTTAAATTCCTCCAGCCACCTCTTTTTTTGTGCCAAATCTTATCTCTTATCTCATTCAATTTCCACCCTTAATTAATTATTTTATAATTTAATCTCAGTTGTCCATCCTTAACCTAGTTCTATCTTTGCCCTAATTTAGACCTAACCCTATTTCATAGTACAACTTTCAATTGTGGCCATTGATTGGCATGCCATATTAGCTTTTGATCTCATCCCTTCATTCTATTTTGGCTTTCGGGTATGTGCAGAATCATGATGGGTCAAAAAGTGGTGATATGTAAGTGATATGATGGCCCATGTGGCTGACAACTTTTTTTTACCTAAAATTGATGAAACGAAAAGGATTTTTAAAGGAGATTCTCAGCTTTCCACCAATATAAGTTATGCTTTATTTTAAATTTAATAAATAATTATTATTCACTTTCTATTTGAATTATGACTAAAGTCATGATTGATAGGTTGATTGAAAAACATCTATAGCTTTCAAACGGTGTCATATTTTTTGAATCTGAAACATGTGTCACATTCTATGCTTTGCATACTATAGGACTTTAAAAAAAAAAAATCATGAAGTTTTGACCAAGTTAAGGTTGTCAGACATACGAGTTTTTATATTTTTTAAAAGTTGTAATAAAAAAATCATAATTAATTATTTACTTCAAAAAACATTACAAAAAAATATGCATCACATTGAAAAATGATTCCTCTACTTATATCTAAAATATTATAAAAAAATATTATCATTTTATTGTGGTTAGGGTGGTTAGAAAAACACCTACTTCTTATTTTTTCCTTGAAATTTAAGTACTACTGCATTGAAATTTCAAATTTTTACCAAATAGATTTAAAAAAAAAAAAACCTTATAGTTTAGAAACTAAATTCAATTTACTAAAGATTATATTTTTACATATTTTTGAAATAATATAGATAACTTATTCAAATTTTTACGTCAAGTTGCCTAACTCTGATTTTCTTAATTTTCACCGCCACTTAAGGGCCTATTTTTTTCCATGATGATCCTGCACATACCCTTTCTATAAAAGAGACTTATCATTGTCATTTTCATTCCTACACAATCTACATCTTGAATGCAAGTACACTCTAGTCAACTCAATCTTCAATATTTTTCTATCATTGTCATTACGCTATTGTTGCATACTCAAGATTTGAGGGCAATCAAGTATTTTCAACAAAATGGAGAAGTGCAATAGAGGTGAAGCAATGATGGCATGAATATTTTGGTAACCTCGCTTTGCTATTTCATGATTTTATGCTTATTTGTGCTCTATTGATTGGTTGGGGTCTTAGGGTATGAGTTGAAATGATTAATGACCTTAACCTAGATTTTTAGGTCATGATTACACTCCTTAAGTCACTTTATGGACTTAAACAAGCCGGTAGGGAATGCTACATAAAAATAAATGGTCATCTTCTAGAACATGGTTTCACGTATAGCCCCTTAGATCGAAATATATATATTAAGAAGAAAGACACAAAGATTATCATTCTTGTTTTTTATGTGGATTATATTGTGATCATAGGGACCTTAGACAATCTCATTGATGATGTAAAGAGTGATCGTAAAAAATCCTTTGATATGATAGACTTCAGGCTACTTCACTACTATCTTGGCTTGGAGATATGGTGAAAGACACATCATATTTTCATCTCTCGGATGGAATATGCCTAGAAATTCTTGGGAAAATTTACAATGATAGATAGTAAACCTGTTTCCACTCCAATGGAGAAAGGTTTGCAACTATCTTGATTCTATGATTCACCTCAAGTAGATGTAGCACTCTAGCATTAGCTTGTTGGGAGTATCATTTACTTGAATTATACCAAACCAAAATTATGCTTTGTTGTTAGTTGTCATTCAAGATTTATGTATGATCCCAAGCAATGGTTTTCGGTTGTAGTTAAACATGTTTTTTGATATGTCTGAGGTGCATTTGATTATGGTCTAAAATGCAAGAGGAAATCTATGTGTTGACTTGGACTATGTTGGATTTTTTGACGATAGGAAGTCAACTAGACAAGATATAATTTCCATCTTGGATCTAGACCTATTTCATGGATTACTAAGAAGAAAATTTTCATTGATCTCCCATCCATTGAGGTTGAATATCATGCCACACAAGGAGTTGTGTGCAAAGCAATTTGGTTACGATGTATTTTGGCTACTGTGAACATAATTGAAGAAAAACCATCTATCATTTTTTGTGATAATCAAGTAGTGTTGAAGCTTGTGAAGAATATAGTTTTTCATGAATAAATGAAGAATATTGAGGTTGAATGTCATTACATTCATGAACAATTTTTGTGTCACCAAATTCAACTCGAGTACTACCTGAGAGATTCTCAAATAGCTAATATACTCACCTAGTCTCTTGGCATGGTAAAAGTTGGTTTATTTTAAGGGTACATTTGTAAGAACAAGGTAGTAAGGGGGAATGTTAGCATAATATATTGTTTTATTACATTTTTAGCAGTAGGCAAGTTAACTATTTTTGTTATAATTAATTTGTTTTCCATCAAACCATCTGCACTCTCTTTTGTATAAATGTATTTGCATGGTGATCGAATAAACATCAAGTGATTTAGTTCATTAAAAGTACACTTGATGCAAGTTGATATGTCACCTACAATATTATAATCAAATATGTTATCTTATGCTAGATATACATTTGTAGCAAAGTACCATGCCACCCCTAGAAATACAATAGATTTTCTACATGTATGTGTTTTCTATTCTTGCAAATGGCAAAAAATTATTTTTAGGTACAATATTTGTCTTGTGTAGGTTATTTGAAAATAAAACCTCTATAGCAATCACTATTAAGGCTAACTCTTATTTCTTTCAATGTCACAAGTACTAGAAACACAACAATAAGAGTGTATAAAATATGTTCCATAGTCATCTTAAGTATGTTTTGACACATCATGCCACATAAGTGGTCTATTATCAATACCTATAATTTCTCCATGTTAGTTTTTAGGTAAATAAGAGTACTTGAAACTTCAAGAAGGGAAAAAATATAAAGGGGACATGTTTTTTCAAGTTGAAAGTGATCATCTATAATCTTTGGTAGGAAACTACTAACTTCTAACAACTTTATTATTTTCCTAGGTGACATCATTTCTTCTTCTAGGTTGTGTGTTTCTTCGTATGAATCCACAACAAGTTAGTTAAATGGAAATTATACTTTTCCTTTACTAAAATACTACTCATTCTTCCCCAGGGTCATACCAATTTATATCCATTAACAATTGATATACCTTCTTCCTTGTTGGTGATTGATAAGACTTGTATGCTGATCATTTTGGTAGCTTAAAACATCATTTTTTAGGTGATTATTAATTGTGACCATTCAAATACAAAGAGAAGTCATTAGTATGTAGGAAAATAATTGATATTCCATGTTGGATGTGAATTGAAGGATATTTTACAAAAAAAAGGATAGTAGAAAGATTTAATTAGCTCAAGAAAATAATCTCGTAACTAGTTGAAGAAAAACATAAAATGTAAAACACTATTGATAAATGCATGAGTAGTGTAGAGGTTAAGGAATCTAGTAGGAATGTTAAATAAATCTATTAGAACCATTTAATTGGTATGATCTCCATGTGCTAACACTCCATTAGTGAATGGGGGTGTTTGTAGATTTTTTATCTATTCAATCCGAGCACCAGAAAGACCATATTCAATCCCCACGTCAAGTGGTCGTCAAAGTGACAATGGACAAACCAAATACCTGCACAAACAGTGATAATATTACGTGTCTGACATATATTACCTGCAAAATAAATATTACGTGTCTGACATATATTACCTGCAAAATAAATGTGAAGAAGAATTAAATGTTACATTACATTTGTTATGGGGAAGCACAGCGAAGTAATTAACACTAGCAAATAACTTATAACGAACTCGTATTTGTGAAGCTCTGTGCTTGTTGTGGAATCAAATAAGAATATGCATGTAAAAATCACCAGAAGCCTGACTGAATCATAGTACTACCTATGTCATTGTTAACATATTGAATCATAGCACTGTCATTGTTAACAAGTTGCAAAAGCCAGCAATTAAATACAAGCACTCGTCAGTACTTATCTCTGGTAATAAAGATTTATAGCTGTAGAAGTAAACTTACTTTTAGTCTAAATTTAGGCTAACTAGATAAAAACCTGAATCTAATTAATTGTAGTTTTGAAAGTAAGGCGAGGAGATAGAGAAGTCCAATTTCGTACCAACTAAATATATATATCCGGTTTCAAAAATCCCCTTTCCTTCACAGTTGCAAACATCAGGCCTTTTTGCTGGAAAATGTTATTATGAGCATGTCTGATTGTGCAGCCATCGTCAATGTAGAGAATTAGGAAGACAAGTACTATCTAGATATAGACATTCAGGATGGGAAGAGTCAAGCTGACCATCAAGAGGTTGGAGAATACCAATAATAGGCAGGTGACATATTCTAAGCGGAGGAATGGAATTGTAAAGAAGGCGAGAGAGCTGTCAATTTTGTGCGACGTCGACATGGCGCTCATCATGTTCTCCCCCACTGGAAAGCCCACACTTTGTCTCGGAGAAAGGAGGTATGTACACCATTTCTTTTTCTCATATCCTCGTTCAATATGGTTTTCTGTATCAAAGTCACAATCGATTCAATGTTGGCATGGGTGCCCATGTCACAGATCTAGCTATTACATATGCAGTATGATCCAAAAACCACTATAAAAACAAGAGCTGCTTCCTTTGTTAAGATCAATACAAGATACGCATACATATCACATTTTTTATGTGACGATGGATCTAGCAGACAGCATTTTAATCTACCCTCGAAATAAGAAAACAAGAGTTCCTTGCTTCGAAAATGTTAACCAGAGTTTGCTTCCTTTCGAGAGATCAATCTTACAGTGCTAGCACATATCACGTATACCAAGATGAGAGATATCGCAGTGAGACTTCAAAACATTAGACTCTAAACTTTACCTAAGCAGTCGGATGAAGAAAATGTTACTACATAAAGTGAACAATGTAGTAACATTTTACCTATACGGCCCCTACGATGCACCCATGCATGCATCATGCCCCATTATGTTGCAATAGTTTGAAAGCTATATTGACGATTTTAGGACAGCCGTTCAACAACCGTTCAAGGCGAGATAACTGCTGCAGCTCCAGTTTAACGTCAGATAACTGCTGTAGCTCTGCATGCATTCTACATGCATTTTCATAACCGCCTTATGAAGCTAAGAATATCGAAGCCATTCAAATCAGAACAGTTTTTAAACCATGTGAAATTCATACAAAACGTCTTCCATCGTAATTTTCAGCGATCTGTAAACCAGAAAGAAACATTGGATGTGTTCTGTGATGTGCTTCTCAAATTTGTAGTTTTATAAGGTTAGGTTGATGTTGTAATAACAGATGGATACGCTTGGGGATACTGCTTCCTCAGAGAGAATGGGGGCGGAACTTACTGTAACTCACAGGCTCCTTGCGCTTCTGGAAAGCAATATTATGGTCGAGGGTCCATCCAGCTATCATGGTAGGCCTTTCGATAGACTCAATCTAACAGACTAAACACATGGTGTTACTATATTGTTAATTCGAATTTGGTATAGGTTTTATGGTGTCTTGTAGTTCATTTAGCAAATTCAATTTTACAGTATGCAGGATATTTTCAAACCAGTCACGATGAGTTTGCTGTTTCTTAGTTTATAACAGAAATTGAAGTGAACTTATTAAAATGTCTCTAAGATGGCATAAGTAAACAAGTTAGAGAAATTTCTTTAGAGAAATTATAGGAAGGCGGGGAATAGTTGAGCCTTACAATCACAACCAGAATATTCCAGTAATTACTCAAATTGCACATTGTTTTTTTGAAAATGTGCTATAATTGTTTTATTAAGGTTTGATATCAAAATTGAAACAAAGGAAAGAGATATAATTTTATTTATCTTCAAAAATCTAGTTATGGGAATAGGGAAGGAAACACTGTAATTTTGTAAATGTAGGTGGAATAAATTGAGAGTGGAACTACGAAGGAAAGATCCCTACTCTATCCATAATTACAACTCTATTCATATATGTATTGTTTTTGTATATTATCTTGTTATTCTTCTATGCACCTGTTTTCTGCAAATACTTTTACTAAATGGTTACAACTCATTTGCAATCGTATATATTCTCTTGATGAATAAATATGGGAAGTCCCTTAGTACAGAAGTTCTATTTTTCTATTTCAGTAATATGGACGAAGTTATAGGAATATTGCTCGACTAACTCCACAAGAAAGAGAAAAAAGGTATATTTTGATTTGCAAGTTTTAAATTTGATAAGGCTTTTAGGAAATTTGTATACTTTAAAATTATCAATTTCTATAATAGAAAAAGATGCAAATTACTAATTTATATTTTTATTTGAACAGGAAGGTAGAAAGTCTTGAAGTAAGATACTCAATCACCATTCATTCTTGATTAGTTTTTTTAGTGTGCAACCTTTGGTAAACATGTTATTATGAATGATTATTATAGATTTGAGATTTCTATTATTCATATATATTCCATGCAATGTAGCCTTTTATGGCAATTTCTTTTTCAGTTTGGATTAAAACTTCACTTGTGATACTAATAATGTTCAAACTATTGAATCTCAAGCACTTAAGAAAACATTTAAAAAGATAGACCATGATGTTGATATAGAGGATTTTTTTGGACCAAGGTAATTATTAATTCATTAAAACTTCAACAATGTAGTCAATCTCATAGTTCTTTTGCTTTTTCTTCTCATTTTTTAAACTACTACAAAACTAACATGCATTATTTGTTTTGTGTCCCTATTTTATCCAGCAACCAAACAACTGAGGTAACATTTTTCCTTTTTTATTCTTGTTATATGCTTAATTGTGCAAATTAGACCAGTCTCTTAATTTTTGGAATCGTTATCATCTCATTTGATATGTGTAGGATGTAACAAACTTCATTAGACTTGCAATTATCTCTTGCCATCCTTGAGGAAGCAATTGTATGGTAGAATAGATATATGTCAATGGTTTTTGTTCATACATGTATCATATAGTTTTTAAAAATTATCAAATAGTAATGAAGTTACAAACTCAGCTAATAACTTGCAATCTTGTGCTGCTGGACCTTCTCTCACATCAGAACAATAGGAAAATGATTATGGAGATCCTAAACCTTGCATGAGAGTTCCAGTCCTATAGTTGGTGCATCTGTTGTATTCTTGGGTCCATGTTCATGGGGTGATCAATGAAAGCTAGAAGCACATACACAAACACATAGAAATGTACTTGAGCACGACACAGAATAACACTATCTAAATTTACATGCTTGCAATTTATATTCTTATTACTCAATAACAAAATACCTAATGAAAGAAACTATAGGTAGGGTGTTTGATACAATGTATGAGTCTCCTAGATGGTCTTTATGGGGATGTCTTCATTCAAATTTGACCATGTTGAGAAAAATGTATGGTGGTGTTGGTGTAAAATTTAAATACCATCTTGGAGGCATGTAACTACTCACAACCTCATCACCTTATAGAAAAGAAAAATGTGGCACAAGATTATTTTATGACATGTGAGAGCACTAACCTGGTATATATTTTCATGGGAGTTTAGTTCAAAGATGTTCACTTCGGAGGATATCCATGTAATGTGTCTAAAAGGGGGTGTTTGCATTAGAGAATATCCTTGAAAGGTGTTCTTGGGGGTTCGTGAACCAGAAAGTGTCAATCTCACTAGCTCAATACAATTGCATGTACATCTGTTACAATTTTTATGACACATGATTGTTCATTCAAATCAAAAAGAGCTATTTACAATCTTTACAATGAGACCCATTGTGAGCAAACATGTGACATATTTTCTTCCCACTCCACATCTAATGCTTTCTCACCTAGAGCTCTTCTTGTTCATCATTATTTCACCAGCACATGATGATTTGTCTTTGGTGATTCCAAACCCCCTTACCAATAAGTAATTGACATATATCACAAGTGATGGGCATAGTGCTAAATTAGGTACAAATATCCATGCACTATCCATGCACTATCCATGCTATATCTCGTGTATAAATTGTGCCTTTGCATGCTTAAAGTTATGCATAAATATGTGTTCAAGGTCCAATGAAAACCCAACAAAAAATCCATGCCAAACCCATGGGCAATGATTTAAATGGATTATTGTGGGTGTGTGCTTGTGTCATTGAATTGCAGCTATAGGAACTATTCATGTGACCAGTATAAGCCATTGTGCCATCGTACAACACATATAACACTTCATTTCAATAAATCCACCCCATTTAACAATGCATCCCTTAAAAGCTACACTAGGATTTGTAGGGGACCTGGTTGAATTTGGAAGTAAACATAGCAGCATTTACTACTAAATGTGGCTAAAATCAAGACTTTAAGAATTCCTCTCTAAGCACCAAACTGTTACAAAGATAGAAAGATTGAGCGTCAAATTGAATATGGCCAAAAATTGAAACTAATAGCAAAAAACTCATTGAAATGTGTAGTTCACAAGATATATAGATTTAATTAACCAGTCCTTGAATGCTGAGAGGAGTATTCAAATCCTTACCTTTTTGAGTTCTTTCATTTCTCATTCTAGTGGGGCCATTACATTGCGACTTTTCATTCACTTCTTTTTCCCCATTTTATTAAGATCTTATAAGTGTTGAATTTTGTGTCAAAAAGCCCAAAGGTAGGATGAGTCTTTCATTCTCTTTAATTAGCCAGTGAAAATTGAGCCCTTTCTTTCTTATAATGCTCATTGGTTTGCCTTACCATGTTTTCAAAAGTGGTATCTTTTGTTCTCATTAGGACGCCGATATCTATACATACTCTTTCATTTAACCTCTTAGTATGTTTTCTCTTGTTTGTTTCTTTTTCTTCTCTCTTCTCATATCAGATTTTGAAAACTCGGACTCGGTGCAGACTCAGCAGCCCAAAATAGAACTCGGACTCAAGACTCGGCATGGACTCGGCATGGACTCGGCAAAAAAATCGGCTAGGACTCAGCAAAGAAGAAAACCATAGTTTTACAAAAAAATAAAATAAAAAAATAATGCACTTAAGAGAACATAAGAGCCTAATTTGATTATCAATTTCTCATAATTCAAATATTACACATGTTATATGATCTTCAAACACTCAATATTTGAAATTGCATCATTCATACTCATAGTTTTAAATTTTCAAATGAAAAAAACAAACAGAAAACAAGTTTTAAACATTCATACTCATTGTTTCCAGGTGATGCCAAGAGTCCTAAGCTGGGACTCGGTAGTCTGACTCTAGGACTCATGCGAGTCACTTGCCAGGACTCGAGAGTCTTAGCTTGGATTCTCCAAGACTCGGCTCGAGAGTCCTTGGCAAGTCGACTCGGCGAGCCCTAGGACTTGCGAGTCCCAATAGTCTTTTCTAGGACTCACAGAGTCCTCAAACTATGCTTCATATAAATTAGAAGTTCTGTGCTTACATCAAAGTGTATGATTCCTTATCTCTTCTCCATATATGATGCCATGTGACGTAACTGTTTGTGATTTCATTGCTTCAATTCTATTGGAAAAATCAAAAAGCATCTATATTTGCATAGTAAAAAAACAAATAATGATTATTTATTGAGTTAGTTTTCAATGTATCATATGGCTTTTAAAAAATATTTCCAGCATAACTTCCCAAACTACCACTCTACAGGAATGCAATTGATTATTTTAATAACAATAATAAACTAGAAGTCACTAAGATGACTTTATAGTTTATACAATATGAAAACCTTAATATTCTAACATTTTTTTTCAAAACTTAATCCATTATTGTTCATGTTGCATTAGATTTGTAATTTGAACTTGTTGTCACGAAGGATTGCGCCCCTAATGCTAAGCTTTCAAGCTGAGCAATCCTGTGGAACATGGGAACATCCCCAGGCCCATGGGTTGCCTAAGACGAGGATGAACCTCTAGATTATGGGCTGGTTCCCTTTGAGAAAACTCCTAAAACTATTGCTGGTTTGTTTTGAAAAGGTATAGAAAGCCTTGGAAATGAAATTTTATTGCTAACTAGGAGGTGACACACCAATTTTTAAACTCTACTTAGCTGTTCTAAACTCACAATCAAGTTCAAAACAAAAGGGTTTGTTTGTTCACAACTCAAAGATTATCATGAAACACATAAGTGTTCTACGAGAAGGCTTGTATTCAGTCTATGAGAGAAGGAAAACTAGTTTCACAACCTCAGCTACTTGAACATTCTAACACAACTCATAGCCTGTATTAACATGAATTCTTTTGTTTCCGCAATGCATAAAATGAGACAGATTTAAAGGTTTTGAAAGGAGAACACAATAAAATCATCAAATCATTCATTTGTTGTGCTCAAAACAGAAGATTTTTTAAGAAAGAACTGCTGCCTTTTATTGAATTTGAAGGAATTTTTTGCTGTTTACAACTGATTAGCTTCTAAATACTGAAATTGCTTCGAAAGATCTGAGTTACAATGCCTTTTACTTGCTATGTATGCAAGCAGAAAAGAAAGAACTGACTACACAAAAGAAAAATAGAAGAAGATATAGCGAAAGGAGCTTGCTTGTGACTGAAGGAGAAGACTGAAGATGAACTGACTGTCTTCCTTCCTTGAAATCTCCTCCAATTTAGCATGATGAATCATCTTTGTTCGTGCACAAGAGAAAAGCCTTCAAAAAAGTGTTTAGAACTACTCCAAATAGGCTGTTTGTAGGCTGAAATGTTGCCTCAATTGGTGTTGCACCCATGTGGGGTCCTGAACTGAACTGGAACTGCTGTATCTGCCCCAAATTTCCTTTCTTTTAGGCCCCTAACTGACTGTTAAGCCACTTTACATGATGTGTCTCTTTTGCTGGGCGTATAAGGCCAAAAAGCCTTAATTTAAGGGCTCTAAACTGATCTTTTTTGCATGATTTTAGGCTTTAACTCCACCTAACTTCAATCTCATCCATTAGGGCTTCTAAAACTGGCCTAAACTGCCTCTTACCACTTGATGACTGAGCATAGACAGGTCATAACTGCTGATCATCTCATCTCTCTGCCATGACTGCTCTTTATTCCTCATAGGTCAGTAACCTTGATTTCACTGCCCTCTTTAACTGAGAATGATGACCTCTAGATTCTTAAGGTCTACCCTTGCTTCTAATCAAAAGTCTTCATGTTATAAAGACATCACAGTGTTGGTATGTGGCGACTGATCATTGTATACTGTACACTCTTCATGTACCCTTGCTTCTAATCAAAAAAATTCTCCTGCTTTTTCGCGGAATTACCGAAAAAGGGAAAAATCACTGAAAAGGGGAAAACCCCAACTTTGTATAACCCTAATCTGGAAGCTTCTAAAAAGCTGGTTATAAGGGGTTTGTAATAGAGTTACAGTAGGATAAGAAAATACAATTATTCGCGATATTATAATAGGGCTTTACACTGGTTAATAAAATCATTGGATGGCTACGGTTTAGTGGATGTAGCCCACATTGGGTGAACTACGTTAAATTCTCTATGTTATTTTTCTGTGTGTTTTTATTTCCTGGTTTATTTGATAAAATCTGCATTTAGCTTTTAGATATCTGCCTTTGAAAACCTAACACACAGTCCATAGGCGTTAGATGACAAGCCTCATTCACCATGATTCATCCTTTATCAATATTGACTGTCCTCTTTATTATAACTTTGCCCTTTTATCTTTAACTGACCCTGGCTCCTTGATCAATATTAATGGCTGTCCTTAATACTTTCGCACTATCTTCTGTATTACATAATCACCAATCTGCCCTTTAGATATTTTCTCACTGTCCCTCCATGCCTATGGCTGCCCTTTGAAAGGTGATTGTTATGCTTTTTCCTGAGTGACTGTCCCTTCTTTATTGTGGTGGTTATTCACTGTCAACACCTTTAAGACTGTGAGTGCTTCCTTTGCTATAAGGACTTATCATTAACCCTCTTTCCTAATGCCATGAGATCACATCTTGAAACATTCTGCCCTCTAGGTGATATGACTGTCTTCCATTGAAAGATTGCTCAGTTTTAAAAGACATAAATCATACCCTTGCTAATTCCGTGGACTGTCTTCTCACTGTCATATCACTTTTTTTGCAAAATTTGCCCTTAAATTTGTTGCTCAAGACTGTCCTTTACATTGCAGTCATTTATTCACTGTTATTTCATTCTTGTGACTGTCATCTCTTTTTATTAGGCACCTTGATCATAACAAACCTTCTAGAAAAGAATAAAGATCTGCCCTATCTCATTTGAAATGGTGACCACTCACAACCGGACACATTCAGTGATTTCAAATGCTAGCTTCTCACAGTCTAAAGGACTGCCAAGGTTAAAAGAACTTCATGAGTTTCAAATACCTTTGCCATGTTTGTAACCTTGTATTGACTGTTTCTTCCATCATACGGTATTGAAGACTTCAAAATGCCAAGCTTTTCGATCACAACTTGATACTTCTATCTATAGGTGTATAGGATCTCCTTACTGTTATGAATCCTCTCACTCTCACTTGAAACTCAAACCGCAGTGCAAGTCAATGTAACTTATGATAAATGATGACATAGCTGCTAACCCTGGAACCATTACCTGATTTATTGCTTATGCTTAATAACAGTGACCTTGCTCAAAATTTCTCACTTGCTTCCCATGTCAACTGCCTAAAACCCTAGCTACTTTTATGTAAGTGTCCTTCAGTCTCAAGACACTGCTGTTGCATTTCCTTTACCTCCTCTGTGGTACGCAATATGCATGGTTATCCTTGATACTTGACTGTACCTGCACATTGAACCTTTGAACACCTGGACAGCCTTTGCATTAATGTTAATGGACTTGCCACTATAGGTACTGTCACTGTTTCATGCATGTTATTTTGCACTTGACTATTAAGCAAGACTGCATTTAAAGGCTCGAACTGCCCCCTCAGATGACTGTCGTCTCTTACTTGAAAAAGTAACTGTCCATTTGTCCATTTAAACCTTGTGATTGACTGCTGCAAAAGCTTTCAACAGATTTTTCATTGATTTTTAACCATGTTTACCATCATTCCTTAGCATATCCATCTCTATTGTGGATTGTCCTTTATGGAAAATTATACTCTGCCATGTTTGCATTGTTGACTTCTTAATGACTGCCCCCTTTTGACATGACTGTACCTTGACTGTCATAGAAACTTTATTTTGAGGTTTTGATTGTCATTTAGTTGTTTAGGGCTGTGATTATAAAACATTGGAGACCACTGTGTTGTCACACTCTTTGTTCTGACCTCATGGAGTTTTCAATCCAAACTGTGCTAAGTACATTGCCTGCTCTAGAGGCCAATCCCCAACTATATGGATTAGAAACTCATCGGGACAGATGTATTCTGCTATCTCTAAGCATGTTTTGAGACCATTCAGCAAATTTCTTGATATAAGGTAGCTAATCCTAACAAATAGCTCCACACCTCTTGCATATAGTCCCCTTTGATGAGAACTCTAACCACCATCTTCTTGCTTAACACCGACATCAATTGTTTCCTTTTTGTTTAGAAGAAGTTCTCGGTTCACTATGGAGCATTGTACAGTCACCAAGATTCTCCTCAAAATCACTGTACAGTTGTGAGCCACCATCAAGTAGGTCACTGCCTTGAAAACTTTACTGTCCTCTTTCCATTCATGAGACTATTTGATTGACTGTTTTTAAAAAAAAAACAGTGTCAATATTCACGATACAAACCACTGCCTTCATGCTCTGCCTTTATGATGATATTGTTGTCTCCATATCACTGATGATTGACTGCTTTTTAATGTGGCTTCCCTAACACACAGTACTACTTTCATGGTTATTGCCAAATGCCTCTTAAACAGGAAGTTGCTCTCTGAGTGAATGGTGACTGTCACCTTATGAACTCCTTTTTGAATCCTGTGAGTGAATGGTACCTTGTTTTGACATCTAAGGCTGTCCTCTTGTTTACATACATTGTGACTATCCTTAAGACTGCCATATGGATGTTTGATGTTTACTGTCATGAGCTAAACTGCAATCCATAGTATGTCCTTTGAAACCTTGAATGCTACCTTTGGTCAATTGTCACAGGACTACTGTTGTCTTTAGCATGGTGGCTTTCACTGTGTCTTCCATTTTGTATATACACTGATGGCTTGAGGTTTCACTTGTTTATATAGTCCCTTTTAATGAATGATGACTGATTGTTATTGACCATACAGTCCATAAAAGTCACTGCCTTTAAAAATATTCACTTGGCAACTGTCCCAACAATTCCTCTCATTCCTAATCGGACTATGCTCTATTGATTCCTTAGGTACTTCTTTATTGCCTTGCATTTTGAAAACTTGAGAATGCCTCCATGTGCTAGCTTTACAATGTTCATCTGCCTCTTTGAAAATGAAATCCCTTTGCCCTTTTGAAGGAATAGTCTTCATGTTACTTACTATTGTCTCCAGACCTTCCATTTTTTCTATCCTTGACAAGATGTTCATGGAAAATAAACCCTACGTGCTTATCCATGCATCATTCTTATAAGACATGGAAACTTAAGATGCAGCCACTGTTTCTTAACAAGCATGCCTTAATACATACTCAGATAAAATCTAACCCGTGGTTTGTAATAGAGATCTCAAACAGAGGTACAACTTCCATAATCAAACCAAAGAGGAGAAGAAACCCTCTCTGTCACTCAACACTCAGAAATGAAGCAAAAACAACCTCTGAACTACAAAAAGAGTATGGACAACAAAAAGAGAACTACAATAGCAGCTCCAACAAGTCCCTTAAGGTCTACAATGCCAGGTCCCTCTGCTACAGAACCAGAAGACTTGGCCATTCTTGTGCTCCGTCTCTGATCAAGAATTAAAGGATACTATTCACCTCAGAAATCATACTGGAAATGTGATTGTGGATCATGTTACAAATTCTATCAAGGGTATGATCCTCTAGAGTAGAAAAGGACATAGAAGCATAAATCTACAAAAAATCCTGATCAATTGTGATTTTTAAAAAATTTACAGGCTGGACGATTTTTTCCCCGATTTTTCCTTATTTCGAATTGCAAAATCGCCAAAAAAATGCGTTTAAAATCTGCAAAAAAATGTGTATAAAATCACACTGATTTTTGCGCGAAAAAAGACCATGAGACCATAGCTTGTTTTTTACTATTATGCTTTGATAGGTTTTTTCCAAGCATCCATAGCTTGTTCGAAAACACCTGTTTTAGGCTTTTAGCCATGGCAGCAAAGCAGTGAACTGTTTGATAAAATGCTTTTATAAACATGTATGAAAAATATGTTAGCATAGACAAGACAGTGAACTGTTTGGAAAAATGCCTCAAATAAATGTGGTCTCATGGTGATGGAATTCCATGACAATCCGTCACATGGCATTCGTCATGGCATTCCATCACCATGAGACCACATTTCTTTGAGGCATTTTTTCAAACAGTCCACTGCCTTGTCTATACTATTGCTTACTATTATGCTTTGCTAGATTTTTTCCAAGCATCCATAGTTTGTTCGGAAGCATCTGTTTTAGGTTTTTAGCCATAGCAGCAAGGCAGTGAACTGTTTGATAAAATGCTTTGGTAGACACGTATGAAAAATGTGGTAGCTAACAACATAGTTTGAGATGGAATCACCTAGGGAATTTTGGAAATTTCTCCCACTCCTCTTCACAGCCATGAACTATTTGTTGGATGGATCCATGGTTCTTATAGTGTTGGTTATCCTTCTGTATTAGCAAGTTCATCTTTTGTGGGAATGTCATCTATGGCTAATTTGTTTGCTATTGGCATTCATCTACTTTTCATCTATCTCCTATAGGAAAATTGTGAATTGGTGAGCCATTTGTTATTGTTGAGTTGTCTAACTGATTCATCTACTACACGTTTACCATTAATTTATGGAGTCTCACCTATTTTAGACTTTATAAAGAGAACTTATACAAACATTTATAGTGGAGGATCTCCCCCTATTGTTGGTTCTTATCCACACAAACATCTTTCTAGTGTTTCCTTTACTCTCCCTTTGATTGGGAATTATGTTATTCAATGTTCTTTGTTCTGCCCTATGGTATTTTTGAGGGGATATTAACAAACATGAAAAATATTTCTCTTAAAAGGGTTTGATCTACAAATCTGATTGATTTTGGCATCAAATCAGTGATTTTTATCACTGGACTTTTTTCAGCATATGAGACCTATTAAAAAAGAAAAAAACACATCATGATTTATCATGTTGATAATATAATTTGCTATGGATTGTCATGGCATTCCATCACCATGAGACCACATTTTTTTGAGGCATTTTTTCAAACAGTTCACTGCCATGTCTATGCTATTTCTTACTATTATTACCAATGCCTAAAGAATTAGGTCCTCATTCTGCAAACCTCTTCATTTTTTTGTCCTTTTCGTCAATGTGGCTGATCCTCCATGTTGCATATAATAGAGGGAATAGCATTCTACTCACAAGTTATGGTACTTGGGATGTAGCATAGTTGTTCATTAAGATATTTTAATTAGCTTCCTCATGTGATTTAGATATTTCCTCTCCAATAGTCTCTCACAACTTTCAATGTGCTTCTCCTCAACAGTCCTCCTATCCTCACACATTTGACCTCTGGTGGGTGCTGGGGTTGGCCTTCTTTGAATAGGAGTTGGATCTCATCTTTTCTTGAAGTAGCTTAATAATGCTAGCACAGGTTTTCATTGAAGGCCCACCTATATCCACAAATCTCTTGGTCTTGATGTCTTGGATGCCTTTCTTTGGTAAGGCTAGCCTTTTCTCAAACATAGTGTTCTCAGCCTGTAGTCTGTTTATTTGCTCGATGCCTTTCCAATGCTTATAATTAAGCTTCTCCTCTTCATGAGGTATCGACACTTCACCCCAAACTTCTTAGCAAGCAACAAGGTCTTTAGGTTCACTTTGTTGATATCTAAAAAGAACCATTCAAGCATTTTATGATGTATACCAATTTCCTTTGGCAATTCCCTAGAATTCTTGGCCAACAACTCCACAATGGATGCAATATCCTCTATACAAGAGGAGGTAGTGCAAGTAATCTCATTTGAAGTCGAGGAAGGACTAGTGTATAGTATCTCAACCCTAGAAAATTTATAATCACCAAAATATCTTCCTCCATCACAACTTTCCCTTTTCTTTAGCCTTAGACATGGTGCCTTGACTACTCACACCATCATCTTTCTTTCCTTCAAGAACACATCTAGGGCTATCTATGATGAGAATGATATCCTCAATTGGGGAGACAAGAACAAGGGAAACACTTTGTCTCTTGCTAGAGTGACTCTTAGGCATAGGGATGACTCTTTGTTTCTTTGTAGGATGTAGGAGCTTCAAGGAAGGGCTCAAATCCTTTTTTTGGGTGAACAAAGGGATGGGGTTTCAAAGCAATGGCATGATTGGTAATCAACAAAATAAGAGATTATTTTAGGAGCGTAAACACCCCTATTGAATTCTAGAACATAATACTCAAAGAAGCCAATAAAGAAAAAGAACTTAACAAAAAATCATGATGTAAATGATTCAAGAAGGTTAAATGAAACACATAAATGGTTTGGAATTGACCTCATAAGATTACATACCTTATAATTTGTGATGCAACTTCATCCCTTGGCCGAGCTAAAGAATCTTTGGCAAAACTAGTCTAAATTCTCTTAAACTTTTCTCAAGTCAAAACCAGGTGCACGATATGATCAAGAAATTTTTAAGTGTCTACAACTTTCAAGTCAAACACCCCAAAGAGCACAGGGGAGGGTAAGGTTCCACAATAACTTGAGGGGGGGATTGGAGAAGGGAAGAGACCATTGAGATAAGGACATCTTGAAAATGAGGTTGAACCCAAGAAATATTGAAATGCGCAAGACAACTGAGAGGGGGGGGGGGGGTTGAATCAATTGTATCAAATTCTTTACTTCTTAACCTAATCAATTCCACTTTATCTTCAATCTGTTATTAAGTGTGAACATGAAAATGAAAATAACAGAAACACAACACTAGAGACACCAGATTTATGCGGAAAACCTAATGAGGGAAAAACCACAATGAGGATTAACTCAAATTATAGTAGTAATGCAATATCAGATACAAAAGGCTCACTGCCCAAATACAAAGGCTCACTACCCAAATCAAGGGATCACTACCTTAGGACTAACTGTCTAGAAAGAGAGGCTCACTGCTTGTAGAAAATACAAAGAAATAATTGAGGCTATTACCCAAATCCACCACTAGGAGTTTCACACACTTCGCAACTTGATCAGGAGATTATAAATACAATGAAGTATTGTTTCCACAATTCACTCTTCCACACTCTACTTTTTGCACTTGTTCGCACACTCTTCTCTTGCTCAGATCGAATGATGGATGGATATCAAATTCGCTACAACTTAACTTGTATTAATACCATCTTCAACCTCAAGATCATTCTCCAAGGTCGACTATACAATTTCATTTTACAAATTTAAACTAGGTCGGCTACTCAACATTCCAACGGTGGATAAGAATATGAGGGGACTAAATACATATTTAATTTAGGACCCAAACAACATCTTGGATCCCACACACGCTTCCTCAAGTCGATGCAAAAGCCAAATGTAATGTGTAGACACCAAGTCGGCCAAACCTAATGAAAACACCAATGAACTTTGAAGTGCACACATCTTTAGCAAGATAAATTCACACAGATTGCTCAACATGCTTCACCAGTCATTTTACCATCTCTGAGAACAACTCAAATACATCTGCAATAACTTCAACAAACTTCATTTGCAGAGAAAACTTCACCAGTTGAACCGGGACAACTAGAAAAAACATAGAGACTCTGGAGCAGGTCTTTCAGAGTGCCAAACCACAAGAAACTTTGTCAGACCACAAAAATAATCAAAACGAGTGATCTCCAAGATCTGCAAGATCCGAGGCCAAATATCAAAAGATTTCAAAGCCAAAACATTTCTCCTAGTCACTAACCAGATAACTCTGACAAACCAGTTCACACACCGGTGAACATAAATTTTCTTCTTCATCAAACTAGAAGCTAAAACTTAGAATATATAATCCATTTAAGTTTATGAACAAACCTATAAATCCGCATAGGCATTGGGTCAACATAGAAGAAACATGGACCACAATATCAGAGCACGCTTAGAACACACTTCAACACAACTTTCATTATTTTTCAAATTTTCTCAAAAGCAATTGGCAAAATCCAACTTACTCAACCTGTACAGTGTTGACATCAATGAAAACATTAAGGACAACACCACCAAACACATCCATACTTGCAACAAGAAAAACATAACCTAGACACCATAAGGCCCTAATTCAAAATTTCTATTTGCAAAAAATAGATGACAAAAAGGTCACAATGAATATGAAATCAATAGGATTCCATCCATATTTATCATTCTTGTTGATTCATGATTTGTTGTTTTTATTTTGTTCTCTTTAGGATCTAGTGGATTGGAAAACAAGAATGTGTAATATAAGAATATTTCAAATAATAATTTGATCTTCCAAGTGAAGGGATAGTCCGTAAAAATGTGAAAGTATGACTCTAAATCCAATTTGCAAAGAGCACACCTATGAGGAAGGGAAAATCCCCTTTTCATCATACTTTCTGACATAAGATTATTGTTTGAGCCACTAACCATAGGAAGATATTGACTTTAGGAATAAGTTTTTTAAACCAAATATTGGATGAAGGAGGAGTAGGTAGAGGACTAAGCAACAATGGGAAACTAGATGACACTAAATAGTTTCTCATCAAGGAGTCAATGCACTCCAAGACATAATCTTTTGTCAACTAAAAATGTGGAATCTTACTAGAAAACGTTGAAGCTTGTCCAAAAGTAAAAGGACCTTGGGAGAATGATAGGTAAGAAAGAAGTTCTTCTAGGTTCTTAAAGAGTCCCAAACCTCTAGATAGTTTGGCACCATGATTCTTCTATATGTCTTCAACATATCATAGATAGGGTTAAGCCACTCCAAGGATGTCAAAGGTCAATCCAATAACCAATCTGTTGGCATGGTTTTTCATTGATGTCAAAGATACTTTGTTTGGTTTTTCATATGCTCATTGCACAATCTAGTGTTGGCTTCTTGATTTGTCAATGATCTTTAAGACACATGGTTTGTTAGTCACTTCCTAGTGTTGTTGCTATGATGGTGTAAAGGAAAGGATTTTTCAAGGTGAGTGTTTCATTAGTGTCCATATAGGTTGCAAAGGTCAAAGCTCATAAGATACTTTAGATCAAAGTGTTGGTGTTGAAGTTTTCACTTAAGTGCTCTTAAAAGGACTTAAACCCTATTGTTTATGCTTTATTAAAGATAATATTTGTTGTCAATGAAAAGAACCTTATTCTGCATCAAAGTTTCAAAATAGAAAGGTTCAACAACATTCAAAGTATCAAACCCTAAGAGCATCAAAGTAAGGTTCATCAAAGCATCAAAATCTAAAAGCATTAAAGTATCAAGGGTTCAAAACCCTAAAAGGTTCATCAAGGGTATAAAGGCTCATCAAAGTAGCAAATGATATATATAAAGGTTTTGAAAAAATTGAAGTGTTAATCATAGTGACTGACAATAAGAGGTAAGAGTAACTTAAGTTACTATTCCAAGGGTTTGATTCATGTTGGCAACTGGCTCCTCTACCGGTTGAACAGGTTAACTTCTCTTAGTTGAATGATCAAGGAAAAATAAATGGCTATTATTTAATCACCTCTATGGCGGGAGAGAGAGATCAAGGGTTCTAATTTAAATCTTGTCGACGGTTAGGGGAGAGGGGCTCATAGTGGAGCACCCTAACTTCAGGTTTTTCAAAATCCTATTTGAAAATTTCAAATCAATCCCAATTTTGTATAGCAATTTATTTGGCAAATCATGTGCTTCTATATTTCGTTTTAGGGTCACATCATCAAATATGATGCCACATCAGCATGCTTTTTGTTGAGGTATCCAAAAAGGGTAAAAAAAAAATTGAGATTGATAGTGGTGCACTAAGTCATGTTTTATTGGTGCATTGATGTGGCATCACATGATTTGTCAATTTGTGTATTTTATGGATAAAACGTATTTTGCAATTGGATATTAAGATGCTCTACTATGGGGCCCATTGTGGAGTACTTCTATCCCCACTATTGGACCCTAATCCACTATGGTTCCCTCTCCCCTACTTCTCGTGGTTTTAATTTGACAGTTGTTCACATGGTTGTGCTTGTAATTTTGTTGAATAATTGCATTATAATGCTATTTATGATCACCATAAGGCCGATAGATTGAAGTTCAATGAATTACATTTAAGGTATGTTTTTATTCCAATCGGGATGTAGTATGTAGTTAGTTATGGTTTGTGTTAATGTGAAGAGTCATGACTGTTGATATTCAATGAAGCACAATTTTTTTAACTATTTTTTGATAATGTTGGTTTAGCAAATGATAATATATTACTGAGCAAAGAAAGAATGAAAAATAATGGGAGCTTTGAATGATAATGACAAGTAAGTGGATGTGAGAATGAAAAAGGTAAGAACTCACTATGTAAAAGTTCTTTTTTAGTGAGGAATATACAACAAGTTTGTGAAGGCAATGTATAATGGGACTGCATTCAGAAATAGTGTTTTGAATTGCATAGAAGGGTTTGTTGGGAGAATTACTTGTCCTTGAGTTATCTGAAGATAGTGAACAAGATGTTAGTAGAGAATTATATTGCTCATACATACACCATCCTAAAACATGTTTGTATTAGAAGCTTGCAAAAGAACTAACTGTTCATATAAAGAGGTCTAAGTATCTACAGAGGTTTTCTTGTAGGAGGAATAGTCATTATTTTATGCAATATTAAAGGTCAATCAAGTGGGATTAGAGATTTATTATGTTTTGTAAATAGAGTTGAGTCAAGTGGGCAGAGTGAAGGGTTGAAGTATGATTGCAGTCATCTATGTAACAGGATTATGTAGCAGGGAGAGTCATTGTCTTTGAATTGTTCTTCTTTTTCTCAGTAACAAGCCAAATGTGTAGTTGTGTTTGTGTTTGATGATATAAGGGGATTCTTGTTCAAAAAGAGTTACATCTTGAAAGATTGTATAGGAGAGATGATGTTTGTCTAGTTGATGTAGAGTTAGTGTAGTGGTTTGTATGGAAACAGAGTAACCCTCATATTGTTATTCTTTTCTTTTGAAGATTACCAGAGAGACAAATTGAAGATTGTTAGTGAGGCATATTGTAGCCAGTGAGGCTTGTAGATTGCCAATGAGGCATATTGTAGCTAGTGAGGCTTGTAGATTGCCAATGAGGCATATTGTAGCTAGTGAGGCTTGTAGATTGCCAATGAGGCATATTGTAGCCAGTGAGGCTTGTTTTGCTTGTGAGGCTTGTATTGCCAATGAGGCTTGTTGTGGTGTCAGTGAGACACACAATTTTTATACAACAAGGTGTTGGCTAGTGTGGCCTAATAAATCTTTTATTGAGAGATTTTATTTTACCCTTTTAGGGTTTTTCCACTCATAAATTTTGTGTCTCATCTTTCCTTGGTGATGTGTTGTTTTGTGTATGATTAAGTATTCCTAATTCACATGTGATGTTGTGACTTGCATATCTTTGTGTCTTCTCACAAAGTATAATATCTAAAGTTTTGTGAGATCAAGGAAATTAAGTTTATGTGATTGATTTTATTTGACCATTGATTCACCCCCCTCTCAGTGGTCCTATACTCCAACACAATCATCTTCCAAAATTGAACATTTCTCCCATCCCTAACCTTCCATTTGACTCCTTTTTTTAAGAATAGATTCTCTTGCAAAAACCCTTCCACAAGTATGAACCCTTTAGGAGATATTAGAGAAGGATCAAATTTCCACTCGATTCATTGAATAAATTGTTAACAATTTGAGTCTACCTTTCCAAGTTCAAATCAACTAGTTTTAAATTTAACTTGTTATTCTAGTGGAACTAACAATTTTTTTTCATTAGACTACACCACAAGTTGCACATCTAGCTATCTAAACTGAACATCTCCCTTAATTGGCTCCATACCATTCACTAGGTGGAAGTAGCAGAATTTTGTCCTTAGAATGCACCACAAGTTGCACATCTGGCTATCTAAACTAAACATCACCCCCTACTAGTTCCATACCATCCACCATATCTTAGCCTACTTCTCTAGAAGGCTACATGGCTTAGAAAAGGTATATTTCATTAATTGATGACACGATTCTACATTCTTCGACTAGGAAAACTTTCTTGAGCTTTTAAAAAATAATTTACACACTTCAACTGATTTCGTGCATTAAAACATTTCCAACATTGAAGAGTAATATTCTCATAGTTCAACAGTTGTATCCACACCTCATTTTCTACTTTTAAACCAATATCAGCTAGGAGATGGAGAGAAAAATCTAACTCAACTAAAATATGAGTAGTGAAAGTTAATGCACTCCTACATGAGTCTAAGAGGAAACATAAATATATTTCCCCAAAGAGTTGCCAATGATTCTCAAAATTGAAGATTGCCAAAAGTGAAGAGACAAGTTGGTTACTCTCACCCATATCGGGGTTATACAAAAGTTCTCTTTTATTGGATTGAAGCTAGGGAAATAGAGTTTTAGAAAGAGAGACACCATATTTCAAGTCGATGATCCTTTCTCTAAAATCTTCCCTTTGTCTTTTACAGGATGAAAACTACTATAAAAAAATCACATTAGGGTATATCACAAGAGGAACATGCAGCTAAGTAGATTTTACCCATTAATTTAGTTCCATAAGATTGGGCTAGAGGTTGCAAATTTGAAATATTAACACCATCTCCATGTAGTCCACTTTTTCTTCTTCCATTGTTCCCAAATATAGTATGGACATCATTTTTGCTACTTTAGACCTCCAAATACCTCCTAGATGCACCTTGCCAAGAGGTGTAACTACACAAGGAATATGACCTTGAAGTCATTCCTTTATCTACCACTGCATAAGACTACTTTTACCTTTTTCATTTTCCATATCACTATTCCTAAATAAGGAAATACCTTCCAATTTATTAGAAATGTGAGGGGCGACTATATGTATATGTGTTTAAACATTGTGTATGCTTGGTGGGTTATGTGGATTTGCATGGAATTGTAATTATTTCATTCCACTTCCTTGTATGTATATGTTTGAGGCTTAGAGGAATCACTTCCTAACATGTATCTTAACTTTACATTTAGCCTTTAATGTCTAAATTGTGAGTAATTTTCCTCAATCTTTCTTGGTAATTACGTCAATTATTTTTAAGGATTCATTGAAGAACATTTCTTTCTAGGAAGAATGTTTCTTGGTTTTGTAATTACATCTACCCTTTTCTACTAGATGTTTTTAATTTATATATAAATATGGTAAGAAATGACATTGTATTTTATGAGATTATGCAATTTAATTAGAAAGGGATTTCTTTTTTTCAAATGATTTATTGTGTTTTGTAGGAGTTACACAATGAGTTGAGGCATATTCAACTTCAACTATCTAATGTACAAGAAGAATTAAGGTATCCTCTCTCAACCCATAGAAATAATTATGAAATTATTAGATCTTCATTTCTTTCTTTTTCTCTTGTGATTCATTCCTTTGCAGAAATATAAGAATAAGAATCATTTTAGAATAAATTAGATGGACTTGACATTTTCTTATTGCTCCAAAAAGTTTGTTATTTTTTAAAGAGAAAAATATCAATAAACCTATAATGTAAGAGAAACCATGCTAACATAATCTTAAATGCAACGAAAAGAAATAATGGCACACACCGTATAATAAGAGAATTACCTTAATCCTTTTGATAAAAAGTCCAACAAAAATAGCTCATTTATCATATTTATTCTACTCTTGAGAATACAATAAGATATTTCTACTTGTGCTCAATCCTAATTTATGTCTGAGCATGTACAACCACATCAATCCAAGAAACTTCTAAGTGGTATTACAATACAATAGGTATAATATTAGAAGCCAAAAAATACCCATAAGGACCCAAAATTTCTCTATAAAACAAATATCCAACAAACCATCAATTGGTTGAATAATTAGAATAGGGGACATACATACATAAATAAGATGATAAGAGAAGCTATGCACATTGATTTCCTACACACAAAAGAAATCTCAATATTAATATATTTTGTTAATGAGTTAGCAACCTTCTCCAACAATATATTTTTGTTGTCAACCATGTCTAATAGAATGAAATGACACAACAATATACTTTGTTTGAGCATGCTAAGTAGGGTTAGATACCAAAAAATTTTTACTTTAGATGTTGCAATTTGTAATATCCCCATTTTTATGTTGTGGTGTTATGTGAATTTTGGCTAGTTTTTGGGGTTTCTTTGTAAGCTCAAGGTGAGGTTTAGGAACTCCAAAGTTCTTGGAGGAGTCAGTTATGGTAGTACATGGTTTCTATTTGTGATAGTGGGCTCAATGGGTGATAATGGTCTAAATGAAACTCTCTGTAGTGTTTTTAAACTTTTGGGGTGTTCTCCAAACTTCTTGGAGAGCACATCTATTTTTATTGTCACCAAAAATGACTTCATTCTTTCATCCAGTGGCTCAATATCACGTTGGTGCAGCCAAAATTGGATTATGAGCTATTTCAAGATTTTTTGTAATTTGGAGTAAAATATATTGATATTTCACTTAAGTTTATAAGTTTCTATTAATATTTTTTGTTACTTAAGTGTAATGAATTTTTAGAAAGGTAAAGGGGTATCCAAGTTGGATGCGTAGGAGAAATAAGGGTGTTGCAAATGAAAATAAGTTTTTATTTTAAATTAAAAGGAATTTGTGGGGGAAAGTGAACTAATTTATTATTTTAAATTAAAGTTTTCTCTCTCAAAAATCTATAAAAGGAGGCATTGGGGCTCATTGTTGTATATGTTTAGTTTTGATAACAAAGTGCTACCAGTTTGGTAATAGATTCTCCAAGCTTTTGAGGACAATAATCCTCAAGAGCTATTCCATTTTTGGAATTGAACGATATTCCCTAGCTAGACTAGTGTGGCTCCATTTCAGCGGTTACCATTGGTGCGGAAGGTGAAGATTTATTCCATGGCTTTCCAATATGCAATTTTTTGAGGTGATGAAGTTTGTTAAGTATTTTCTATGCTATTTAGTTGAGTTTTCAGATTGATTTGAGTTTTTCGTATGAAGTTTTGTTGTTGGTCATACTTGTGCAAGTACAAGACGTACCTCTCATTTTGTTGTTGTATATTGGAGAATTGAGAATGATCTTTTGGGTATTGTTTCATTAGTTTCCTCAACACGAGGTGACCAAGAAGGAAGTGATTGCATATTTTTAGTTGGAATTTCTATTTTTTTAGAGCAAGTTGCCCCATATACAGGTCATACCACCTTGAGAAGAGGTGTGGTGTTTTCCTAGGGTGATTAGCCCCTCATCTCCTCAACTTTTTAGGTTATTTGATGGCGCCTAGACCTCTCTAGGCCTTTTCAAATAGTTTCATGGTGTTCTTTGGTGATTTGGTGAGATCCTTGGGTGGTGTGCTATGTACATACTTGCTAGTTTTAGTGTTTCAGACTTGTTGTCCTTCATATCAAACCTAATACAACTCATTATCATATTTTTTCAAACCCTCATGTGCTTTTGGATTGTGGTATAATTACATTGTTCTTTTTGGGTGTTGATTTCTAACTATTTGGGGTTCATTTGTGTGTTAATATCATCTTCATTACATTTCAAATTTGTTAGTAGTAGTCAAATAATGTTTATGAACTGGATTGTACTCAGTAGAATGTATGTGTGCTAACCTTGTAATGTTTTAGATGGTTATATGACCGAAATATTTAATTTTTATATGTACTCTCATTTGTAAGCACTGTATGGTAGTACCACTAGTGGGGTTGAATTTTTTATTGCTGATGTATTTACCCACTAAATAAGTAGATGATCTCTTTCTTTTTTCTTTTAATTCCCACTAAATAAGCAAATCATCTCTTTCATTTTTTGGTTATGCATCCTATTGCATAAGTGGTTTGGCCAACTTGTCATCAGATGCTTCTTTCTAGCAAGTTGCAATTCCTACTGAATAAATGAATGATCTCTTTCATGTTTTATTATGCATCCCACTACATAAGTGGTTTGGTCAACTTGTTGTTTGATGCTTCTTTCTAGTAAGTTGCAAGTCTATAATTTGAAATCTTGACACCGTATGCTCTTACCTTTCCCACTTCAGGATCTGGATAATCAAACAGTGGAAGGAAGTTGATTTAGTTGATTATCATTTTTCATGTTTTGATGCTAAAAGGTTTTAAAATATTTTTTGGGGGTGATTATGACACAATCTATCATTATAACCATGAATGCATACTCATTGTTTTGTTCTTGCTATCCATAGGACATCCTCTTTGTTAGAGTGAATGGTTTTTTACTGTTCACATTTTCTTAAGTTAACCTAGGCATTTAACAATTTTTGGTTATGTAGTTAATAATTGTAACTGTACTATGTTAGTTATCTTTCCCGTACAGACCTTCTTGTGCCTTTATAAGCATGCTTTGTACATTATTTTATCATCTCAATTCATTCCTTTTCACTTCTGGTGAAATAGCCTCTTTGTGTGTTGCTTCTCTCTTCTGTGAAGGTGTTGATTTGGTCTATAGACATTCCTGGAAGCTTGCTCCAACATGGTATCATAGCATTCATTTGTAACCCCCTTCCGCTGAGAGTGTTTTCCAGAGATGTGTGAGGTCAAAAATTTGTTGGCATTTGAAATTTATTAAATTTTAAAGTTTCCATTATTGCAGATTTCTCTTGTTGAAGAGGGGTAGTGATTCTGTGTTGAGGGGCAACCTGATTCAAAATAGAAAGGGATGTTTTTGAAGCCCAAATCACTGTTGAGAGGGCATGATTTTGTTCAAAGAGGCACGGTTTTTTCTTCTCAAGAGATGCAAGTTCCAGACGGATTGGAGGCACGATTTACAACCTGAGAAGCATCTTCAAAAGGTGTGATCTGTAGACTACATTTTCAATTCAACCATCCCAGATTCCTTCACTAAATCTTCTTCCTACTCATACTCGCAAACATGTTGGATTAAGATTGATTGCAAGTGCAAGCACAATGAGATTTGAATTCAAGGTAACTAAACTGTCGCCACTGGCAAAGGAAGAAATTTACATTGCCTCAATGCTCAATATTGAAGACATCACCCTAGGCATCCATTGTGTTATTGTTGTGGCATGGTGGGACTAGGAGCTTAGTCCAAGTAAGTTATTGAAATTTTCATCATTTTGCCATCTATTGCAAGTTTTATAGCTTGAATTTTTTCCATCTATTGCCAATTTTTTGCTTCAATTTGGTGTTTTTTTATTGGCAAAGGTTGTTTTTTCAGGGATTGCACATTGTTGGTTTTATCCATTATGGGGGATATAAGTAGCTAATTAGACTCTTCGTGTTCATTTGTTCATCATGTCAGAACCGAAGATTGAACTACTCACTCCACACAACTATCACACATGGAAGCTCAAGATGAAAAAATTGTTGCAATCTTGGGGTCTTTGGAAAATGTTGGATGCCGAACAACCCGAGTTCACTAAGGAATTTGAGAATTTTGTTTATTAGAAGAAAATGGATGAAGCGAAAGGATTCATAGGCCTCCATATTTTTGATAATTTGTTGTTTCCTATTACGGAGTGTACCAAAACTAAAGAGGTGTGGGATAAGCTTACTAAGTTGTGTGGAAAGTTCAATCAATTCAAGATCTTGCAGCTCGAGGTTGGTATCACTTCTCTATCTCCAGATGCCTTTCCCACTATTCAAGACTTCCTTGTATAGTTCAAGTTGATTGTTTCACAGATGAAAGGTTGTGGTCATGACAAAATAGATAGAGTGTATCTTCTTGATCCTGTCTAAGTTGTGTGGTGCATTTCAAGTATTTTCTTCCACCTTCTACTCTACCATGGATGCTATGGTAGATGCTTTTCAGATGCCTTCTTTTGAGGTGTTTTGTGATCGACTAACTAGGGAGCAAGCCAAGTTGATCTAGATGGATGCTCTTCCTAAGATTCATGTCTCAATAGCTCAATCTTCCAAGGGAAAGGGTAAGAATAAGAAGAAGCCTAAGATAGATTCTCCTCCAGGTGGTGAGCATCCCTCCAAGCCTAAGGAGAAGAATGATCAAAAGACTACACCTCCTCCTTCTTCTAACTCAGGAAAATCGTCTTCCAAGTCTAAAAAGAAGAAGGATAATTGTTCCTTTTGTGGAAAGTTAGGGTATAATGATGCAAATTGTTTTGTGAGGCTCACAACATTAGAGGAAGCTATGAAGAAGCACAAAATTTTCATGCCTAAGTCTTTTTCCTTAGGAAAAGGTCAAGCCCTTGCAACAAGAGGTTTTTTCTCTACCCATGATAGTTGTGTTGTGACCTTTTCACACATCGCCCCATTCAAATGGGGACCCCCAATTTTTGCTCCATTTTGGTCTTTTGGATTTGGTGTTTTGGGTTGTTTTGTCTCTCTCTCTCTCTGATCTTTCTGTCCTTTCAGGGATGTCTTTGTATTTGACCTAATTTGGAATTTTGGTCGTTGTGAAATTAGGGTTTTGTTCTTCAGGATGGATTGAGATTAAATTGAATTGGGTAATTGACATCTGAGCTTAACATTGCAGTTAGAAGGCTCAAGACGGGATCCCATTGAAATCTTACTGAAATCTAACAACTTACTATTTTTAGTAAGTACCTAATATGGAGGATTTTTTTCTTAGGATTTCAAGATTCTAACTACTTCAACACATTCGGGCAGCTTCAGAGTGCCTACACGAGAAATTTGAACAAATTTGGACATCTGACTATTTTTAGCAGTTCAGCCTTTAGAGGCCATTTTCAGGATTTAAACATATGATTCTCCACTACGTGATTGGAGAATGGATCTGAGTTTTTCAAGACCTTCACAATGGTATAACATGCAAATCGAGATGGTGACTTCCAACGATACAACCTTCTGAGGCTATTTTTAGGGTTTGCATGTAGAGTTTTGCAATGCATGTCTGGATATTCCTTCTGGGTTTTACGAGAGCTTCGCACTGGTGTGACATGCAAACAGAATGGATCAGTTTTTAGGGATTTACTATTTTTAGGCAGTGCCTACATGTTGACCAATTTTTTGGGTTTTTTGAGATCCCATGGGCACTATGACATGCAAACTCATTCGACATCAGATTGACCACTTTTCAGACACTTACTATAAATAGCAGTTTCACTCCAGTGGCTCCCCGACACTTCAGTTTCACAAGTAGAGCAACATGCAACATGCAACATGATTCAAATCAAACGGAGATCATTCGAGGCATATGCAAGTCAGATTAGGGTTTCCTACTTCAGTGCCTAAAAAGTAGGGTAAAAAGCCAGAATTTTGAAAAACGAAGATATCCCATCATGGTCAGCATCCTTCAGGCAATCTACAGGTGAAATTTGGGCATAATCCGGGTACTTACTATTTATAGTAAGTTGCCTTCAGAACATGGCTATAAATAGAACGTAAGAGTGAGGGGCAAGTGTGAATGGGTTCACCAAGCGATGAGGACCACGTGGTAGAAAATTCAAGTCAAACGGAGCTACAAAAGTCAAGCAATTTTAGGGTTTGCTAAAAATAGCAGGTAGGCAAAAAATAGTAGATGAGCTTGGGCAACAAGTATAAATGGGGTAGCAAGGCCATAGGAGGCATACCACGCCAACTCCAGAGTCAGAAGATAAAAGGCAACAAAAAGTCTCACTTCTCCAAAAAATTACTAAAAATAGAGTGGCAAGAGGTAGCTGAGAGCATTGAAAATTCTAAGTCCACGAGTGGAAACTGGCAAGGGGAAGTATGAAATGCACCCAAGCATGAAGACTGTTATAAAAAAAAATCCCGAGTATGAAAATTCCTCCACCCTATGTGAAATGCGCCCAAGGTATGAGAGATGTTGAAAATTTTGAAAAAGTTGAAAATTTCTCCACCCTACCTCAAATGCGCCCTCAAGGTGTAAGCAAGTAAGATGTTCAAAATTCCTCTAAGTATTAAAATGGAAGTTCCCCCTTCAAAATGCGCCCAAAGAAGAACATGGAGGTAGAAGGCATTGAGAATGGAAGCTTGATGGGCAAAATGCGCCCAAGGTAAGCATGAGTCTTAGAAAATTTTCTAAGTCTTGAAGAATGGAAGTGCATGGATCAAAATTCGCCCAAGATGAGAAGCAAGAAGTTTAAAAAAGTTTCTAAGTTTAAAATGGAAGCTTGACCCTCCAAATGCGCCCAAGGTGGTAGAGAGGCCTCAAAAATTTTCCAAGGCACAAATGAAAGCTCCCTGGGCAAAATGTGCCCACTTCAAGCAGCTTGTATGGAGACTTCAAAGGAAATTTCTAAGGCAAGTAAATGGAAGCCCATGGTGTAAAATGCGCCCAAGCATGAAGGGGTTAAAGGAAGGAAAGTTCCTAAACGTTGAAAATAGAAGTAAGACAAGATGAATGCACCCCCCAGTAGAGATAGAACATAAAATAATCTAAGGCGTGGAAAATAGAAGTTGAGGAGAGTAAATACGCCCATCTCCAGCAAGGAAGAAAATTGCCTAAGGCATGAAGTGAGAAGTGACATGCTTAAATGCGCCCAAGAGATGGAAAAATTGTCTAAGGCATGGGAATTAAGAAGTATGCTACAACATTAAAATGAAAAGAATCCCACCTCAAGTGTGCCCAAGGTTGCTAGGTAAAATACTTGCTGAGGCATGAAATTGAAATTTGCCTAGCTAAAGTGCGCCCAAGGAGGAATGAGGCCACCTCAAAAGTTTCTAAGTAAGTGAAATAAAAGCAGCCCCTCCCATATGCGCCCAAGGGGGTGAAGTGGCCTTAAAATTTCTCTAAGTATGGGGAGATGGAATCACATGAAGTCAAATGCGCCCAAGTTGAGGGGAGGTATCATGAAAATCCTCTAAGTATGAGAAAATGAAAGCTCATGGGCTGAAATGCGCCCAAGATGAGAAGCAAAATGTTTGAGAAGTTTTTAAGTTGCAAATGGAAGCTAGGCACCCTCAAATGCACCCAACAATCAAGTGGGAATAAAATAATTTTTCTAAGTGATTAAAATAGGGGCACCACCTTCAAATTGCGCCTAACTTGTGCAGGCAGCTAGGGAAAATTTCTATGTGAAAGGTAAAGGTTGCTAAGGCGTAGAAATTCTTGGGAGATGAGGGTAAAGGTATGTGTTATGAAATGTGCCCAAGGTAAGTTGATTAAATTTAAAAATGTCTAAGGCATTACAAGGTGAAGTTGGAAAATACGCCTAAGGAGGGAGATATTGTTAAAGTTTCCAGAGACAAGATCAAATGCACCTGGGAACAGAGGGAATTCTTCAGGAAAAAAGGGAAAATGCCAAGGCATGAAAAATGAAGGCTACAAGTAAGAAGTACACCCATAATTAAAATGGAGTAAACCTTAGTAATTTTTATTATTTTTCAAAAATAATAAAAATTAAACTTACCCCTTCGTCTAGATACACATGAAAATGATGATTTTGAGGGAGAATTTCTTCTGGGTATTGAATATTTTCCACTCGAAGATGATTTAAAATTGTTCCACACCTTGGTCGTGTTGTTTTGAAAGAGATTTTTCTTGGTGCTCGTTTAATGAATTTCCTAGGTGAAAATAAATTTTCTAAGGCAGAGAAAAGTTTTAATAAAAAAATGCCTCGGCTGGTGATGCCAAATGAGTGCCTGGATTACAGTGGGTGAAATTCATAAAGCAGATAAAATTGTCTAAGGAAAGGGAAAATAAAACAACTAGGGGTCAAATACACTCACAAGGAAGAGGTGAAATTTGTCTAAGGCATGGAGGAATTTGAAAATGAAATGAAGCTAGAACATCAAGCATTCAAGTGCATCCTCAAGGTGAAATATTTTCTAAGGCACAAGGTGGTGGATGTGCCTTTGAAGAAAACCTCATGAAATGAACACCATGCACTCATGATGAAAGTTTTCTAGGAAAGTGACGAATCTTATCAAATTTGGAGGTCAAGCAAACCTTGGAAGTCAGAACGTGAAAATTGGGTAAGTGATGTGAATTTATATTATAAGCGTTCTGATGCTCTTCTTTCTATTTTGCAGGATGAACACCAGAACTAGAGCGCGGGGACTTGAGGTGATGAAGTTGGACAACTTTACAACTTTGGAAAAGGGAAACGACAGTAAGGATTTGTCTAAGGCATTAAGAACGTGATGAGAAAGAGGAAAATGCGCCCAAGGTAGTGGGCTAGAGAAATATGAAGGTCACAAGGAAGAAATGCATCCAAAGTTAAAACAACGGGAGGGATAAATGAGGAATTCCTTGCTCATCAACATATACTCACCTCTCCTCCTAACACAACAGAATTGGCAAAGAAGAAAAGTGGGAACATGTCTGGCTAGACGAGAATCTTCTAGAAGTGGATAATGGGCATTAATTGCTCATAGTGGCTCCTACAAAGGAGTGGAGAATCTTCTGTGCATTCATTTCCCCACTCCTCTTTGTGGCGGTTTTTAGCGCAAAAACCCTAATTAGGGCATATGTGGCTCAATCTGAGCCCTTTATTGTAATTCAATCTAGGCCATCTGTTGGACTAGGCAAACTATAAAAGGGGCATCCCCCCTCATTTGTAACATAATTAGATTAGATCAAGAAGTTAGAGAGTAGAGAAGGTAGAAGTTAGAGTAGATAGAAAGTTAGCTTAGAAGTTAGCTTAGTTTGAAAAGGAAGGAAAGCTTTCCCTTTGAAATATTTGCAAGAGGTTGTTGTGGAAAACTCTCATAATACAAAGGTTTATCATTGCATGGTGGTTCTATCTTTCGTTGTGAGTAGCTAACAAGGCCTTTTCGTCTTTCCAATTCTAATTGATAGAGTAAAGTAGACTTTTATTTCATGCAAGTAGTTGTTAGCTGTGGAGTGTGGCATTTAATTTGAGCAAGTCTTCTTTCGTCCATACCACTAGCGGGCTTGCTGACGGTAAGTTCGCCTTGCGTGGTCAACTGGAGTAATAGTACTTAACTTCGATTGTGGCTCATATGTCCATATGCATCGTTGTGATGGTATGAACATGTTGTGTCATGATTTGAACACTTTTCTCATCCTTTGAAGATTGCACCGACTTTGTGGAGGTTATCCGAAGGGAGGCAAAGCAGAGTCTGATTCGAAGATTGTTTAGGTTGATCCCCACATTCCACCCTTTAGGAGTAGATGGTAGCGTCTCTAATCGTTGCATCCTTTTACATTCAGCATTATCCAATTAGTTTAAGAACCCGAGCGTCATTGACAAATCTCACGAAATTTGAGTATCCTTTCTTCTGAATGAGCAACTCACGTAAGTCCCCTTGGAATACCCAGCATATTCACATCAACCAACTGAGTCTATTCGCGATAAAAGGAACCTTGGAGTTGAACGCATGAACATTCACACAATCTTAGCATGCAAAATACTTTGATCAAGAGAGAATAGAGTGACCATTGGATATTTTATTTTGTGTTGGTGTGGTCATAAAACACACGTCAACAAGTTGGATTCTTGATTCTAGTGCTTCACATCACATGACTCATGATGCAGATCTTCTTGATTCTCTCTCTGATAGTCATACTACTCACATTATAGTTGGTTACTCTTTACAGATTCTAGTTCTAGGGACATGCTTAGTTCAGATGCAGGATGGTTGATTGATGATTTTCTTCTTGTTCCTAATAGTTCACATTATCTACTCTCCATTTATCAAATTTATCAGCATGGTTATGGAAGGCTTGTTGAGTTCTCTCCTAGTGATGTGACTATTTGAGAGTTAGAGAATATTGAGAAGGTTGTTTCTAATTGTTTAGTTGATCATAGATCCCATTTGTATAAGTTTGATGGATTTGAGCCTTCATCAAGATCATCCTTTATTGCTCATGCAGATTAAGTGAGTAAGATTTGTTACAAGCGGTTTGGGCACCTGAATTAAAGATATGTCCAATAGACTAGCACACATAACTTGGTGATTGGTTTTCCTTAGATCTCTTGTTCTGATGGGGTTTTCCTAGGTTGTGTACATGGGAAACATCATCGAGATCCATTTCCAAAAGGAATGGCTACACATAATTTGACACCCCTTGAGTTGGTGCATAGTGATCTTATGTCATTTCCCACTCCTTCATTTTCAAGGGCCAAGTATGTGCTCACCTTCATTGATGAATTCTCTCCCTACACTTGGGTATAATTTTTGAAGTACAAGGATGAGGTTCTTTGTTTCTTCATGACCTTCCTTGCATTTGGGGAGAAGCAATCAAGTGATTCCCTTTAGAAGATTTGCACAGATAATGGGGGGGAGTATGTCAATTGAGCGTTTCAGGATTTTTGTAGTGCTTAAGGTATTCTTCATCAGCACATAGTGCCATACACTCCTCAACAGAATGGTGTGGATGACCAAAATAACCAAACCTTATGGGAGATGGCCAATTGTATGATTAGTTTCGGTCCATGGCTTCAGCCTTTAGGGTAGAGGTTGTCAATTGTGCCAACTACATTAAGAATTGTATGCCTCACAAGGTAGTGCAAAATACGACTCCCGAGGAGCCTTGGTCTCATGTCAAGCCCAAGGTCTCCTACTTTAGAGTATTTGGTAGTGATGCATTGACACTCATTCTAGCAAGTAGGCGGAAAGCAATGGAGAAGAAGAGTAAGAGGTTCATCTTTGTTGGCTATTGTGAGGATGTGAAGGGTTATCATTTGTTTGATCCCTTCACTCAAGAGGTACATTTTCATCATGATGTTCATTTTGATGAGTCCTTCATTTCAAAGGATTCTCCACCACAGGCCTCTACCTCCCTTCTTCCTAATTATTCTTTAGAGGATGTTTTGTTTCTTGTTGATGATGATGATGATGTTCTTGATGATGGTATTGATATTGTTGTTGAAATAACTCCATATTCTCCTGATCCTGCACCCACAGAGCCTCTTTGGGCTCACACTCTTCTTAAGGAGGTTGGTTTTCATGTAGGTGATCCCACAACTTCTCAATGCACTCATTCTCAAAGTTCAAGTATCAATCTTTTGAGTCATGTAGTTTCTACCAATCCTCAAAAAAATTCATATGCTCCAGGTGTTCCAGAGTGGGATAGTGTTATGGTTAAGGAATATTCTTATTTGATGATGAATCATGATTGGGATCTTGTTCCTCTTCCTAAGGGAAGAAATTTGGTTTAGCGCAAGTGGGTGTATCATACCAAGTTTTCACCTAATGGTTCTATTGACAAGTACAAGGCTCATCTTGTGGCTAAGGGTTTTTCTCAGGTTGAGGGCATTAACTATTTGGAGACCTTTTCTCCTATTGCCAAGATGGATTCCATTCATCTTGTACTTTCTATTGTTGCATCTTAGGGTTGGTCATTGTATCGGATGGATGTGAAGAGTGCTTTCTTGCATGGTGATATTTAGGAGGAGATCTATATGGAGCAACCACCAGGCTTTGTGCAAGATCCTGCACTTGTTTGTAGGATTTGACATTCATTGTATGGTCTCAAACAAGCCCCTTGGTCTTAGTACAAGAAGATGGATAGTTTTCTACTTTCTTTTGGATTCACTAGATGTCACTTTGACCCTACAATTACATTCAAAGGCATGGAGGGGATCTTCTCATCTTGTTCTCTATGTGGATGAATTGATTCTCACTGGGATTTCTCCTACCATGATTGAGGATAGTTAACAAGCTTTGATGGAGAATTTTTATATGATTGACCTTGGTCCTTTGCATTTATTCCTTGGTCTTCAGATTCATCAATCTTCTATAGGTATTTTTATTTTCCAATAGAAGGATGGTCTTGATTTGATTCAGAGATTTGGGATGGTTGATTGAAAGCCAACCCCTACTCCTTTTTTGTTAGGTGTTGTGTTGTCTTCCAGTTGCAGTACTACATTAGTGGATGCTATATTATATCGACAATTGGTTGGAAGTATTTTGTACTTGACACATAGTCATCCTAATATTTCCTTTATAGTTGGTCTTGTCTCCCATTTCTCTCAAGATCCTCATGAGATTCATTAGAAGGTAGCCAAACATATCTTGCGATACATTTAGGGCACTAAAAAATTTGGAATTCATTACACATCAGGTGTTACTTAGATTGTGGACTTCACTAACTCTGATTGGGCTGCGGATATTTATGATCGAAAGTATACTTTTGGCTTTGTCTGTTGTCTTGGTTTTGGTCCGATTGCATGGTCTTGCAAAAAGAAAAATGCTATTGCATTATCATCAACTGAGGATGAGTATCAAGGTGTTATTTTGGCTATTCAAGAGGTTCAATGGCTTTGATAGTTGATGGATGGGTTTGGCTTTCCTGTTGATTGTCCCTCTACTCTTTGGTGCGATAATCAAAGTGTTATACATATTTCTCAGAATGCATTGGAACATCATCATACTAAGCATATTGAGATGCACATGGACTTCATTTATTAGCTCACTCAAGAGGGTGTTCCGAGTTTAGAGTATTTTCCTACAAAGCAATAGGTTGCAGACATCTTCACTAAACCTTTGGCATCTCCTCACTATCTTTTTCTGAGATCGATGCTTGGGGTGAAGGAAGTTGTCCTTGGGGGGGTCTTGATGAGTTATCCTTCCTTCCTTTTCTTTTCCTTTTCTTTTCTCTCTTTTAGAGAGGAGTTTTCTCCCACAAGGTTTTTCTCCTTTTCTTCGGTTGTGAGAGATTTATTTTTTGCATTGTAGTTGTGCATGGGTACCTAACATGGCCTTGTTTTCGGGACCCATCTTGCATTTTATTTTGCATTTTTAGTTTCCCTAAGTTACACTTAAGGGGGGGTGTTAGAGGGAATGGTCTTTTACTGTTGACGTTTTCTTAAGTTAACCTAGGCATTTAATAATTTGTGGTTATTTATTTAATAATTATAGCTATACTATGTTGGTTATCTTTCTCGTACCGACCTTCTTGTGTCTTTATAAGAAATTATTTGTACATTATTTTATCATTTCAATTCATTCCTTTTCACTTGTAGTGGAATAGAATCTTCGTGTGTTGCTTCTCCCTTCTGTGAAGGTGGTGCTTTGGTCTATAGATGTTCCTAGAAGCCTAGTCCAACACTCTTACTATGCATTCGTAGATCAATTTCTAGTTCCAACTATTGCATTAAAAACTGGGGAACCACTTGTAAGAAATTTTGAAGCAAATATGAAAACATTAAAGGGATGATGTAGGGGTGGCTAATTCTTTGGTGAGAACAATCTAATATTGAGGATCCATAGTTTTAGCTAACCAATCTTCAAACTCTGAAATTATTTATTAGGTAGAGTTTCTTTGGTTGGGTTTCACAAGATAGGTTGATATAATTAACATATTATTTGGCAAAAGAAAAGGTAGGACATTCTAAAATTCAATATCACTCTCCTGCAACATCACAATGGAAAAGAGTTAAGGTATAAGGTACTTGGATACAAAGCTATAGGATTTATAAATGGAAATTATAGATGATAAATGCAATTTGATCCTACTGATTTCTTTATCAAATGGTTACAAAATATTGGTAGTTTAGAGGTTTAAAAGTTTGCACACAAGCCAAGGCCTTAGGTTAAAGCAATAAATAATCTCATCAAGAAAGGGCCATAAAATATATTAAATGCATGGGAACTCCCAGTGTAATGGTTACCTTGATTTTTTTTTGTTTGTTTTTTCCAAATTAATTTCCAAAAATCTCATACAAGGACATATGAAAATTTTATAAACACCACACTAAAGAAATTAGAAAAAATAGAATTCCAACTGCTACAATAAATATCAGTTATTTATTCTTCAATTGGTGTTACAAACTGTAGAAACCAAGAACAAGGCTAGAGACACCTTAGAGGTTATCTACCATAACAAGTGTTACATAGGATGTAAATAGTTCACAATGATTTGTAATAGGGACCAAAATAGTCTTGTTGTACATGATCCATTTGAGTGATGAAAGACATGTATAGGGTCTGCAAATTTAATCAACACTCCCTCAAAGTTTCCCAACTATAGCCATCGTGCTTATGAGGCCCTTCCCATTAAATCCTTGTAATACTAAATAGCCTAGACCTAAATATTTATTACTAATATATAATAAACTCCAAATTTAAATATTCTTCTTCAACTTACACATGTAGTTGCATAAAAACCTTCAAAAATTCAACCTGACTCCAAAAATGACCTCTTACTCTAACTATATGGCTAGGTCAAGGGGCAATCTACTCTATAAATTCATAATCAACATTAAAATTCTTAAAAACACTTGCAATGGGGGAATCCAAGCTAGGGAAGACTATGGTAGAATACCTAAAATGATCTCTTTCCATTTTAATGAAGATATTAGCAAAATCATTATTCCCAAGCTACATAGAAAATGCATTTCTAGAACTTGAGAAATCAATATACCAGCATAGTAGGAAAATATCTAATCACTATCAAACTCGAACAACACTCCAAGAAAGCTCACATCACACCAAAAATTAAATACCCATATCAAAAACCTTCATAAATCCTCATCTTATTTGAACCCAAATCACCAAACCAAGCCAAAATTTCTATCACTGTCAAACCAAGAACACCAACAAGCTAGGGTGGATATTTCACAATTGAAACCAACAACCAAAAAGATGGTTTTCATCCTCAACCAAAAAATAAGAACTCCCTAAGCTCATTCCAACATCATCTCCTTAAGTTGTCAAAAACATCTATATCTAAATGAGAGCTCAAACTCATATTTATAAAGTGAGGGAAAATTTAGGGCAACTCACATCTGAATTTGATTGTTTTCCCCCTCTCATTTCAATTTTTTGAAATGCCATGAAAATATCCACAAGAGGGTTGACCCCCTTTTTGAGCTCACAATACAATTTTTTATTTAAATTAATCCTCCTCAACTATGACATCCACTTATGGGGCTTAGACTTGCTTTTTTAAAAGCAACTTGAATGACCACTTTTCTAGGAATTGAAATAGGGGAAAATTTCATGAACACAACACCCTCACTTAAGTTATAAAATAAATTTATAAAATAAAACTTAAGTGATAATAATCAAATATCAATCTATTCACCATTAGAACTCGCCAAGGCCACTAGTGGAAAGCATTATACAGACTGAAAGAGGAATCGAGGCTAGACCAGGTGCTAAAAATATAACTTACTAAAAATAGCAATTTGCTAAAATATAACTTACTAAAAAAATAGAAATTTGATAAAAATAGTAAGTGAGTCCATCTCCCAATCTAACCATATCAGAGCCCAACTAGAACTTACTAAAAATAGCCACTACCAAAAACAATAAGTCTATTAGAAACTCAGAAAACCTCCACAAGACATAAATCAAGAGATTGGGTCCCCTAACCATATCCACATAGCCTATATGAACTTAGGAATAGTATATTGGAAAAACTCATACTAAGCTAGATGCAAGAAGGGGACATTACAGTCCTCCCTTTCCAAGATTGCTTGTCCTCAAGCAATCACAACTCAGGATGTTGTAAAATCCACTCGCTCTCCCATATAGCATCCTCCACTAGTAAGTTCTTCCACTTTACTAAATACTCTTTGATAACCCTCCTCTTAACAGTACACTCTCTGAAATCAATCACTACTCTGGTATCAATATCAATTTGCCTTCCTCATCCAATGGAGACAAATTTGTTGAAGGAGTCACATTGTGCCCAAGTGACTTCTTGAGGTGTGACACATGCAAAACATTATGTACCTTGCTACATTTAGGTATCTCAAGCTCATAAGCCACCTCCCTAGCTCTCTTTGTGAGTTTGAATGGTCCATAGAAGCAAGGCTTGAGCTTCTCTGACCCAATCTTCTTGAGAGTGGACTGTCTGTAAGCTAAAATCTCACATAGACCATGTCTACTTTCTCAAATTCCCACTCAATATGATGTTAATCAATGTACAAATTATGTTGATTTTGTGCATGATGTATATTATCCCTTAGTGATCTCATGATATTCTAACTCTCCTACAAAAAATATTTGGCTCTAGGCACTTTACAATCTCCCAAAAGTAGATCAATAAAGCTAGGAGCTTCATAGCCATACAAAGCCATGAAAGGAGACATCTTGATAGACTTGAAAAAGTGGAGTTGTATCAGAACTCCCCTAAATGCAACCACTTAACCCACACTTTTTCTACCTTGAAACATAATTACATAGGTATCCTTCCACCCATTTGTTAACTATATTAGTCTACCCATTAGTTTTGGGGTGGTAACTAGTGCTAGGAGTCAATTCGATACCACATAGTTTGAACAAATCCTTCCAAAAAAAGCTCATAAACTTGATGTACCTATCATTGATGATGTTCTTAGGTGCCCCATGAAGTATAAACACATCTCTAAAGAAAAAATCTACCACTTGTATCATTGTATACCCTGCTAAAATAGAAAGAAATGGTCCTTCCCTTGCACCTTGGGAAGCCATGTGATGAAATCCACTGAGATACATTCCAATGTTGGGACTGTAAAATTTTGCAAAATTTTAAGTGCCCATGATGAAAAATTTGCTTTTCACACTCATAAATGCACCTGAAAAAATTGCTCCAGTGACCTACTTTGGAGGGTCATAATTCAGAGCCAGTTGAATTTCATGCCAAACCCCTTGGCGAGTGTATTCATTTGACATATGTGAAAATGTATGTATGATTTCAGCTTCCCATGATGAGTTTTGATAGGGTTTTGAAACACAAAGCTGGAGGGTTCAGGGAAAGCTTGAATCAATGGTTAATGAAGGAGAGACGTGGACCAAGCTGCACCGTTACCCACCAACCCCGCAAGGGATGTTGGTGACATCACGGGAAGGTTGTGGGGTTAGTGGGCTATTTCCACGTGGAAGGTGGGCCCGAACATAAATCTTAAAGGCTGCATTAAAGGTTTGGATGGTGAATAAAAGTATAAAAGGTTCAAATTGCCCAATGGAAGAATTAAAGGATGTCACATTTAAAAGCAAACATTTTAAATGTGTAAATGTGAAAGCACGGGCAAAGTATTTTAATAACTTGAAACAGAAGTAAAGGCGTTCACATTATGGAGGGAAAAAATTAGATATAAGTAAAGTAAAAGAGGCACATATAAGTATTTTTAAACCTGAATGAAATAATATTTAAAGCCTTGTTGCTGGTGAAAATAAATAAAATGTGAAGTGTAGAATATTGCTTTCACGAGTAAATATTTTCATACAACCCAGTTAAAAATGAAAATCTTCATAATGTGAAAGTAAAATAAACATTTTACTTTGCTAGGCAAGAAAACAAAGGATGCATGGGTATGTGGGGATTTTATTGCCTGATAAGTGAACAAAGACTTCACTTTAAAATATAATTGTTTTTAGCTGGAGATAAACAAAAGAAAATTAAAAAAAAATTCATGGGTAAAGACAAGATATTTTCATCTACAGGGAAAAATAAAGAACTGAAATTTTCACAGTAAAAGTTATTTTCAATTGCTGCGTGAAAAGCTTTCATAGTTAAAGGAAAAAATAGGTAAATGGGTTTTTTACAACCCGGTAAAGGAATGAAGTTTTCTCACAGGGCATGAGTAATTATTAATTGCAAGTGAAGAAAGATGTATACAGATCAAAGGAGATAAATGTTGTCAGATGTCAACTATAGATGGATTTTAGGGTTGCTTCCTTTTCTATATCTTTTCTTTCTTTCTCATTTGTAAGGGTTCCAATTTTTGAAGTTTTGCAAGGCAGATAGAGGTTTTGTAAAAACTATAAAGTGTTGAGTTAGGGTGAATTTTATAACTGTTAGCCATTAGTCTAAGATGTTTTTGTGTTTTGAATTGTGTTTCATGAATATATTCTATCTTGTGACTATTTCCATGGCTAAGATGTGATACTTTTTTAAATTTAACAATCAAAGATTATTTGGGTTTTTTCATACATACTTGTTGCATTTGTTATTGCCTTATGTTCAAAGAGCAGTGCAATTTCTCTAACTAATGTAATGGGAGTATTGTGTTTCCATGTGGATTTCTAAGAATGGCCATTTGATAAAGCTTCATTGGTCTTGTTATCATAAGGTGATAACATTTTTAAGATCTTCAAAACATATTTAACATTGCAAGATAAAATACTAGTTATATGACTCTATAGCCCTTTTCTTAGCATTGGTCAATCCTTGTGCATCTTCTATTTTCAGTTTGGTCTCAAATCTTAAAATCTAAAAAACCTTTTACTTTGATGATATTTTTCTTTCATGTTTAAGTTATCTCTATCCTAGTATCTTCATGGTATTTGAAAGAGTATAGAGGCTAAATTTGAGAGAATTTTATCTATTAACCCTCTATGTGTTTGAGATGAAGATATCTAAGTTATGTGTTCTCAACAATGTTCAATGCAAATGGTATTATGCTTGAACCTAGTGGAATATAAAATACCCATTACTCATATATATGAGAACTATCCACTTTCATAGGTATGTAGTTTGTTGCTTGGCATAAGTTTATCATACATTGGACCTACAATTAGGAACACCCTCCTAAGTCCTATGGAGCTCGAAGTGCAGAAGGCTTTTAGAGCCTTGTTCATTAGCTTTTCTTGTCTTCAATTCGTTGATAGTGCAGATTCCTTGTCCTGAATCTTTAATCCCCTAGTTTATGCATTGTGTTTCTCCTTAGGGTTGAAGGTTGCAAGAAAAATAAACCAACACCCAATTCTAAGTAGGAATAGGTAAGGACTACAATAGACCAGCATGGTAATTATGTTCATTTTTATTTTGTTCACACACTTGGCACTCACAAACATACATAGTAATTTACTCCTGCATTCCTTTCCATGAGAATCTCTCATGGATCTTCCTATATGTTTTGTAAAAACCAAGATGAACACCATAGGAATGTCATGAAAATTATTAATAATCTGCACTCTTATCTTATATTTAGGGACTAACATTAGACTTTCCTTTTAGAAAATGAGACCATCTCTTACCTTGTACCTCATATCCTATAATGACCCATCTAAAATGATATTGGCAAGCACATTCTTTGCAAAATCATCTTGCATTTTTTCCTTCTAATCTGTTGTTATCCCTAATAATGAGCACAAATGTGTCCTTATTTACAATGCAACTAGGTCACTATGTTCCTCTTTCCCTTGACAGATTCAGTGTCAAAATCATAGGCTTTGAGTTTTCTAACCCATTTTTTATGCCTATCATTAAGATATTTTTTATTTAGGAAGTATTTAAGACTATTGTGATTATTTTTAACAATAAAATTCACTCAAACAAGATATTTCCTGAATTTGGCTAAAGCATGCACTATGACTAACATCTCCTTGTCATAGATGGAGTAACTTCTCTTACTTCCTCTCAACTTTCTACTCTCATATAAAATTAGATGTTTTTTTTTCTATGAGGATAGCCCTAATACCATCACCTAAAGCATCATATTCAAGCTCAAATGGTTTAGAAATCTAAAATAGCTAATATAATTTACTTGAACTCATCAATTGTTGAAGTGGTTGAAAGATTGTTGCATTGATTCAGACCAAAAGAAGGCTCCTTTTTTAGTCATATCTATAAGTGGGGTAGATACTTGTGAATTTCCTTTTACAAACCTCTTGTAGAAACTAGATAGCCTAAAAAACCCTTCAAGTAGGTAATATTAGTAGGTGGAGGCCAATACAGTATAGCTTTTATTTTCTCAAGATCTATACAAACTCCATTAGTGCTAATTATGTGCCCGAGGTATAATAATTTAGTCATCCCAAACTCACACTTGGATTCCTTAGAAAGTAGTGATTCAGTCTCAAGAATTCCCAACACATCATCCAAGTTTCTTAAGTTCCCTTCCCCCTTCCCATGACATGCTGAAAATAAGAATATCATCGAAGAAAATCAAGACAAACTTGTGTAGTTTCTTAGTGAACACCCTATTCATGCAATATTATAACATAGTACCTATGCATTTGTTGAACCAAAAGGCATGACATGAAACTCATAATGGCCAACATGACATATGAATGTGGTTTTCTCTATGTCCTCTTCTTTGACCCTAATTTGGTGATAGTCAAATTTCAAGTCTATTTTTGAAAAATAGACCGCTCCATGTAGCTCATCAATGAGCCTATACATGTGTGGAATGGGGTACCTATTTTTAATTTTTTTCTTATTCAACACCATGTAATTAATACACATGCACAAGGTCCCATTCTTCTTCTTCTTAACTAACACTATCAAGGAAGTGAATGGAATCTTACTCAGTCTAATGTTCCCCATATCCAAAAGCTCCTTAATAGCTCTCTCTATCTCATCCTTGTGTCACTTATGATGTCTGTAGGGTGTGGTGATCATTGGTTTAGGCCCCTCCTCTTTAACTCAATCATGTGATCAATGCCTCTATCAAGAGGTAATCCTAGAGGAATACTACATAATACTTTGCTTGGCTTAGAAAGCAAAGCTTGAATGCTTGGTGGATAGGACCCCTTCACCTCCTTTGTAACTGTAGGAATAACCAAACACTCCATTTCTCGCTCAAATTTATCATATCTAAATAGCTTCTCCATAGGTTTGAAAGGGACTACTCAAAGTCCTCAATTCAACATACCTCTCAAGATCACATTCCTACCCTTTGATCTAAATTTCAACTCCATGGTCTAAAAATTAAGAGTGATCCCCCCAAGTGATCAAAACCATTGTATCCCCATCACTACATGTATATCTCCAATAATCACGACATAGAGTCATCCTTGAATTAATAGTTCCCTAATTGCAAACTCAGCTATGGGACCATCTTAGTGTAATTAATTATGAAACCATCTATTACCATCACCTGAAATCCATCAACCTTCTAAGTTTGAAGTCCTCTGTGTGCTACTAGCCCCTCATGAATGAAATTATGTGTATCTCTCATGTTAATAAAAAAAACTAAATAATGTCCATTAAGCACCCCTCTAATGCACAAGGACTCATCATTTGGAAACTATGTAATTGGGAAAGCTTTCTATCATTCCCTTCTTCCTTTTCAGCCTCTTCTAGAGACCTGGGTCTCCAATTCATTTTCCCCTGAATTAGATTGCAAGTCTAATTCTTCTGATGAAGATTCCTTTGCTAAATAGTATTTTATTTGATGCACCTTCTATTTGGTTGCACACCTATATCTTGGGGGCCAAGGTTATTTACATGTGAAGCACAAATTCTTAGATAACTTAAGTCATTAAGTGTCTCACTATCGATTCTCGTGACTGATTTCTTTGGTTGATTGGAGTCTTTTGAGAAATATTTTTTTACCTTTGTCTTTCTTATGTAAAAATCCTTTTGATTGAAATTCTCTATTTAAAGTGGAAGACTCTATGTCTCTAGCTTTCTTGATGGCCTCTTGTAGAGAAGGTGGGTTGAGCACCTTAATCCATCCCCTCAAGGGATTAGATAACCCTTCTATAAAAATAACAATGAGCTTCCTCTCAGTGTATCTATGACTAAGACTAAAAACCTTTAAAAATTAGCAACATAAGCATCCATAGAAACCCATTGTTTCAACTGAGCCAACTGCTTAAAATGAAGTTTTGGATTGTTCTTATCAAACCTCTCTTTGAGTCTCTTAGTAACATCTGTATAATATTTAATTTGATCATGTCCCACTATGATCATCCCTTTATGCCACAACTCCATCAAGGTTTATAGAAGCATATGTTATGGATTCTTCTCTAGGCATGGAGTTTAGATTGAAGTATGCATCCATTTTTCGAATCCATGCTCTCACTAAAGTCTTACCAAACTTGTCAAAATAAGGAAGGCTAAGTTTCCCAACTTTATTTTGCAAGTCATTATGATGCTCTCTATGGCCCTTGTTGGGCATGTGCCCCATCTTGACATCCATATAATCTTGAAGAGATATTTCATGCTAAAATCCTAGACCTGCATCAATCCAATACTATCTAAGTTGATCTTACATTTCAATTAGTGTGAGCTCATGCTCTAGTTGGGGTTCTACTCTAGGTGGAAAAGTTAGTATGAGAATTATAGCCATGGCTCCTCTTTGGTGTTGATTTGATGCTCTACATTGACCCAAACCATCTCCTTGTCCATTATTGCCTTTGTTGTCTCCTCCCAAGTGAGCTAACCCATCAACCACCTATGCTATATTTTGATTGGTTTCTTCTACATGTTGTGTTTCTATCTCTTGTTCCCTAACCACAACATCTAAAATAAGAATCACACTATCGATTTCTACATGTTCCCTATCTACCCTTTCACCCCTATCACCCATATTTTCTAAGTTTGTTGATTCTATTGAGTGGGTCTTAAAGTGTTTCTCTTCCATCTCTAAAGGAAAATTCTCCCACAAATCCTCCTCTCATTTCCTTAGTCTTTCAATATATCTTCTTTCTTTATCACTAATCTTATAGAGGTTCATTACCCACTGGCTTGCAAGATTAATTTCAGCTCTGATACCACTCTAATGGTTTCCCCTGATTTTTTTTTGTTTTGTTTTCTAGATTGATTTCCAAACAACTCATACAAGGACATATTTTATGTAAATTATATAAACACCATACTAAAGAAATTAGCAAAAATAGAGTTCCAACTACTAAAATAAATAATAGTAAATTATTCATCAACTTGTGTTACAAACTACATAAACCAAGAAAAAGGCTAGAGATACCTTAGAGGTTACCTACCTGTAGAGAAGGAGGATTCACTACTCACAAGTCTCTTTATTCTCAAGAGAGTCCCAAGGAATGAACTGCCCTAAACTACCTCAAGGAACAAAGTGAGTTTAAGAATCAAAATGAGTAGGTCACAAACATCTTATGGGAAAAATAGCAATTTTTCAGCCAAGGATGACAGTGTGGCACACAGATACCAACACGATGCGCTGGAGTCCCAGAGGCACATTAGTATCTCGTACGAAATAAAAAATGAGAATATACAAAAAAAAACTAAAAAGTGACTATTAATGGTCTAATTACTAAGAACTTCCAAAATGTGGGAAAATAACAAAATATAATAGGATTAAAGTAAAGTAAACTAAGTAAAGCGTAAATGTTAAAGCTAAAGAGAAGAAAGAAAATTCTTACAACAACCTAAGTAATGAAGCCTCTAGCACATGAATGTCTTCGATGCTTACACACACATGATTGAGGAAACATTTTGGGGCTGTTTAGGGGCTTGCCTCAGTCAAACCCCTGTTTCAGTGTTCCCACCTCCATAGATAGCCAGATAGATAAAGAGAAATAATAAGCAAAAGTGAAATGAATACAAGGGTGATAAAATAAAACCCCACTCAAGGAGGTGAACCCGTATCATGAAATAGAGATGCAATAGATAGGGGACGTGATAAATCCCAAGATTCTCAAAGATACAAGGAACAAGATAGATATCACCTGCAAGGCTTGAGGAAGCCAAGGAGAGGGACAAAGCTATGAGAGAAAGGAGAGTTGCAAAGAGTGTTGTAAAAAATTGAGAGCTTGAGGATGTTGTAGAAAGCAAGAGAGTTGTGCAAGATTGAGAGAACCAAAGAAAGAGAAGAGAGAAAAGACCCAAAAGCTAAAGAGAATTTAGAGAGATCAAATGAATTAAAAGAATGGATTTAATAGAGAGAATGTGAGGGAAAAGAAGCTTCCCGAGCCATTACAAGGCATCTTGAGACATTACCACTGAAAAATGTAGTTGAAAAGTGGCAAGGCACTCATAAATGATTGTTTAAACATTGAAATGTCATGGGACTCTAGCATGAAACACCAACGTCCGTGTGGTGCACTAGTGTCTAGAAAAATCAAGCTACAAAACAATGAGAATGAGAAAATCATAGGGTTTTATGCAAAGCTGATGCATGATGGTAGTTGTTGAAAATGGGTCTTGAGCATCATGAGAGGGAAAAAGGTTGATGCAAGGGCTAAAATGATCCTACACAAGTGCTAAGGGAGTGGACACTAAAGTGGATGCAAAAATGCAAGTGAAATTGCAAGGGGTGCAATTTGATGATATTACATTTTGCCCCCATTTTAGTGGGCATATGAATCTACACTAATATGCACACTAAAGGAAATATACTAAAAATAAATAACATCATCATGCCAAAAGGATACTGTAGAGGAAGTATGCCCCCAGACTGAAGACCTACAAAACAAACATGTTAGACAAGAAAAATTTGTACAAGACAACAAGGTTAGAACATAAAAAGCCATTACATCATGAGGTTAGAACATATAAAAAAACATACACACATGCACATGACAAACTAACAAGATTTGAGTTAGCAAAGTGAAAGAGACCTCGATGTATAAGGTTGTCGCAGTACTCTGCATCATCTCCAAATTAAGAAATAACATAGAAGAATTCTTACATGGAGAGAATAATGTAAATTGATTTCTTGAAGAGAAGAATGCATACAAAATATAGGGAAACAACTAATGTCAAAGAAAGAGAAAGAATATACTTAGGATGAAGAAAATGTAGGTCTTCGATCTGATATATACCTAGATATGAAGAGAAGAGAGATGGATCTATAGGTACTCGGTCCTACGAAAAATTGAACAAAGGCTCTAAAAATTCTCAGTCCTATAGAATTGGCTCCACGAGTTCTCGGTCATACATAAGTTGAACAAAGAATCTAAACCTGTGCTTGGTCCTATAGAGGGGACACCACAGCTTCTTGATCCTATGGGGCCTAGCATGAAAAGACTCTATAGGTGGTTGGTCCTGAAGAGTTTTATGTGAAAGTTCCTTCTAGGTGCTCGATCCTACAAGGAAAGCTTAATACAAAGAAGCTCTACAAGTTCCTGATCTTGTAGAGAAAGACCAATCAGATAAGCCTATGGCTACTACAAACTGTGTTGCAAGGTAGTCATAGAAAAGATAGGTCTAGTCAGGTTTCCCCAAGCTAGGCATGAAGATATAAGATAGGTCTAGTTGGGTTGCCCCCAAGCTAAGCACCAAGATATAAGATTTTTGTCACCAATACATGCTAACATCGAATATCGGATCATATAATTAATTTTAGAGAAAATATTTCAAAGGGATTTCCTTCGGTAGGGAACCCTTCAAGACACCAAGGGTCCCATTCAAAGGAACCCTCCAAATTGAAAGATAGAGAGAAGAGAGTGAATCCTTAAGAAGAACACACATCTCCAATACAAGTTATCATTTCCCCTAGCATATAGGGGAGGAGAACCATGCGAGATATTATTGTGTCACTACTATAAAGAGAGTATGGTTATACACAATAGTATACAACCATGAATGAAAATGAGAAATTAAAGCTACAACTACCACATAACAACCATCAACACAATAAATGGGAGGTGTAAAAACCTCATGAGAAGATGCTTAGAAGAAACCAGATAGAGGAAGACCTCAATATTACTTGTTATGTGAAGAAGAGACAAGTATATTAACATTTGGAAGAGTGATGGAACCAAAGTCACGAAGTTGTATTTTGTCCTTCAACTTGCCTTCCATTCACTAGTGGAATGGAAATAAATCAATGGTATGCATAGAAAGGATGTTTTGTTTTATCATGCTTGTGAAATTTATTATCTGGAAGAGGTGGAAGAGTAATAAAGTGGGCTTTGAGAAGACTCAACAATATATTCTCTTGCTTAGATAGAGGATGAGGAGCATGAAGCAACCCTTTCTGTTGTAAAGAATATTTTTACAGCTCAGAAGAAGAAGACATGAAGATAGAAAACAATGGAGGATGAATCACTTCAAGAGAACGAGGTTGAGTGGAAATCATGTGTCAACATTCAACCATGATTTCTGTTTAGATTGTTCATTCAAGCAACCAAACCCCAAATTATGTTTATGAGGTACACATTCTATAGGGACCTAAATATCTTGCTCATTATGCCCACAAACTTTATTCCCATAACCATATTTAGAGACAAGTTTAAAACTAGCTCCATAACATGTTTGCAAATATTGAGAAGGAGGAGGATTTTCACAAAGAGCATTATTCCAGCAATGGGGATTATACTCCTCTATGGGATCACCACCAACCTTCTTGATAGGACTACTACCACTAGCCTCTTTTAACAAAAGTGTGATCATATTCCTTAGAGGGGGAGGATAAAAATTAAGAACATTACAATTCATGTTCACATTATCTTGCGATGTAGAAAAATAATCATCTTTGATAACAGGTTTGGATGATGATGTCCAAGTGGATCGGGTCAACTTTATATTCTCCAATGAAGGATTTTGTAAATTTTAAAGAACCCCAATCATCACCAAGAAATTCATTCTCTTGAGAAGAAGAGGGGGTAGAGTTGGGATTTATATCTTCAAAAGGATCTTCTTTAGGGACATCTGCCTCAAGAGTATCCTTTGTAATCGGTATTGTTGGAGTAGACACCAACATATTGGAAGACACTGAAGGGATACAATTTTTAAGAGTAGGTGCAATCGAAGCCTAACTAGGAGTAGCCATATCACATAAGTGTATGGCCTCGACGTCAACCTTTATTGTGACTACTTGATTGTTATGAATGAACTTAATAGATTTATGTAAGGTAGATGAGATTGCACACATAGTGTGAATCCATGGTCTACCGAGAAGAAGATTATATGGTAATTTTTCTAACATAACATATACAAGGGTGGGTATGATAATAGGCCCCAACCTTAAAGGTAAGACTATCATTCCTAGGGCTTGTCATTTGACATTATCAGACCCATGAATAACAAGAGAAGACGTTGCAAGTGAAGTTGAATCAATTTCAACTTTAGGCAATAGATCAATGCTACCTACATTGAGTGTCAAACCAATGAGAATGAGAGTATGTCAAATGACGATATTGTTAATTCTGACTATTATCATTAGAGGGTCGACTTGCTTTTGTACTTCTTGAGGCGAGAGTTCTTATGGATAGAACGTAATATTTGATGAATTCGCATGAATATGAGCTATCGGCGTATTAACATCCGTCGCCCTAGTAGAAGGAAATAGGATCTTTTGCAAGGCTTATTGAAGCATACCTTGGTAAACTGGTGTAGACTAAAGCAAGTCCCACAATGAGATCTTAGCTGGAGTAACACAAAGTTGTTAGACAATATCATAATCACCAGGTGCTTTAGTTGTAGTTTTAGGTGTTGAAGGAAGTCTTGGTTGAGAAGGTGGTAAAGAAGTAGGTTGATCAACATTTACTTTATTACTTCTAGTATTATAAGTATGGGCTACCGTTCTATAAGAGGGAGCCTTAGAAAGGTCAGGAGAATCACTATTAAATGGAACAAATTCTCTTAGGAGGACTAGTTGGAGCTAGATAAATGACTGGTCTCTTAGGCCATTGAGGGGCAATAGAGACATAGATTATATTTATGGATTCTTACAAATTATAGAGGAACCATTTGAATAAATATTCTCAACATCTATCCTTGAAGAATCTGATGTGAGAGGAGATTCATCATTTGCTAATGCATCATCTCTAGAAGAGAGTGCATTGGAATAGATACAAGATTCATCATCAACCAAGAAGAGGGTTTTATAAATCAACCAATAAAGAAGAACTCCCTAAGTTCATTCCAACAACATCTCCTTAAGTTGACAAAAACATCTATATCTAAATGAGAGTTTAAACTCGTATTTATAAAGTGAGGGAAAAGTTAGGGAAACTTGCATTTGAATTTGAATATTTTCTCTTTGATTTCACTTTTTTGAAATGACATTAAATTATCCACAAGAGGGTCGATCCCAGTTTTGAGCTCATAATACAAATTTTTATTTAATTCAATCCTCAACTATGACATCCACTTATGGGGCCTAGCCTTGATTTTTTTTAAAACAACTTGAATGACAAATTTTCTAGGCATTGGAATAGGGGAACATTTCATGAACACATCACCCTCACTTGAGTTATAAATTAAGTTATAAAATAAATTTATAAAAGAGAGCTTAAGTGATAACAATCAAATATTAATCCATCCACCATTATAACTCATCAAGGCCATTATTTGAAAGCACTATACTGACTGAAAGAGGAATAGAGAATAGACCAAGTGCTAAAAACAAGACTTACTAAAAACAACAATTTTCTAAAAATAGTAAGCGATTCCAATCTCTAAATCCAACCAAATCGGAGCCCAACTGGAACTTACTAAAAATAACCATTTCCAAAAATAGCAAGTCTATTAGAAACTCAAAAAACCTTCACAAGGAACAAATTAGGACATTGCGTCCCCTAACCATATCCACATAACATAGGGAACTTGAGAATAGGCTATTGGAAAAAAGTATACTAAGCTAGGTGCAAGATGTAAGGAAATTAAAGTAGCGATTTTTTTTCCTACGCCAATCTTGAGAGGAGATATTATGCAAACTTTAAAACTGATCTAACAATTATAGAAAAAATAGAAACACATTCATAACAAAAAATAAACAATTTGAGCACAAGATATATGTGGGGAAAACCCTTCGAGTGAAAAAACCCACACTCCAGAGCTTTCTCAATGTATTTCAAATCCAACAAAAAGATTACATACACTTGTAGAGCAAGTCTTTTATAGGAGTATAACTAGTAAACAATTCTAGAAGAATTCTGGCAGCGCTTCGACAACATAACAATACCTAGAAAATCAACACACAAACTACTCCTCAAGCCTTCAATTTATAGACCTTTGGCTATACAAGAAACAATCTATGGTTTACAAAACCATGTGCAAAATCTCTCATGAGGTGTATTACATCAAAAGGCAAGATTTCAGTCTAAAATTAGGCTCTCACATCCACAATATTCTCCCTAATTTTTGACCCTCAAAGATGTCATAAATTTTTTCATAATATCTCTTAAATTAATCCTTCCATGTATACTATCACATGGAAATATTTTGACATCTAATATTTGTATTTTCAAAGCACCGACAATGTGTAGCAGCTGTAGGAAAATCTTAAATGAAAATAAATCAAATCTATGGAAATAGCAAGGTTGAGACACCTCATTTCCAACATTCTCACACTTGTCGAATACCTTGCAAAAGCGAAGGGAAACATACCATCATGGATCAACTGCTAGGATCGAAAGGCCCATAGACTCAGAACACCAGCTAAATGTTTTTGTGCTCACGGGCTTAGTTTATGCATCTACAACATTCACCACTATCTCTACCTTTTCTAGCTTCAACCTTCCATCCTCGACCATTTATTTCATGAAATGATACTGAACATCAATGTGTTTGGTCCTGGCATGAAAAATCAGGTTCCTCACAAGGCAGATTGCACTCTGACTGTCACAATAAAGTGTAACTACACCCTGTTTCAATCCAATATCTAAACATAAACACTTAAGCCAAATGGATTCTTTATAGACATGAGTAGTTTTCATGTACTCTACCTTAGTAGTGGACAAAGTGACCACAACCTGTTTCTTTCTCATCCAATTGATTGCACCACCATTAAGAGTAAACACATATGCATTGGTGGACCTTCTGCTATTGACATCACCGAACCAATCTGAATCCACAAAATCACGAATACTCAGGGAATGTTGCTCTCCTATACCATGAAAACATATAGCATACTCTGTTGTACCCAAGAAATATCTGAAGACCCTCTTAACTGCATCCCAATGCACTCTTCTAGGATTAGACATAAAATGAGAAAGAACTCCCACTGCTTGGGCAATGTCTAGTATTGCATAGGCCATAACATATATTAAGCTTTCAACTACACTCTGGTAGGGCACTTTGCTTATGTCTTCCATCTCTGATGGGGATGTAGGAGATTGTGAAATAGAGAGCTTTGTTCCCAATGTAACAGGAACACAAAGTGGTTTATAATCATGCATGTTAAACATTTGTAAAATTGAACAAACATACTTACTCTGGCTTAGCCATAGCTTTCAATTTTCATGATCTCTTCTGATCTCCATCCAAAGTATGTGTTTTTCTACACCAAGATCTTTCATTTCAAATTTCACAAAGAGTTGAGATTTCAATTCTGCAATCAAACCTTTTCCTTTCCCAACAAACAGCATGTCATCAACATATAAATCAATTACTAGGAAATAATCACCATCAGATTTAAAATATACACATTGATCAAATTTAGAGTGCGCAAATCCCAAAATCAACACATATCTATCAAAATTCTAGTACCACATCCTAGGACTTTGTTTAAGGCCATACAAATATTTCTTTAACTTACAAACCAACTTGCTTTTACCTTTTACCACGTAGTGCTCTAGTTGTGTCATATAAATTTCTTCCTCCAAATCACCATGAAGGAACACACTTTTCACATCCATTGTTCCACCTCTAGACCATAAGGTGTTGCAATAGATAATAAAATACAAATGGATGCAATTTTAGAAACAATAGAAAATATCTCACCATAATCGATACCCTCAACCTGAGAGTATCTCTTCACAACCAATTGTGCCTTATAATTTTCAACATTTCCATCTGAACCAATATTTTTCTTAAACACCCATCTACATCCAACAATTTTTTGGCCTTCAGGAAATGGTACAAGGTCCCATGTACCATTCCTTTTAAGAGCTATCATCTCTTCAAACATGGTTAGTTTCCAAGACTCTCCATCATTCATACCCAAAGCCTCTTGCACAGATCTCGGTTCATCAACGTTAGTACTCAAAGAAAATATACACTTCCAATCATCAGGTGAATACCCATACCTTTGAGGTGGTTTCCTTTGCCTTGTAGACCTTCAAACAAGCTGAGGTGGAGGTTCTTCCACTTCTTCCTCTGCTTCTTCCTCTTCTGAAGATTCAGAGCTTGATGAGCTCTCCTCAACTTCTTGTCTATTTTTGGGTCTTGATTCAACTTCCTCAGGCATAGAAGGAAGTTAAACCACATATTTTTTCTATTCAATTTCTTTATGTTGTTCTGGTTGAAAATTAACAAGAGAATATTTAATCTCTCTAAAATAACACTTCTAGAATAAATTGCCTTTTGTGCAACAATGTCCCAAAGCTTGTATCCTTTCACACCATAGCTATAGTCGATGAAGATACATTTGACAGCCTTAGAATCCAATTTTAGTCTCTTCTCATTAGGCATATGTGCATATGCCTCACAACCAAAAACTCTCAGATGTCTAAGTGAAGGCTTTTTCCCCGACCACACTTCCATTGGAATTTTATCAACAAGCAGTGGAAATAGCTCTAGCCCCAAAAAACAATTCTCGATCAGCTCCACTCAACATGATCCTAGCCCTCTCCATCAACGTTCTATTCATTCTTTCTGCAACTCCATTATGCCGTGGAATATATAGAGTTGTCTTTTGTCTCTTAATCCTGCAATTTGTACAGAATCTGTCAAATTCTATAGAACAATAATCACCACCATTGTTAGTTCTCAAACATTTGATTTTATTTCCAGTCTGAGTTTCTACCATAGCCTTGAACTCCTTAAAACAACTGAAAAACTTTAGATTTACTCTTTAAAAAATACACCCATTTCCTCCTACTGAAATCATCAATTAAAGTAACATAATAAACTAATTTACCAATAGAAGAAACATCAACATGACTAAATACATTAGAATAAATAAGATCCAAGATACATGAAGATTTGTGAGGAAGATGAGAAAAAATTAACGTTGTTATGTTTTCCATAAATACAATGTTCACAAAAATCAAACTCTAGATTGCGGTCATTCAATCCCTCAATGAGGTTCTTATTTTGTAGGGCTTTTAAACCCTTCTCTCCAATGTGGCCAAGCCTTTGGTGCCATAACATATTATTCTCTATAGGAAGATTTGATTCGGTAGACAAAGCACCCTTGGGTACCTAGACGCCACGACCATCTGTAGAAGAGGAAACCATCTCTTTTTTTAGCGAATTAGTTTTTAGCTTAATCTTATCAGAAGTGTTATTGAATTCATCTATGCATGCATCAAGCTGGTACAATGTACCTAATCTACTTCCTCTAACTATCACCATAGCACCTCTCACCATTTTCACACTTGCTTCAAAAAATTGTACATGCACACCCACATCTATTAGCTTGCTAACAAATAGTAAATTTCTTGCAAGTTCTAGGATATGCAAGACACCATCAAATTGTCTAACTCTATCATTAGAAAATTTCACATGAATACTACCACAACCAACAATATCAAGGAAAGTCATCACCCAAATACACCTTACCACCGTAATAGTTTTCATGCTTACTAAACCATTCTATTAGGAGTCATGTGGAAAGATGCAGCTGAGTCTATCAATCATACATTATCACCTGCACGAGTGGCAAAGGCTATAATAAAGGCATCTCCATCTTCCCTTTTAGAATCAAAATTAGAATCTTTCTTCTTCTTCTTCTTCTTTACATTCCTTTCAAAAGTGTCTAGGTTTTCCACAGTTCCAACATATTGCCTTGGACTTACCAGGAGATTTTGATCTCCCCTTGTTTTTGGACTTGGAACGGCCACACTGCTTCAAATCTTTGCCTCATTCTTTTTGTCTCCCTCGAACACTCAAAGCCTCTTTGGCATTCACATAAACCTTCCTTCTCAACTCTTCGAAGAGTAGAGAACCAAGAACATCATATTTTTTAGCCAAAGTTGGATCCATAGGCCTCTGGAAATTTTCATCCACAACATCCCATAGATCCCAATAAATCAACAAATCTTCCATTTTTAGCTTCCAAATTTCAAATTTTGTGCCAAAAAAATTCTCTACCTCAATCCTCCTAGATGTGCTCACCATTTGGAAAAGATATATGCAATGAGATCACAAAGTATCCTCAGCACAAGCTCCCACTCAAACCTTGTTTAGAAAAAAAACCCCAACAACCCACAACTGAAACCAAAGGTGATCAAGCTCTAATACCACTTTTAAGGAAATTAGAGTAGCATAAACAATTTCCCATGCCAATCTTGAGAGGAGATATTATGCTAACTTTAAAACTGATCTAACAATTACAAAAAAACTAGAAATATATTAATAACAAAAAATCAACAATGAACACAAGATATACATGGGGAAAACCCTTTCGGGTGAAAAACCCCACACTTGAAATCCTGCTCAATGTATTTCAAATCCAACAAAAAGATTACTTACACTTGCAGAGCAAGTCTTTTATAGGAGTATAACCAGTAAATAATTCTAGAAGCAATTCGACAACATAACCCTCAAAGATGTCATAAAATCTATCATAATATCTCTAAAATTAACCCTTCCATGATATTCTATCACATGGGCATATTTTGATGTCTAATATTTCTAGGTTCAAAGCATCGACAATGTGTAGCAGCTATAGGAAAATATTAAATGAAAGAAATCAAATCTACGGAAATTGCAAGGTTGAGATACCTCATTTCCAACACAAGAAGGGGACATTGCACCCACTTGCTCCTAAAACTTTAATGCCTTATCAAATTTATTTTAAGAAGCTAGCTGACTATGACCCTACAAAGAAAAATGAATGGAAAAAGGTTCCAAAGAACCAAGGATGGGATGGATGTCAAATTAATTCTTGGTGGAAGTACAAAAAATAAGTCAATAAACACACTATCTATCCTAAGAAATGTGCAACAAATGAAGAACTTAAAAATCTATTTGAGAATACCCATCAAAGTCCAACATTAAACTTCAAGTATCTAAGAAAATGAGTGGGGAAACCATAACTATTCAAGATGATGATCAAATAGACATAGCATCACCCCATAGCTATAGGGGATCTACTCCAAAATTTCCAATACAAGAAAATAGTGAGGGTAATCCTTTTCAAGTGGAATAATAACATTAAACCCAAATCCTTACCATGGGAACACTAATTGGATGAATAATACTTAATCTAGAATGAGAGTAAATAAAAGCCATTGAAACCATAGCTCTAGTTTGAAATATAATTAAAGTAATTTCAAGAGGGTAATCATAGGAATATCATTAATAAGTAAAGAAATTTCTAAGTTAAAAAGGATGAAAATCACCTACTTCGACTTCCCAAGTATTAAGGTCCCTACAGATACACCTTATTAAAAAAAAAAGAACAACAAATTGTAGGAGGTGGGGATGATGAAATAGAGGATGAGAAGTAGAGAAAATGGAAAAAAGGGTGATGATTCATTATATAGAAAGAAAAATAAACTAAAGTGGAGAGCCACTACCCAGAAGATCCATCACAAAAAACTCTAGTTGCTTTAAGCTAAAACCATAATAAGCATCTATTTTCTTACTTCTCTTCCATTTATATCATTCATCTTTTTTTTTCTAAATAGCAACATAGCTTCCTACTAGGTGTTTTTCAAACACCTTTAATCCTTTTCATCCCCATTCCTAGTCATCCACTTTCTCCTCAACATGGATACACACAAATGATGAATTATAACCCCTTCATGCCTCCTCCAAGATATGCCATGTATCAAATTCCTATCTAACATTTCTTATTCTTAGAGGATATCTCTTCCCACATATCCCACAATCCACCTTTTTCACCATTGTGAGACCTTTCACTTCACAAGTCATGGGTTCTTCCCCAACCTCTACATGCTTTCATGTCTCAATCTCTTTCCACTTCATCACCTAGACAACAAAAAATGCTAATATATTGTCCACCTTTCTTTTATACTCAACCTCCCCAACTACCTTCATGTCTGACAAAGATAGAGACAAAACCTTCTATTATCAACTTATGCAACAAGTCCAAGTAGAAGCATGAAAAAATGAGAAAAAAGACAAGGTAATGTGTTGTCATGGATTAGTAAGATTAAGTATGAACAAGACTGTGGTAATTAGTGTCAAATATTTATTATCAAGGATTGTCCTGATAGGTCTAGTGATTCCCATAATCAAGGCCATTTACCTAAGGGTTCAATGCTTTCATTTATTTATTTATTCATAGTAAGTGTTTAAGTAACATTGAATGTTATATGTAGGCTCATGCATGTACCCAATATGTAGGTATGCAATACATGTGTTACTAGGTATGTGATGTACCCATCCCAAACTCCTATTAGATTTGTAATAGGAATGGATCTCAATCCATGTATATTTTGTGTATGTCTAGGTTCCAACATAAGTTTGGTATGTACGTGAGCTACAACCACATTCCAATGCCTGGCCATACCTATTCCCAATCAAGAAAACTACCTTTTTAATTAAAAATAGAAAGCAAAAATATAACTCTAAAAACCTAAACTAAAAGTAACTACCTAAATACACTGACAAAAAACTATAAAAAACACTTACTTTAATTCCTCACTCACCCAAATTCCATTGTTAATAATTGCTCATGGTAGCTCTTAACAACAAGTAATATGATTATTTCTATTAATTTTCCATGTGTAGTTGCATGTTTGAAAATTTGACCAATGATTATTGCTATATTTTTATACATACCATTTTAGCAATTTTACAATGAATTATGGATTATTATATATGGTCTATGTTATTTATTTAATTTTGAAAATTATGGCTATTTTAATTTAAACTATTACCCTACCAAATTTGAGTGAAAAAAAATTGCTTACTTGTGAGAATCAAACTAGATGTGGAATTGGTTCTTGAACTTGAACTCAAATTGACAACTAAGAATACATTCTTATGCACATAGCTATTCATTCATGGTATAATTACCTCAAATAAGAACCACAAACAAAAGATCTGGTATCAATTTAATTATCTTGGCTTTGTCTGATCTAATCATAAATGTAATTTGTCTTGTTGGGTTTTCTCATGTATAATAGGATCAAGGAGATGACTTCATTGCACCATCTAATCAATGTATAGAATTTGGCTAAATGCATCCATAGTATAATATATCGGGAAGTTATTTTTTTAATTTATTTCCATGTGATTATATATTATCAAATAGAATAGATGATTTTCACACACATTCTTGCAAAAATCCCTCCTTTGATAGCTTCTACTTTCTTTCACTCCAATGGAGTTATACTTCATTTAGGAGAGATTGTTTCCTTATGAATATAATAATGTTAAAAATAATCTTTCATAAACATATATATTAAATAATAAGAAAGAGCGCTCAATATCTATCTAGAGTTTTAATAGTAGGAAGAGTTACCAATTTAATAAAATCAACATATGAAAATTTATTTATTTTGAGAATTTTAAACATTTATACACCTTTCACATCATGACTTCTTATTATGCATTTGAGTCAAATAGAGATCTTTATGAGCTTAGATAGTTTTATGGTGTTTTGAAGAATTTCAATAATTTTAATATTTTATTGATGTTTCAGGTATTTTGGTAATGAACCAGATCACATTACCACCTTAGAGCAAGCAAAAGATGTGGAGGAAACCATACATGAAGCTATCATTCAAATGCGTAATCGCAAGGTATTATAAGTATTATAATTTACTTTATATTTCAAAAAATTATAAAAAAGTATTGAAGATCATCACTTGTTCAAAGGATATAAAAAAGATCAAAAGGAACAAAATTGAATATTTTATACATGCTAACTAAGCTTTATGAAAAAAGGGCGATTTTATTATTAGTGACAAAATAAATCTACATGAATGTAAATAAGCTCTGAAATTATTCATTAATTTGTAAGTTGAGTGGCATAACCAAGTTTTCCTTATGTTCTTAGAGAAACTTAACAATGATAAAACTATGGAAGAACCAAATCTTATGTTCATGTGCAATAGGATTAAAGATTTAATCATTTTTTTAATACATTTAGGGTATGAAAACCCTATTTTGTTTATCCTTTGAAACTAGACATATATTAGTGAAGATAAACATTGTATCCTATTAGATGAATTTTTTCTTTTGTTGATCATTTTCAAGAGTGTATCTTCCTACCTGTCCAATTTGTAGAGCCATCGCTATTATATTTTCTATTAGAGGTTTTGATTTAATTATTTTTTAATACATTTAGGGTATGAAAACCCTATTTTGTTTATCCTTTGAAACTAGACACATATTAGTGAAGATAAACATTGTATTGTATTAGATCGATTTTTTCCTTTGTTGATCATTTTCAAGCGTGTATCTTCCTACTTGTCCAATTTGTAGAGCCATCGCTATTATATTTTCTTTTAGAGGTTTTGATTTAATCATTTTTTAATACATTTAGGGTATGAAAACCCTATTTTGTTTATCCTTTGAAATTAGACATCATATATTAGTGAAGATAAACATTGTATTGTATTAGATGGATTTTTTCCATTGTTGATCATTTTCAAGAGTGTATCTTCCTCCCATCCAATTTGTAGAGCCATCACTGTTATCTTTTCTTTTAGAGGTTTTTTGGTCACCTTAAAACAAATATAGTAATGAAAATATAATCTTTTGGCCTAAGCAGTAACAACAAGAAAATTTCATCCATCCCTCATTTTTTGAATTATATTTTTCCATAATTTTTACTAGGATTTCATTTCGTATTTGAAACCTACAAGGAACTGAGTACAAGCAAAAATATGGTGGTTAAATTAAGAATTTAATTGTTTTTATAAATTATAGAGAAAATAATATATGTTTTGTTATTAAAAAAGTTTCTTCAAGTGCAAAGAATGTATTTTTTTAAAATGGACATTTATGTTTGGTACAATGAAATTTATATACATAATATTTATTTCATTCTTCTCCAATATAATGTGTTTTTTCTTATTATGTTTTTCTAAAACAAGAAAGTTTAAAGAATAGCCAACTTATGTTCCTTGCTCAAGCTAGTCAATAGGTATTGATACGCACAATCTTTGGACCATTTTAATACATAACATTTTTTGGGATGTTTACATTGAATTGATTGCATCAAGATTACTGATTTATCTATTAGAATTAAAGATTTATCATAGTGGATTACACTTGCCTTTACCAATGGGGGGAGACAATCAGTCACAACCTAATTCATGGATGTCTACCAAGAGTCAACAAATTCTCCTACATGAAGATCCTAACTTGATATTATCTCAAAGGTGCGCTTAATTATTTTACAAAATGGTTGTAGAATTATTATGACATTTTTCATTTGTGTTAATGTTATTTCTATTAAATGATACATAATTAATCATATGGATATTTTTTAATTTTGTAGAGATGTCGATCTTGTAGATAACCACCTGACAATTCCTCCATGATATGTTCTTGATGGTAGACATTCTGATATAGATGAAACTTCAACCCAACAAGAAACATATTTTAGTGAATTAAATCGAGGCACGGGATTAAGATTGCAATTGGGCAACCATTTATCTCAACTACAACACCAGTACAATTATTTTCTTGAAGATAATAAATTAAAGATGGAGATGGATATGAATTTGCAAGCCACTCCCATATACTTCCAAAATCATGACTATGAAACTCCTAGAATTGCATTTCATGGGTTACCTCAACAATGACTTGCAAGTTCCAACCATGCCATCATGTCTCTCTTTGAGAAGCATCAATTTTATCAGGTAAGATATTAACACCATGAAATGAACAATATAAGTGGAATTTCATTGCCATCATTTAGATTTTTGTAAAGCTTATTTACTTACACATGTTTTTTTCCTTATCATATGGTAGCCCCAAGGCTTACAGTTGCATTATAGTATTGATCTAAATTGTAGCAAAGCTTGTGTCTATTTTTTTTTAATCTTAAATCTTAGAAAATAACATTTCTAGCTACTATAAGATGTGAAAATCATATTGTATTTTCTCACATAAGAATATTAAGCCACTTTAATTGTATTTTTTTTTATAAATATCTCTTTTTGCAATGTGAACATAAAATTTCTCTTTAAAATTTGTAAAATATTAAACCATTAATTGAATGATTTAAATAGAATTTCATTATCAGAATCTAGATTTTATTAAGTTAATTTACTTTTACATGATTTTTTTGTCTTATCATGAGTAGCTCAAGCCCTAGAGTTACATTATAGTATTGACGTAAATTGTTGTAAAACTTGTATTTTTTTTTTCAAATATTAAACCTTAGAAAATGACCTTTCTAGCCATTTTAAAATATGAAAATCATGCTTATATTTTCCCACTTTAGGAATATCAAACCATTTTAATTGTAGTTTTGATCAATAAATACTAATTTTGTTTTTGTAATGTGAACACAGAGTTTATGTATGATTTTTCAATAGCATAATGTACTCAAATTATAGTTATCATGATTACCTTAAGACTTGTATTTTGACTCTTGGTACTCATATTTTATCTCTAATCATATCCCTACCTTAAAGATGTGTATTGGAACATCTCTAGATAATAGGAGACTTAAGTTGACATTCTTAGACATCTCCCATAATATTTCAGAAACAAAGAAATATTATATACAATTATTCAATAGCAATTAAGTATATATTTTTTTTGTTAATAAGTGTTTAAGTAGAGGTGATGAGAGAAGATAAGCTATGAGTTTTTCTTTCTACTTGTAAATTTTGTGTATCCAAGTAATGCATTACTAAGAAGAAAAAATGATTTTGGAATTTTTATTATTACAAATTTGATTCATATTTCTAATTTAAAAAATAAAAATATAGAATAAATCAATTCTATGTAGTTATTAGTTTATGCAAAATACCTATAAGATCATCCATATGTTATCAAACTATTTATCTATCCATTGTTGACCATATGGATTAAATAGGACTATCCCATTCAATGAAGTCTATGAGAAAAGAAATAAATAAATATTATTAACAATCTTATACATATGATCTCTAACATTAGATTAGAATTGTGCTGATGAAAATTTCATAGAGCCCAAAGTTTTTAATTTGATCAAATTTGAGAATTGTTAACTTGGATAGTTTTTGAGATATGTTAACCATTCATATGTTTAATTTTTTTCTTATTTATAAATTATTTATAAATTTTTAATTTTTATTTGTAAGTCTTGTAATATTTTTATTTTGATGATGTATATATATTAAAATATTTGTATTGTGGCAATTTTTCAATACTCTATTATTCTTGTTGATGATTAAAATGACACAAACAACATTAAAACAAAATATTTCTACTCTATTTCTCCTGAAAGAGAAAGACATGTAGTAGCCTAACTCCCAAGGTCCTGGTAGTTGGTTCTCAACTATCTAATGTCACTCAATTGGTTCATGCAACTATAATATTCAAGGGGCCTGTGCTGGTAACAAAGGATTCAAGCTATGACTCTCTTTATCAAAATAGTTCCTGTAAATCAATGGGTTTTAAATAAAAGAAAAAGATAGATCCAAGGGGTAAATTAGTAAGTATGAATTAAATTTATCAAATATCCAGACATATACTTTTAACAATGAATGTTTTCTTAACCGATCACAAAAACCATAGCATGACACAACCCACAGTATGACTGTACCATCATATACATCTTAGGTGCTTAATTCAATTCCACTATTCACATATCACAAGTATTTCCAAGATTTCAAAACAACACACATTCATTCATCATCAAAACTATAGATCAACAGACTTCAATAACTTTAATTCAATGACAATTTAACAAGATAATCTTTAAACTTGGTTTCTTCTAATGACTTTCATCACATAAGAAACTATCATGCTTCAGCACAATCACTGGCATTCAGGTGGATTATAACTCATTAACCTTATCAAAACAACACAATTCAATGCAAACTCCATATTTCGTGAACCTGCAATTCTATTAACTATAAAAAGATCTAGTACAATGTATCTCTGCAAAACTCTATAAAATTCTATCTCCTAGCACTAGGTAAGCCAATCCAATTCTCAATTAGCCGACCCTTACAATGTGATACCCATCTAGTATTTATAGATATACAAAAAGAAGTTCGAACTTCACTTCTATCTTAGGCTTTCCACCTTTTTAGGAACAATCAACTTTCTTGGAAACTCAGATCAACTTTGATCTTGAGTTCTTACATTATACATTCAGTTTAATCTAAAAATAGAAGATAGAAATAGAAGAAAAGAAGTCATGTGCCCTTAAGATTGTCAGTGCTGCATGCATGCAACATGCAAAGAAGAAGATCATCATGCATGCAAGATTTTATGCATGTGAAGCCAGATCCGTCATGAACTCATCATAACTGGTGAAGACTTGTTGTAGCATATCCATATCTGGCCCCTCAATCCAGTCATCTTCAAATTTGATGCGATCCAACTCAACTGCAACAAACTCTTTCATACCTTTTACCTTGATCAATTCTCTCCCTACAACTTTTATTTCTTCTTTGATTTCTACAAGCCGATCTATCACCAAGTCTCCTCCATCATCTTTCTCCTGCATGCAAACCTCTAATTAGATCTTTAGATATCATCATAAAACATGCTTTTAAAACATACCTGTTATAGATATACCGGAGTCGGAACTAGACAGAAGCTCAAAACAATCTCTTTTACAAAACTGGCGGACTCGGAGCAAAAACCGATATAGAAACTTCACCTAATAACAAACGGGCTTGGAGTCGGAGTCGAAGAAGTTATCGGAACCGGGATCGGAACAAAAAATGGATTTGGTTTTCTTCGAATTTTCATTTTTTCACATTCTATTTCCATTCCGTCTCCACCTCTGATTTGGTTATCGTAACTTCGAAAAAAGACTTCCCCACTATATGCGGAGCCAGACCTGGGATGAAAACGGAATTGATAACCTTCGCAAACAAAATTCTTAAGTTCAATATCAGTTCCGATCCCGCCTCCGCTAGTTTATCCTATACTTCAAGGAAACCTTTTAGAACTCGGAATCGGAAATGGGATAAAAATGGAATCGATGACTTTTGTAAAACAAAACTCTTAGGTCCATAATCTATTCCAATCCCGCCTCCACCTAGGCTAATCATGACATCAAATACTTTATTCATTTTCAACATAACTTCATGATTAAAACCTAGGTCGCTATAAAATGACAAAGGAGCTTTAAAACTCTACCCTCATATGACCGTTGGGAACAATTGCATTTTAAGATATCATTTTTTTAAATCATTTAAAGTAATTGCAGAGACCACCAAAACCCTAATCTAACAAACCCGATAAAAACTAGGGCATAGGTTTAAACCCTGCCCTTCTACCAAACGACGAAACCCTAATTTAAACAATAAATCTAGTCTACCCTAACTCATTGTAAAATCTCTAATCTACCTCACTGTAGATTCTTAATCTAACAAACGCCATTAAAAACCCTTAATCTAATCTAATCTACTGCAAACCAAAAACGACACGATACAATCACGATTAAGACGTGAAAGTGACAGCGCCTAAAAAAAGAAACGACATGATAAAACAAGACAACAAAGATTTAAAGCAAAACAAACAAGACAAAACAAGAACCTGCTCATTCAATCACATCGGTGATCATAAAATTGCTTTAAAACACAATGATTGAACATGCAAGCAGATATAAACCAAAACACAACGAACCCTACTACAAATAAACAAACAAACAACAAAGATAAAAGACCTACCTCAAACGCAAACAAACCCGCGCTAACTTTTTGAATCGATTCGCACACAATACCCCTTCTCTATCTCGATCAATTTGCTCAAATGAACTCTACTATTGCTCTTTGCGCTCTCAGACTTGTAATAATAACAATAATGATTGGCTTTAACCCTTAATAAAGGAAAATATGTGAATTTCTACCTACACCGACAACCACCATTAATGCATTAAAACGCAGTAAAGGTGGAGTCGGAACTGTAAGAGAACGAACACTGGTCTGCAGTGCAACTTCAGTCAAAAAGTCAATGACAAAAAGGGCGGGAGCGGAACTAAAATGGAATTGAGATCTTAAATTTATAAAATTTCCAAACCTTATTCCCATTCCGGCTCTGCATCCGACAACTAAAAGCAAAACAAAAACAAATACAAAAAGTTAAGTAAAAAACCAACCTAATAAAACAAAACACAAAAACCAAGACAAAACAAACATTAAAAAGTAGCGGAGGCGGGATCGGAATAGAATTTTATTTTGCAAATTTTGATAACAACCATCCCAATTCCCACTCCAGCTCCGCTTCCGCTAAAGACCAAAAACAAAGGCAAAGAAAAGACTGTCAGGATAGAACCAAAAACAAGCCTCAAAAGAACTTTCAGAACCCGATTAAGCTCCGGTTCCGATTCCGACAGAGAAACCAAAAGAAAAACAAAGTATTGGCAAAACTAGACTCCAAACTTTGTTTCAAAAACAACTAAGTACAAAAAACACAAAGGGGGACCCATTTTGACCAAGGCAAAAGATGGGGTGGTTATGCAAGGCATAACAATTCTATTTAGTAAAATGGTGTCCCATTTTTCATCCCTCAAAATAGAGACATCTCCTATTTTGAGATGGCTATGGTTATTGCAATGTATTCTTGTAGCTTCTTTGGTTGGTTTGGATTTTATTTATTTATTTTATTTAAGTAGTTTTTGCTTCCCATGGTGTTTTACCTACCCTCCTTCGCTTCTTTTCTCTCTATACTTTCTTGTTCAACTAATCTACTTTGGTTAGATATGGAAACTGATATAAATATATTATATTTTACTTAATGACTTAAAAATCTGTACTAAGGTATTGAAATGTTACTTGGAGTTCTTAAAATTGGTTGTATTGCTTTTGCAGCAACAATCTCTAACTATATTAGATGGTTTTTCAACATCAATGCACCAACAAATGGACTCTTCAGGAGATCAAAGCTCACTAGATGCTTAGAGACTTGTTTATCCATAGGCCACTTCAAGGTTTGGAGGTAGCTTGGATAAATATTTTTTTTAAAGGTTTTGCAAGTACTTGTTGCAATTTGTGCGTTGTTATGTTTTATTTTGTGTAGTACATTCATCCAAAGAATACAAGATTTTATTGCAATATAATGTTGATAATATTATTATTTCGAAGATAAAAGACACATTTTCATAGAATATATGAAAAAAATGAAAGTGAAAAAAAGAGATTTTTTTCATACTTTGTATATGGAGTGCACAAAAATGTGCTAAGAAATGCAAAGCTTATGGACTTAATACATAAATAGATTTTTTCCCTATTCTTTTGCAATTGTCTATGAGTGGAATATTCTCATGTATACATTTAATTAAACATCATTTTCCTAGATTTTGTGTAGGCTCATAAGTGGGTGTTTTTAATGTGAAAGAAATTATCGAAGCTTTAACAAGAGTTGTATGGCATGCATGTGGGAAATGTGAGTTAGGAGAATTGTCTATCTAGATAGATAATTTCTATTTTTTATTTAGATCAAATGAATTCCACTTGATTTAGCACACAAACTTGCATACTAATCTTTGGACTCAATTTTTTTTATTTTTTTTGAAGTAATTGAGAAGTGTTCTCAGACATGGTATAAATAGATTGCGATAATATTTATTGTTTTTAATTTTGAGATGAATATACCTAGATTTTTTTTACAAATGTAGTAAGTCTTGAGGACACATTATTTTTAGTGGTGATTAAAAAATTATTTCATATCAATATTTTTCTTAGAAGCTAGACCTTATATTATAGTTTTGAATCAATAATTGTTTAAGCAAAAATTTTCAAAGGTGACTTGACTAAAAAAAAAGATATATTTTCATCTTTTGTGTTATAATCACTTATTTGTACCATAAAAGAGTATAACCTCATGTCCCCATGCGACTGCTTAGCTTATTTTGGCTAGCAGCCATTGCTCAACTTATTTAGGAGTTATTTGTGGAGCTGATGGCCCCATGAATGCTTAGTTTTTCTGCTTATTTTTAAGCAGCCAGCTTAAATTTGTATTAATAGTATTAATAATAATTTGTACAATAAAAAATTAGAAAAACAAAAACAATATCAAAAATTAAAAAAGAGGGAAAGAAATTTGTGGAGCCACGTGGATTTTTAGAAATATGCAGCTGCTGCTTATTTCCAGCCCCCCCCTTTTTTTTCACAGCTTATTTTCAATTCCTAAACAGTAGCTGCTCCATTAAAATAGGAAAAGATTCCAAATTATCCTTTCCCAAAAATAAAATTTATGCATGGGAACACCCCTGCTGCTTAAATTTAAGCAGAAAATAGAGTTATGTAGCCGCATGGGGACATGAGGTAATTCATAATTGTGTGATATTTATTAATAAGACTAATCAATTTGAACTTTAGATCTATTCACTTGCTTTTCAAACTTCTTTGTAAAGGTGATTGAACTAAAAAATTATGGTTATAAACTTGTAAAAATCTTTCTATATTTAGGAATGATTTGTAAACAACTTTACATTAAAAATATAAGTGGAAATGAACATTTGCAATTTTTTTTAACAAAATTCTAAATCATTTCAAACTTTATACAATCTTATCAAAATGCAAATGCAATGATTGAGGATTATGTTTAAGAGTGTATTTGAAATGGTTTCACATGATAAAATATCATTTTGAATTCTTTATTATGATGGTAAGCATATATCATTGCCAATGAAATATTGACATGCTTAGAGGCAATTACATGAATAATAAGTTTTAATATGTTATAATGGCGTTAAAGAATTTCAGAAATGATAACTATTTAAAATTATGTAATTTCATTTTAAAATGGAAATTTTTTAAGCATTTTAATAAAAAATAATTTATTGAATAGATCGTTTACTGTTATTGACATTGTTGTTTAACAATAGTAATAAAATGTATAAAATTCTCACAACACAGTCTTAGTAAGAATTCAAGATTACTAATTAAATAAATGTCTTTTATGATAAGAATAATGTACACAATATAAACATAGTATAATGTAATTACCAGTAATGCTATTTGGAATTTTAATATCCTATCTATAATACATCTTAAATTAGAGTATAAGAAATAAGTATTCCGAGTGTTAGATTTTCCCATGGAAGCTGAATTCTTCAATATGATGCTAATTGAAGTGATAGAAATACAATGGTTCAATTTTTTTCGTATAGGATTTGAAGTCTATAACTCCTCATCATCTGTTTAAACCAACATATGGCATAAAGAAATTGATTAATTTGAAGAAGTTCAGATTCACTTAGCAGAAAAAATATGTAAAGCATGGTAATTTCTTAATAAAATATAATTCATTTAGAAAATAAATTTAACCATGAGCCTTTAATCCAAAATTCATCAAGATGAGTTAAACTCCTTATTTCTCAAAAAATGAAAACAATAGATCTGTCAGGAAAAATATTAAAAAAAAAAAAAAAACAATATAACATCACAAAATTGAGATAAACTGCATGCATTTGTTTGATTACAGATTTGTTAACATGAAAAAGTAACTCAAACCACACTTTTATACAGTAAAACTTCTTCATTGAAGATGCACTTATTGGTGATTTCATATGTTAAAAAATAAATCTCCACATATTGATTAAAATACCGTACAAAAGATGAAATTTTAGTAGAGATGCATTAAAAATTGATTATATGTAATGAATTCTGCTGAGATACATTGACTTTACATATAATTCTGGAGATGCAGTGATTGAGGCCATGCCCACCAAGAGAGCGACCTCCCAAATAAGCGAAACCGAAAGGATGGTAATCTCCCAAAGACAAATGAAAAGAGTGGCAGCCATTGGAGACAGCACAGAGGACTCACTCACTTTAAATATGAGAACCACTTCTCATCTATACCTGCCACCTTTTGGGTACTTTCCCAATCTCTGTTAGAGACACACACCTAAATCATAAATGCCACCATCAATATGAGCAACTTTTGCCATCAGAAATCATGAAATGGGTGAATTCAAAATGAAAATTTTAATAAAAGTAATCAATTTACTTTTTGGTTTTAACAGAAACCCAGATTTGAATTCAAAAGGAAACCATTAATGATGACGATCAATTTAATTTGGAATTTAACAGGAATCCAGATTGAATTTTCTCCGTCATGGAACCAAAAAATGTTCAGAATCATTGTAATAAAATCGATGCAATGTGAGTACTTGGATTACTCGAAGAAGAATCCTCTGTCAGGAATGTTATCCCGTACGTCAAGATACAAATTCTGTGACAGAAACTCTGCCTTCGAATTCTTCCCATCATAACACTATTCCAACTCCTTCAAACCATTCCACAAGCATTTCCCACAGTCCTCCTTTGACAAATCCTTCCAGCACTGCGCACGCCCCTTGATTTCAACCTCCAAATTAAGAAAAGTACCACCCACAGATTTGGAGGAAAAATAATTTTCTTGATCCGGAGCTTTTGCAGCAACTTCCTGCATCAATTCCTCAACATATCCAACAGATTTTTCACCACTTCTACTGCAAGTAGGCCTTATGTTTAGAGGGCTTGTCTCCAGCTTGGAGATGAAATTAAATCATAGGCTTCAAAATGAAGGAAGCACCAATTGGACCGGAGGCTAGCTCCAGCTGCAACAGGGCAGTTTTGCTGAACAAAATACTTGGCTTCATGACCACAGATATTACAGTCATATTGAGAAACATACCGGCGGACCTCATGTTGAAATTTAGTGACAACAGAGAAACGAAAGCAAAAGATTGCAGAAAAAAAAAGGAAAAAAAAACAAAAACACACACAAACAATAACACAGGATTTTATAGTGGTTCGTCTTATAGACTATATCTTCTTTATTAATTCTCAATGCGATACAAAATATTCAAGTAGCAGCAACTTTATAATTCAGTCTCATCTTCAAAATGGAAAAATCCACTAAAACAGAGCTTCTAAATTAACAAATACATGCAAAGAAAAACATCCGTTTCGAATGCAAAAGAAACTACCGTTATATTTGAATATTAGAAACTACTAACCAACAAAAGGAGTTATTCAGCAAGAATGGTTTGGAATCAGCTCCAGTTGAACACAGCAAAACCAACAACAATAAGAAAGATATGAATTATTAAAAGCAAAAACGTGTGATGTATCAAAACAACTACCAACAAGCATCATAACATGCCAAACATGCTGCTACACAGGAGATCATCAGATAGGAAGTGTTAATATATCTTTGTTGAGGCATTTCAATAAGACCGCGGGTGTAACTTTGAATAGTTTGGCCGATTTGGTTGGAGAAAGCATCAGATAGGAAGTGTATTTGAATAGAATAGTGTGGAACAATAGTCAAAATCATTTGCATAAAAGAACCCTCCAATTTTTCATTGCCTTTTTATTGGAAAAAGCTTTGGACTTTCCATTGGCACATGGTAAGGCAATCCACTTTTTAGTGATTCATACTCTAATCCTTTTTAGTTATTGTTGTCATATTTGCAGTTGCTCTTTGTGTTCGTCATGAAGATCATTAGATGTTTTATTTATTTGTTTTTGAAAACTTGCTTTAGCAATTATATAATAGATGGTATTTGAAAGATTAATTTGGAGTGATAAGTTATTAGTTGCACCAAGAAAGCTATTTTGGTTCAGAAGTCAAATTAAAGTGGGCAACTTATATTTGATGTTACAAAGGAAGAATTTACTTTAGATTTGAATTATAAGGTAAATTTGAATATAAGTCACATGTATATAAATGTGAGTAGATTAAGGTTTAAATATTTGTGTTTGATTAGTTGGATGGTAGTGGTGATTAAAGTCATAAGAACTCTATTTTAAAGGAGAGTGGTTCAAATCTGGTTTAAATATCATTATTGTTGTGCATCTTTTGTTAAAAATGTATAGGATTGGATAGAAAATTGTTATAAGGTGAATTAATATTGTTCTAGTGGGTACATTGTCAATTGTATCTAATATCCTTTTCTTTTTTAAAATAATATTGTTTTCATGTGCGTGTACTCTAGAAGACTCTAATGTGACATTAGATGGATAGAGTGTAACATGGTCAAAGAGAAGGTTGAAGGACACATGAGGTTCGGGGAGTCTTGTCATTTTTAGCTAGCTTCTTGCTTAGAGATGGTACATTGCATGAGAGACACCAGTTTTTTATTTGTACCTCTTCTTAAAGCAAGGGGCTTGACAATTTTTTTGTTCTTGTGGATAGTTGAGTATGTTTGGATCCACAAGAGACATGCTATATCTATGGATAGTTGAGTATGTCTCGACCTATAGATTTGGATATTTGTAATTGTGGATGGTTGAGCATGTCTTCATTCATTTTTTCTTTTTGGTATAGATAGTTGAGTACGCCCTAATTCTCAATTGGAGCATATAAAAAATGCAATTTCTAGAGTATGAAACATAAAAAGAATTTGTCAGCTATAGACTTTGTTTTGAGAAAAATAAAAATTCTAATCTATTTTACATTGCTTTCAAGGATGTCTATTGTGTAGATCTTTTCAAATTCTACAATTTAATAAAAAAGAGTTTCATTGGCCTTCCCGATCAAAAGTCATGGCCTTTAGAAGTTGGGTTTTGTGCATTAGAAATGTATAAACATATAGAACATAGAAAAGAGTTGTAAGAGGGAGTTATACTTATTGACCAACTTATGATGCATGCTATGAAAAATCATAAGGCATATTTGAATAGACATAATGAAGATAAAATGGTACGTGTGGGTAAGTGAGTGAATTGCAACATACTTATGATAGGTGAAAGGAATATCATATTTTTATCTCGTAAACTCATCTTGGGATTTGGGGGTGGGTTTCTAACTAGGTATCTATGAGCCACATTTGTGGGAACTTTTAACCTATAGTGCCCCAAGCCGACATGCTCAAAACAAAACCTAATAGAACAATTTTTTTTCTTAAATAACAACACGAACATTGATAATGCAACAATGACATGTTACACTTGCAAGGAAATGTGCACATAAGTATCACAATGGCATAATGACAAGAACAACAAGACAACTTCAACATTGCATAAGAAAGGTGGAAAAAATGGAAGATTAAGAAATCTTAGGATAAATCCACCATGATGAACATACAAGACATAGAGAGGACAACACTTACACAATGATCAATTAACTAACCACGATCATTTTCTCTTGCAACACCACATCAGGATATGATGAGCGAATCATCAACCTCCAATCCATACCTTGACACACTAAAAAACTCTAAACACAGAGGAAAACCTCCACAAGAGGTTGCCTACCCAAGGGACACAACTCATCGTAAAGAAGAATGATGATGAGTCATTTCCAAACAATCTCATGCTTCCCAAGGCATCTTGTCGCAATGCAACAACACAAAATAGAAGAACTACTCCTAAATCCCCATGACTTATGAGGAATTTTGAGGACACCAACAAGGCCAACCAAGAAGGAATATAACCTTCCCAAGACTTCACAAGATTAGGTGCACAATCTCCCTAACCCTAGGTCTGACAATCCGGTAATCTTGAAAGACGGCACACAAATTAGGCACGAGAAGCCACTAGTACTCAATGTCAACATCAAAGAATAAGAACACAACACCACTGAACCCCTAGGACCATGAGGAACAACTTCCATTTACATGTTTTTCCCATACAATGCCTGAAAATGATGAGCAAAGATCAAGTCTTGAAATATAGGAAACTTGATTAGGTTTTTGAGGGTTCTAGTGACTAAAAAGATTGAAATGAGAAAAATAAAAGGAATAGAAATTATCTAACAAAGGGAAATAGGCTTAGAAAACCTCTATCTATTAGTGAGTAAGAGGATTTACATTTTGGTTTTTGTATGGGGAAAAGGACACCCCAACAAAAAACCAGGCCGCCCCAATAGGTTACTAGGATACCTCACCCAATACTAGGTTGCCCAGCATACTACTAGGCCACCTCAATAGTGTTTGATAGTTTTTAAAAGACTGGTTTAACTTAGTGTTCAATAGGGCCACCTAGATTCAGGATCAAGCAACTTAATTGTGAAATTTGACTCCTAAGTTCATTTTAAACACCAATTGAAGTGTTCCTAAGTTTAATTTAGCCATTCCACATCATGATAATTTGATAAACATGAGAATTCATGCTTGACACCAACACCAAGACATGTAAATGAGAAAAATACTCTTTTCTACTATCAATTTTACACCCATCTCAAGGAGAGATTCTTAATCATCAATACTACAATTATGTGAATGAATAATTTTATAAATGTAAGAATAAACTAGTAGAACATGGTACCATGATATTCCTTGATCCACAAACATCTAATCCCAAATGGTTGTTACCATGCCACCCAACCTTGTGAAATCAAACAATCCACTCCCACTATGCTAGGAAATAGTCACATGGGCCACAAACACAACACTCATGCTAAAAACATGGGGAGAGGGCTTACACACACATCATACACGATGAAAAAAATCCATGAACACATCATATAAATACTCATCCAAACACAAGATGAATCAAATACAAATAGGATCAAAACAAGATCTCATTAGGCAAATTTTCACTAATTTCACAATCCGCATTGGGCCAACTCACTAATACCATACAAGAAATCATCCTTTGGAAAAAATCACCAAGGGCATAAAACATAGGATAAATCATTGCAAGGGTATCACAAGGATTTCCATTGGGCCAACTCACCAATGGAAGACTATACACACAAGCCACTAGGGTAAGGTGCTAAAGAGCTAGTTAAGAAGTGTCATTACAATGCTCAAATGTATGGCACCCAAAGAACCTAGTAATCCTTTCATACAAATGAGGATACTTGATCTTACAAGACCCAAGCTCCCTAAGGTGACATGTCTTCCCAAACATCCTTATTTTATACTAGCATTCAAGGCATGAGAGGGGCACATATTATCTTCATTGATTAATTACTCGTGTTTCCTTAATTATCACTTGATTAGATGAATCCCCACCCATGATCAACCTTTCCATTTGGGTTAGTGACACATTGGGAGCCACTCCCATAATACTCTCTAGTACCTTATTCCTAGGCTCTTCACACTCTCCAACGAGTGGCACAAAAACCAATGTAAAAATCCAAAATTTCCAAATTCAATGAAATTTTTTCACATCTATTATCACTTTTCATGAAGTACCATATTTTCGAAACATTCAAAAACATCCTTTTTCATACAAACCATTCAATTTTTCATATTTTTTTACAAGGCAAGAACTAGGTTTTTTCCCAAATCCACCATTAAAATTTCACCAAAATTTGAAATTTGAAATATTAAAAATCTAAGAATTCCCTTTGGTGGGAAAATCCCCCAAAACCCATTTTAAGCTATAAAATAAACATTTTACTCAATTCCTGAAAAATTAGGCATTACGACCCCATATTTTTGAAAATTCTGAAATTTTAAATAGATCTCTACATTTAACCAATCAAATTGAAAATAAAAGGAAATGGGAGGATTCTACACTCCCTTAATCATTTTCATACAAAAAAGTTTGAAGAAAATTGATCAAATGAATTAAAAATAATGAAAATACCTCAATGCCCTCCAAAATTTGAAATGAAAAGCCTGACAAGCACACCAAACAAGGACTTACAAAAACTAGCAAGCCTAATCCCCTTCTAAATCCTATCCCAATGAATCTAACATTTTCAAATTTGATACTAAATGCACTCCCAATCAACAAATCTCCAAAATTCTCCAAACAAGCTTTTCTCTCCCAATTTTTCTCAGAATTAATACATAAAATGAAATACAAAGCAGGTTTTCCCCTATTTATCCATTTTGAATCTAAAATTAAAATACTATAAAATCCATTTTCAATTTCCCTAATTCCCAATTTCCTCAAAATTCATTTAAACACCACTCAATTTCTAAATAACATATATTATTTCAAGTTTTATGATTTAAATCCATAAAATATATTTTTATTTAAATCTACAAAATCTAGAATTTCATTAGGATAATTAAATAAAACATAACTCGTAAATCCCAACCAACTAAATTTCAATATTAAATTAAACAATAGATTAATTTCATTTCTACTTTCATTCTATTGTCCCCTTTCTAAAACATAGATAATATTTTAATAATAAATATAAGAATAATCTAATATTTCATTTAGGGAAAAATATGAAATTTAAGCTATTAATTAAATCAAACATTCACTTGTCATTCATGACACATAGGGATTCCAGAATAACTCCTAACTTAAATTCGGGTTCACATAAGGTTTGAAAATATGAAATGTATATGGTACTCGATTCTAGTACTACTAGGGAATGAATAGGGAGTTCCAATGTGACATCTTCAAATTAACCACCATTGGGGAATAACTTAGACTTGTGTAGCCAAGAGGAGAAATAACCTTGTACCTGTAACCATTCAACACACATCAAGGGTAGCTACTTAATGTAAATAGCTAAAGCACAACATAATTATCCCAACAAGGTCCAATGACATAAACATAAAATAACATCTGTACATCTATCATATAAATCATTTCTTTTGAACATCAATAATCAAGATTTCATTTAATCACAACATAAATAGTTCATATCACTAAACTAAAGCATAATGATACACCAAACATGCAAAAAGATATAATTCCAACAATTGACATGTTGAGTAACCTCATCTATAGCATGCAATGAATCATACACCGTTCAGAGCCATAAAAATAATCACCACAATTATCATGAGGAAATAGGGAAGTCAAAACATCGATCTCACACTAAAAATATTGAAATGGGAGGGGCAATATATCCTCCCCCACTAAAATTAGGCTTAGTCCTAGAAGCCTACACAAGCAAGGATAGGTGTACCTAGTACATAATCCTTCAAACACATCATACTCACAAGATCAATCTTCTAGACTCTCACCAAGCCTAGGCATCAAACACACAACACTAGGTGCACAACCATCTCAAAGATCACCACACTACTTCACCAACCACCAGTGCAACCAATGGAAAAGAACAACTACAAGATCCAACAACCACAATCCAACAAGGTCCCACTCAAGGATTACCACAACTACTAGGGACTCCATCTAGTTACTAACTCAGGCAAGGTCAAAGGCATACAAGCCTTAAAATTATTACTCATGACAAGGGTTAACAACCACAAGGCTTCACTTCCTATGGCCTCTCCTAAGACCACAACCTTAACCTTCAAATCTACAACCCAAAATCTAGGAAAAACCATATTACAAGGCTAGAGGCAACACAAGGTCTCACCTCCATGATCACCAAGATCATACCTCACTTCCAACTATGGTACTTATCACAAGGTTCTTCCTCAGATACCACTTGGAAAAACCGAGGATTTCCTAAACACACTAGCGTCTCAATGTGAAATTATGAATGACATATGGGTTATTAAAGGAAATAATCTAAGAAACTACCTCTGAAAAGCACAAGTCCCAAATAATGAGGCTTAGCAACCCCAAACTCACACAAAACCACCAAGGAAGAAAATAACCACTAAGCATAGGAGAAAAACTTAGATATTCCACCTATCATGATGTTAAGTAATGATCCAAATAAGGGTTAAACAACCCGCCAATATCATGCAATAAAAATTGAAAAATACAACCAACAAACAATAAGCACTCTCATAAAAGAATACACTAGATGGCCAATTCCTCAAACCAAAAATATATCTTCTTCTAGCCTTAAGCAAGGAACACCATGAAACAACCAAGGAGAAACTCTTAAAAAATATAAGTGTAGCTATATAAATTACATCCAAAATGACATGATGTCCATTTTCATGCTATCAAATAACATAGGTTTTGGTGACTAAGACATCTCGACAAATACTTAACTAATGGAAAGGCACTAGGAAACATGGTCACAAGACCACAAAAAAAGGCTAAGATAAGAAAGAGTACACACAGTTGGTGTGATAAATCACACTTAACCATCTACTAGAAAATAGTTCATGCATGATGCAAACAAAATTATTCACAAAAGCTAATATCACTTAGAGAACATAGAATTCCATAGTCACTCTAATAAAGAGATTTGAACACACTTCACTTAATACCAAGCACAAGGAAATTCACATGCATTGAATCCACTTAAAGCTAGAAAACCACATGCATGTAAGAAATTCATTAAATTCCCAAACATTGAACAAAATCCACTTCTATTTAATCATGAAGAATCTTTTTTTGGTGTAATATCAAACACAAGGGAAATAGGTATCCATATTTGGGATATGGAACTTGGACCTAATTTACACTTTAGTTCATTAGCAAACCAAGATCCCTCAAACAAGTGACTCAATTAAGGGATGTCTAGTGGTTTCCTAGGGTAATTGGATAGGGGTTCACCATTAAATGAAGCTTCAAAGGAGAAATGCAAACACTTATGCACAAAACCCTACAAACTTGAAAGCATGAAATCAAATTGACAAATAGAATGAAATAGAAAAGTACCTAGAAGAGTGGAGAGGCCAAAACAAGGTCTAAAAACCCTAGAAAATCTATTGTTTGAAGTACACTGGGATTGATACACCAGGTAGGGCGATTTAGTCCTGCTACAAGATTTCTAGGTAGAATCTGGAATCTTCTGGTGACTAATCAAAATATGCAAAAAGCTAGCCAAAAGGCTATACTAGGACTCATACACCTAGTAGGGAGATTTAGTCCCATTAATAGGGTTTGAGTGATATTTATATAGCCTCTAGTGATCTTCTATATATTCCTTCTTGTTTGATCTTTGAGTTCAAAATTCTGAATTCTGGCTTGTAGGTGAGTTTTCGTGAAGATGACAACTTCTTGACAACTTTGAAAAATTTTGCAACTTTTTCTTGAAATGATCTTCAAGCTCCAATTTACCTAGATCTACAAACACACATCAAGAGAGATTTTTTTTGTTTTGTTAGGGAATAGGGGTTTGCCTTGGTCAAACCATGTTTTGGTAATTAAACCTTGAAATGAAAGAGAAAAGTATGAAGGAATGATGAATGAAAAAATGCAATGTTGCAACTCACCAAACCCTTGATGTGAAGGTTGCAAAATTGTGTGAAATGGCTTCAACGGATGTGGATCTTGAATCTTGATTAAATTCTTGAAACTTGTCTTGAATGCTTGCTTGAATCATAAAACCACCATCACAAATATTAGCTCACAAACACACATGATGCATGAAGAATCTGACATGATGCTTGAATCTTGAATGTAGCTCCAAATACTTGATGATTTTCTCTTGAATTCTCTTGAATGAATAATTGAAGGCTCTTATATTTCTTGAACCTAACTTACTTGAAATTGCTTAGACCCGATACATAGATTTCAAGAAGTGTAATGTTCAATGTCTCATTTAAAATCAAGTCCCAAGACCTAGGTAGGACCCATACACCCGAAGAGGCGTATGAGTCCTATATCCCTAGATCTGGAACACATAGCCACAAATATTAAATTATGATTTTTCATTTGTTAAATGTTGGGATTATCGTTTTAAAATGCATTTAATTAGACATGTGGATGCAAAATAAGGCCAATTAAGGCATAAATGAGAAATAAATTAATAGTTAGGTCCCAAAAAAGTGTGAAAATGTAAAGGGATACATTATTCTACACTATATTTAGCCCCCACTTTAGTGAGAGGATGACCTTGCATCAAACTCACACTAAAGTAGACAAATTCACATCAAGAGGGGTCCA